>CALSBV010010705.1:4048798-4097482 GCA_943590825.1 Bovichtus diacanthus | reverse complement strand
TGTGTGTGTGTGTGTGTGTGTGTGTGTGTGTGTGTGTGTGTGTGTGTTGTGTGTTCAGACGAGATGGCTAGCTGAGCACCAGCCTTGGAGGTCTGGAGACGCAAACACGCTCTTTCTCCGCACCTATTCATTTCTCAGCTGTCGGGCGCAGACAAACTGGCCAGTAAAAGGAAGCATAAAAGCATAAAAGCATAAAAGCAGTCACAATGACCTCATGCCTCAGCCATGAAACAATAACTCCGCAGTGTGCACTTACACACATGCACAGCTACACACAGGAGCTGCCTGTTTTGAATTCATGGAAGTTTCTCATTTGTTCAGAGCCAAATGCCCTTAGATCTCATTTCTATACCCAGGGTGACTCTTGAAACAATGAATCCTGGGAGTTTATATTCTTATTTGGTGAAGAGATTTATTACAGAAATTATGGGTGCACATTTTCACATCAAAAATGGAATTTCTTTGAGCTGTGTGTTGTTTGTTTTAGGGATCTTCTTCATGATCTTGAGAAGTGCAACGCGGACCCTGTGGCCATCGCGGAGTGCTTCGTATCAAAGGTAAAGACGGTCTCCACCCTGCCTCCTTTATACTCCACCTACTTCTGGTGGTGGAAAGTACATTTACTCGAATACTGCATTTTGGTAGACTTTTTAAAATACTTCTTCTCTACTTATACGTATATCTATTTTATGTTGCTTTACACTTCTGTGTTACTACATTTCAGAGGCAAATATTGTACTTTTCACTCCACTACATTTAAAAAAAAAAAAAAAAAAAAAAAGCAGTTTGAAAAAAATGATTGCATTGTACATACAGTATATGTTGTATTGGTACTTCCAGAGTTCTTCTTCCACCACTGTCTGTCCCTCTTCCTATGTACACACTCCTGCTCGTCGAAACTTGTACAAACAGCTGGTTCAGACACACACGCATACACAGGACAGAAAATTAGAAACAAGCAATATATGGCTGCGTGAAGTCAGTTCGGTATTTTGAGGTCGGTAAGCATTATTTCAGTGGTTGGAATGTGCGTTTTAAGTGCAATAGGAGGGCCGGGGAGAAGGACCGCTCCAGAGGAATTTTAAGGACCGTCCAAATATATAATCACCTTTTTTTTCTTTTTTTTTTCTTACTGGGGATAATAGCAGTGCTCCATCAAGAAAACGTGGACTCAGCAACTCTATCACTGGACCCTCTGTTTGTGTGTTTCAGCTTTTTTATTCCACTCCTGCTCCTCGCCCTGTCCATACCCTAAACAAAAAAAAAAAAGATTGCACGATTATGTCCCATGATAATGTGCTGCGTTCCAGCACTTCCTCTAAAACACTTTACATTCCCTCCCTACCCGACTGCAATTACACCCAATACCACAGAGCAACTGTCTGACCATATAGATAGTCAGCGTCACAGACTCCCTAAATACAGCAGCTGTTGTTTAGACGAAGCAGTTTTATTGCAGCCCACAGCACCGCTCTGCGCAATTAACTGAGCTCCATACACAAACCAGCGTGATGACATCTTGTTACTGACTGATTATTGTTACAGCGTGATCACCTGATCTCAGATAATACCCTAGTCTGAAATATGGACAACCTTAAGTACACTAGTTGCTATAAAAGCAGTAGAACATCCTTATAGGCTGAGGTTAAATTGGGTCAACGCCAGCTGAAAGCAAAGCTCCTCCTCCTGAGGTCCAAATCACATCCGGCCTGGAGCCTCCTGCCTCTGAAACCATTAAACGTATTCCTTGTTTCCTGACTTGCTGCTCCTGGTCCTGTCCAACACACACACACACACACACCTATGTTGTGTTTCCACCTGTTAGTGTTAATTAACTAAGTGCGCATACATACAGTTTATCTACAGTACACAGGTTTAATCTGGTGCATACATGCTGGTCAGGATTTAACTAAAACAGGCTTTTATTATAGTCCCTACAGATTCAACCGAACCAGTATTACACAACCCAAACTTTACTTTATGAAAACATGTTTCCTTTGAGATTAAAAGTTCAGTCTTGACCTTAGAAATAGCAGCCACAAAGGTCTCTGTGTTGCCATGTCTCAAGGTATTTCTTTTAATGATCTTTTTTAAACACCGGGAAAAATGGAAATCTAGACGTCTACAATCGTACGGCAACCGGGCAAACTTCATGTGCTGAGGACGATCGTTTGACACGATCCAAAGCTCAAGAGCAGCTACTAGTGGACCGACGGCTCCGTGCTTAAATATCTACAATAATGCATTAGATTCCCTTACATATTCATATTAGAAATAATTGAGGCGAACATACTGTAGTTGTTGACGGTGAAAGCTGTCTTTTAGGCTTCTATAGTTTTATCAGTGAGCAGATTTAATACAGTTGAATGAGTGCCTGGTCTGCAGCCAGACCACCGCCCGGAAACATTTAGTCACCACTGACCATCACGCTCCCTTCACATTGAGGTGTGTGTGTGTGTGTCTGTGTGCGTGCATGCGTGTGCGCGTCGCCATCATTTCACAGGCTGACTTCTGGTAAAAGGGTTGTAACCAGAATAATAATCAAGAGTTATTTTGTATTGCTGACGTTTAGTCTTGGTTTGCTAAGACCCAGAAAGACCACAAAACCAGTCTTTCACTATCAGCTGTGAATTGCGCGCACGCACGCTCGCAGCTAATACTTTTCTAGTCTGAGCAGAATCTCAACCCAGCACAGTGTTTGAAGAAGAGTCTAGTAGTAAATCTCTCCCTCTCGAACAGATAATTGGCGATCCATCCTCGTGTTCCTCTCCGTTGGCCTAAACCCTAACTGTGCTATGTGATGAGTAAGCCGTTAACGTGTTTTATGGGTTGCTACATGCTGACTGAAGCACGGAGAGTACAATTACAAAAAGACCTTAAGCTTCTTCTTTTTTTTCGCCTCTAGTGATTGTGTCGCGTTCAGTGACTCACTGTGACTAGTCCATTCTCGACAAGTCAACAAAAACTTTACGACTTTCTCGTTAAATACGATCTGTGGGTGCTGATGCAACTCGACCTTTCCTTGTTTCACTGAGTAGGGATTAGTGGGAAAAAAAAAATATATATATATAAATATATAATTTGTATCTTGATACTCTGGAAAGGGATCGTTTTCATCATGTGTAGGAGCCAAAACTCTCACATGCAGCATTTGGATATGATGATTATATGATTCCTCTTGACTTGTATATATTTCTAAAAGGGAAGTATATTTGAGATCTGAGCTATTTCAAGGTTTTCCTGGTTGGGGTCAAAGAGTGTGTGCAGGCATGTCAGCTTTAATGACAAACTCTGCGTGTGCAGACGTGCATGCTCTGCACAAATTTGCACTCCATAGAAGCATTTATGTATCTTGTGGTCTAGTGTCCACGGTCCAGGGGTATATTAAGACTGTGTATTAGGAGTGTGTGTCGTCAGAAATCGATGGTGGCACATCTGGTTGTGTTTAGACCTCGTCTGTGGCGGCAGAGTGGAGACGAGGAGGAGAGCTCTGCTCTTCAATTTAGCAAGATTCCCACAGAGCACCTCGGGCTAACAAATCATGAGTCTGTGTGTGCGTCTGTGTCCGTGTGTGTGCGCAATGCTGTGTTTGTGTAGTTAGCTTGAATTGTTCCCTGTGGCTTGAATAGGAATGTATGTTCACCTACAGCGAGGAACGTAGCATTCACACACACCCTGTGTATGCAGTACTGTAAATTTACAATGGATCGCGTGCGTGCGTTCGTGCGTGCGTGCGTGTGTGTGTATGAACCAGGACAGACTTCTGCTAGCTGTGTTTATGATGCTGCTTCCTGGTGGCTCTCCGCATCCTGCGACCCCCAAGTGTTTATGGACACAAATAGATTTCAATTAGACTGTCACGTTATGCAGCAGAAGGGGGTTCATCTCCAGGCCTCCAGGAGAGCACGATGAGAGGGAGAGACAAACAGAAAAAGCGTCGAGAAAAGAGGAGGAATGAAAGACGAGTAAACGTGAAGAATATGTGTAAAAGATCACGTGGAGAGATGACACGGAGATCAGGTGGAAGAGTGAACGATGTAGAGATTGGGAGCGAAGCCTCTGAGAGCAGCAGAGAGAGGGTAATTCTAGCTTTGATAAGTCATGCCGTCTCTGATGTCTTTGATGTTCAGAGAGGCATGCAATGTAAGGGAAAAGTCTCAATTATAGGGGCGGCGATGAAGTATGAGGGGATGTATAATCTGTGCACTCAGGGCTGTTGGGATCAACAGAGACTTAAAGGCCAGGACGCGGGCTAATCATAAGCTACAGGGTTGACTTTCAATTAGTAGCGAGCGGTGAACGGAGGAGAGGATGCCTTGTCTGTGTGTAAACATGAAATAAACGGGCCAGTCATCCAAACTGCACCGGGGTGATGTGAAGATTTATTAGCAGACTTTTGCTTTGGTTGTGTAATCCGACTTTGTGAACATCAAGTCTGGATTAAGTTTTGGCAAATGAGCATTGTTGTTATGAGGAAACGGAGTAGACTTTTCAAATCAATCTGCGGCTAAACTGTGTTGAGACGCAACAATAGTGTAACAATTACCACAGAATAATGTAGGCCAGATGTTGTGTCGTGAGTCTGCAGGTTAAAAAACGTTCTCACCATACAGAAATGAGCAGAAACCAATCGCTCTCTCTGGAATGGAAAGAAAAAAAATCATAATAAATGCTAAGTGTTATGGCCTGCATGATGAGCAATAATAATAATGATGGTACTAAAGTGTGTTCATATGGCACTCATCGAAACCAGAAATTACACAGTGATTTACAAGGAAAGAAATAGACATACAGCCATAAACGCTTGCATAGAATAAATAAAAAAAAAAAATAAAGACATACATTCATGTACTACATATATGCCTGCGTACACGCGTAAATACACACATGCAAACAAATGATCCAAATGAAATAGGCGTATATTTTGTCCGAGAGTCGAGGTGCGCTCACGGTGAAAGCTCACGATAAAGTAAGCAAAATTCATGACTTGTTGTTAAAGAGGAAAAACGTGCAAACATACATTCATGGGCCTTTAATTAGTGTTATGCTGTAATTACGCTGAGCCGAAAAACCCCCAAAATCGCCACAAAATGTTTTCAGAAGTGGACAACACACACACGTTCTCATTTACATGACATCCCTGTTTCTTCTCTTCACTTTCCAGTTATTTCCTGTCACTTCAATCACGCATCAACTTATTTGTCCTTGTTGTGTTTTACAGAGTGAAGAATTCCACATTTATACTCAGTACTGCACCAACTACCCACGGTAAGACGGCAACCACAGTGTGTGTGTGTGTGTGTTTAATGTCTGCTTATCAACCGTCTACTGTACAAAACCCGTCTTTTTCGCTGTCATGCGATCTTGATCTCACCTCCGCGCATCGTCTTCCCAGCGTCTCGCGTAGCTCCATTGTGTACGTCGATCAATGCATTACCTTCATCCCCTCCCTGACGAACTGACACACTCCATAGACGTCACCTCTGCAGGAGTCGAAGTGTCTACCTTCAGTTGTGCCTCAGGGTCTCTCTCTACCTCCCTCCCTCCTTCGTGCCCTTTTTTTCCCCCCTTCCATTCTGTTATTCGCTGCCTATTGACAGAGTTACAGCTCACACACTGACAGACGGGGTATTATAGTTGTCACCTTATCATACCTAACGCTGTAAATGTTTTAGTAAGCTTTGTGTGAGTGTGGTCCTATGGGAAGAGGTTTTTTTTGTCTATATTGTGTGTGTGAAACGTGAAGCTGGTCTTGATGCCAAGATGCACTGCACCTATCGAACACACCTCCTCCCCATGCTACCTTTTTTTTCCTTTCACAGTGTGATCAGAAAGGCACGTGGGGGAAAGAAACTATTCACGAGCTAATGATGACTAATTGAACGCTGATTGTGTGTGTGCGTGTGTGTTGCGTACGACAGTTTGTGTGTGAAGGGGCTATTGTCAGCTGTTTGAGATAGACCCTCTCCCACATCCACACCACAGCTGGTGACCCCAACCAAGGTCACACACGACAGATGCACACACAGACACACACACACACGCACACACAGGGTTTTGCAGATGTATCATGGTCGTACTGCGCTCTAAGGTCGGGTTTCCTCAAGAACAATGTGAGGCCTGTGTGGAGCGTCACTGGAATTTAGAAATGCAGACATGCACACAAACACTCCCACCCACGCACACACGCACGCACGCATGCACAAACACATACACAGAAAGAAAGTTTTGGGCAATTTACAACTATCTTTCTCTGTCTTTTAGCGCGTATGTACACGCACGCGCGCAGACACACGCAGCCTTCATTCGTCTGTGAAAAAGACTCTTTCTTCCCCACACAGCAAACCGGCCCCAGTAATCAGTAAATGCAGGACTTACAAGGTTGTACAGTGCTGCTGTTTTATTTATGGACCAAAAGAAATCAATGAATGCTCCCTGTGAGAACAATAAAAGTATCGAATGCAATGTGAGATTGAGATCTGAGGCTGAATTATGTAGGCAGTAGGCATTTTTCATGCCAGTCTTAAAAAAAGGAGTAGCATGTTGACGAAGGGATCTTTAAATGGTCAGTATGAACCGGAGCAAGCTAAAATAGTTTCAATGTCCATATGCGAGTAGTGTTTTAAGGCAGACTTGACAAATGTGACCCAATCCTTTTAATATAAATTCATGGAATTTTACATTTCAAATATTGGCTGACTGTATATGCGTGCACAGTGTTTAAGTATTATTTTTGCATTCATTTGTCCGGCCGATATTATAAAAAAAAAATACAAAAATTCAATCTTCACACACCATGCTAAAATCTCTTTGTCTTTTACATTTAAAAAAAAAAAAAAAAAAAAAAAAATGACATTGTCCGTCACGACATACATTACGAGTTTAACGTATCATCACTGTTAAATTCCGGTTTGCTACACATCCCTGATATCTCATTCGCTGTGTTTTGCCTCCACAGGTCGGTGGCTGTGCTAACAGAGTGCATGAGGAACAAGGCGTTGGCCAAGTTCTTCCGCGAGCGGCAGGAATCTCTGAGGCACTCCTTGCCCCTGGGCTCCTACCTGCTCAAGCCAGTGCAGAGGATCCTCAAGTACCATCTACTGCTGCACGTACGTCTGTCTGCCTCGCTCCAAAAAACACACACAAACAATTACTTTTTACCCACAGAAATGCAAGCACAGGCACACGCAAGTCCAGGACCCACTAATGTGTTTTGTTATACACATGCATGTGTACGGTTGAATAACAGCATTTCTGAATCAGCTCCAACGACAATCTCCACCGGAAAAGCCAAATGTTTTTGACATATGGTGCTCAGTATGTATGTTCCTGTGCATGTGCATGCATTAGAGTGCACGCATGAGTGTGCATGTGCATATAGTATGTGCATGCGCTGACTCCCAGTGTTGTGTATGTCGCCCGTGCAGGAGATAGCCAACCACATGGAGAAGGACACAGAGACGTACGAGGTTGTGCAGGAAGCCATAGACACCATGCAGAGAGTGGCCTGGCACATCAACGACATGAAGAGGAAACACGAGCACGCCGTTAGGTTGCAGGTACGACAACAACAAAAAATGAGAAAGATGCGAGGTTGTGTGTCAAACAGGTGTTGTCCCGCTTGCTCAAAAAAACCCTCTCCTGAATCCATTAAATGTTGAGCGTGTGATCTCCCTCGCAATGTGTTCTGCACACTTTCGACGTCTTTCATTATTCCTATAACTAAAACGGGCGCGGTACTTTAGAGCCTTCTCAAGGAGCCGGTTCGTTTTTTTGTTCTGCAGAACAGCTATGTGAAGTCTAGCTTTGAAATGGCCAGGGCTCTGATCCTCCCCACGTCTTACGCAAGTCGCTGCGTTTTCCACTGGGCTAATGATGGCCTTGCATAAGGAGGGCACATAAAAGGGAAGCTTGTTTCTTTTATCAGCTGGGAGCCAGAAGGGTCAGATGAATGCAGGAATGTGTGTGGAGGATCGGTCCTATAGAAATGTTCAGTTTTTGTCCTCTTCATTATCTTTCTTATTTTTGCTTACACATATGCATTTTTAAAATTTAACGATCTATTGCAGTCGGTGTCGCCCTCCGTCCAGTAGCACATCCACATCCTCTCTCCTGTACTTTTACACTATCTTTAAAAACCTAACTTATTAGAAAAGCTTCTCAACGATTGCTTTACCATTTAATTGTTTTAACGTTTATTTCTGAAGTTAACCTGTTGTTTTTCTTTATCATATTGTAGAGCACTTTGGTTTGTGTTTTTTCCACCCCCATCATCTTTTGTTTTTTTACTTTTTGCTCAACCAGATCAGTTCAGCTTTTACTTTTGGCAGGTTAAATGTTTATTTTTCTGCAACATTTTTTACTATTATTCTTTGGCTCCCCTCACTATTTCGGTGCATTCTGCAGGAAATCCAGAGCCTGCTGACCAACTGGAAAGGCCCTGATCTTATCGGCTACGGAGAGTTGGTCCTCGAAGGAACGTTTCGCCTGCAGCGAGCCAAAAACGAGAGAACTCTCTTCCTGTTTGACAAGCTCCTGCTCATTACCAAGAAACGGGAAGAAACCTACACGTACAAGGCTCACATACTGGTCAGTCGTGCTACTCGAAGCATGACCTGTCCCAAAGAGACACAGAAATATACAAACCTTTCTGCTCCATAGCAGTATTTTTAACACCACCTTGCTTCCTACCTGTGTTTTCTGCAGTGCTGTAACCTGATGCTGGTGGAAGTTATTCCTAAAGAACCGCTGAGTTTCAGTGTTTTTCACTACAAGAATCCCAAACTTCAGCACACGGTCCAGGTATAGCAACGTTGCATAATAGAGCACACATCATAACAAAAGTCAAAGTGAATGTAATTACGTGTTTCGTTTGAACTGTGCAACAACCAGCAGCATTGAGCAAGAAGGGCAATCATAAAGTGTGAAGATTGTTTGCAGGTGTCCAGGCTCACCTCAGAGTTGCTCAGACATGTTCAATGTTTAGAAGCCATTGTTGTTGCCTAACCACTGTGTTTCTGACGAGCTCTAAAAAACAAAACAAAAGATAATCTGTGACGTAAGGAAACCAATGTTCCAAATGTTTAAGGGCTTATCCCAACCCTCCAGCTGCCTTTTTTTTTTTTTTTAAACTACCGGTACATGTCTTATATAATCTTTTTTCTGATGTTTCCCGCTCTGCCCTCAGGCCAAATCACAGCAAGACAAGCGCATGTGGATCTTACACCTCAAGAGACTTATACTTGAAAACCATCCGGCCAAAATCCCTGCCAAGGTAAGAGCAGCTCGTCTCCTGACAGCTCCCTCTCTGTTCACTGGTGGCGTAAACAAAGATTTTGAGTGGGATGTATGGGAAATGTCATTCCCACTTCCTTTTTCCTTCATCTCCATCCCCCCCCCCCCCCCCTTTTAATGTGCTCTGATTTCTTCCTCTCATTTAACTTCATTCAACCACAATCACTTTTCTGTCTCTTCATCTGCCTTTGGCCATGTGCAAGTGGAAACTGAGGATTCCTCTCCGAGGGCGAAGGTCATTGAGAAAGTTCACTGATTGCATAAAGGGGCTGCTTGTTAAGTTTTAAACTTGAGCAGAATTGTTGAGAGAGGACTGTAATGTGGCGCCACCTAGTGTCAAAGTGTATGTTCTTCCACAATCCAGCCTGTTGAACTCGCCCTCATTGTATTATCTGAATTCTAGGCTAAGCAAGCAATTTTGGAGATGGACGCAATGCGTAAGTGCCAATTTATATACGTTTAATCTAACAAAATATACAATGTATATAAATTATATGACCTTATATAAGCCATATTCAATGCATTTTAATCATCATGTTTTTGACATCTTTTCTGTGATTTCTCCAGATCATCCCGGGTTTCATTATAGCCCTGATGGAGACAAAAAGGATTCCCCTCAGACCAAGGAGGGCCCCACCCCTCGTAGAGGACGCAGGAAAGGTAAGAAATTAAATAAATCTACTGTTTGTTTTTTTTTGTTTTGTTTTTTTTAAACACATTTTTTGCAAGGCTGAACTTCAAGAATTAATCAATAAGTTGTTTGACTTCCCAGAACCTCTATCCAAATTGTTGAAAAATGCCAAGCAGAATGCCGCCAACACAGACGGTGAAAAAGTAAGTGATAGCCAGAGATGATGAAAAGATTTAGGTTGAGAAGCTCATACTCGCACTGAAGTCGTTTAACCAAACTTTTTCCTCTCCAGCGGATAAGTCTGGGTGCCACCCTGCTCTCGCCAATGTCCCAGCTGGCTTTGGGCACCATCGGTCGCAGCCGCAGCCTCATCAACCAATCACAGGAGTCCCTGGACCCCGGCGACCACTATGACCACAGTGACCGAGAAGAGGAGCCACATCAGCAAGATGCAGATGATGAAGATGACAGTGGCCTGGTGAGTTTAAAGATGCCCAATCATTCCTCATTACATATTCACTTGTATGGCTTCACTTTCATCTCTAGTCCTTCAAACATGTTGTTCATGCTGGAAACTCTGAATTCAGGGAGGTGGAAAGCGGCTTCGAGTGCCTGGAAAAAGCAGCAGGAAGAGGCTGAACCCTCAGGCGTCTGTCGACAGTATAGAACAGTGGAAAACCTTCAACATGAGCACTTCAGACCTACAGGTATTAATCATTACATTCAAAGTCTACAATTGAATCTACTTCTATCACAATGTTTTTAGACACGTTTAAAACGTCAATTTCTGCTTTCCTTTCCCGCAGAAAGCCAGAGAATCCCTAGTGAGGGAAGGAAGTCACCACCCGCCGCTTCTCAGGACACCTCACGTGATGGAGGAGCCTCCAGACACCCCCGTCCCCTCCGTAATAGTCACAGAAAGTGACCATTCTGTGAGGAACATCTGGGCAGACCACCGCGCTCGCAGGGCCATGTTCCCCACCCGCCAGCGAACCATGCAGCCTGAAGACGAGGACGAGGACATCTACCAGATGTTTGTCCCGACAGAGCCGAGCGGACCAGACCCAGAGTTGCGCTCGGAGAGGTCAGAGGCCACCTCGTCGCCCAAGACGGCTCGGCCCTGCAGCTGGCACGTGGAACAGGTGCCCACTGTGCAAGTTGACCCTCCCCCCGATGGGAGCAGAGTCCTGCGGAGGGCGAGCAGCGCAGGCGAGAAGTCTACAGAGGCTCCACCGAGTCCTGATGACGACCAGGCCGGTCACAGCAACTTGGAAGTGATCCACACTGAATCCTCCAGCAATGACATATCTGGATCATCGTCGGCAGAGCAGCTGACGATAGACGACATTGAAAATGTGTATGACAACATTAGCTACGAGGACCTAAAGAGCATGGGCCTCGTCAGAAGAGACCCTGAGGAAAGCCAGTTGGGGAAAGAAACTTCTCCAGATGCACAGGGTTCCCAGGGCCTTGTAGCAGGGGTGCTAAATGCTCCACAGACTCCTGTTGTCACAGAGCCTTTGATTGAACCAGACACTTCCTCCGATAGCAACCGGTCCTCCACGCAGGAGGGGAGGCCGTTTGGGACGTGTGAGCTCAAGATAGTGGAGGAGAACATCTACGACACCATCTGCTTCAGGGAGCCCCCATCGACGGAGCTTAAAGAGATGAATGAAGGCAACAAACTAAAAACGGAGAGGGACAGTCTGCAGGCCTGGGAGCAAGATCTGACTGAAAGCCTTGGAGGGTTTTTGTCCGAGGAGAGCCTACACTTTGGAGAGGATGAGGCTACCCACCCTGTCCCATGTTGCTCGGAGCCGGACTATTCCTCCTCGTCTGCCTCTGAGACCTTCTCTCAACGCTCGCAGAAAGGGGATAAGATGTCCGAGCAAGTCGATGAGATCTGGAACGATCTGGAAAACTACATCAAGATCAATGAGAAGAAAGCTGATAGACTCCCCGCTGCCTTCCCTGTTAGTGCCAGCGAGTCGCCTAAGAAGGCGTCCTCAGTCAAAAACAGCCCTACAAAGAGCCCCCGTGTAATTAGTCCTCCAGCCAGCAATCCAACCAAGAGTCCCCCAACACATCAGCCTAAACCCCCACCTGTCACCTCCACGCCGTCATTTACCATCCCAGTCATCAACCTGCCCGACCTTCAAGACGAAGGCCCCACTGCAGAAGAAAACCACAGCCCTGCTCCGATGTCACGCCCACTTCCTGTCACGCCAGAGCCGCTCCCAGGCACAGTGAAGAGCATCCGGAACAGACTGGCTCGCCTCAGCAGCGGCAGCTTCCGCCTAGAGGATGAGGACCTGGTGGAGCTTCCTCCACGAAACACTCCTCAGAGGGATATTCCCCTCAAAGACCTTCATAGCTTGTTTCCAGGGGAGCTGGCAGGCCTGGACTCACCGCTGGCCTCCTCCTCTCTCCTGCTGGGGGAGTCTGTGGACTTGGAACTGATGGAGAAATCAAAGAACCGAGTGTTCCTGATGGCACGGCAGTACAGCCAGAAGATCAAGAAAGCCAACCAGCTGCTGCGCATGAGGAGCATGGACCCTGGAGACGCTTGTAGTCGGACCAGAGCTGAGAAGAAGCAGAAAGACCTGGCAGCCATCTTGGAAGAAAAGAAACAAGGCGGCACTGCCATAGGTAACACAAAACATTTGTCTCTCAGGACAATCTGGTTAAACCTGACCCTTTCTTTTTTGTTTATTATATGAGTATATAATAAAATTGTAAAAAAGAGAAGAATTGAACATTGAAGTTAAACCAGTTGTATATGCTTGCCAGTAATTTACAAACTAAATCTTTTTTATTTGATTTTAAGATTTAAGAAAGAAAGTAGAAAAGTACAATTTCCAAACAAGACATACTAGTGATAAAAGAGCAAGGAAGGAAAATAAACAACTAAGATTACAATAACAAGTATTTGCACTGCTTTCATACACTGTATCATACCTCATTTACATATTACTGTACGCCATCAAGAAAAATTATTTAAGATTTTTTTTTTTTTTATCAGAAATGAGGACTGAAGCAGAAAAGCTGTTCACAGCCCATTCTTCTCTCCCAAATTTAAAATCTATTGAGATCATTATTTTATAAGGTCATACAAAGCTTTACATCAAGTCTTAACTATTAGTGGAGATAATCGTACATCGTTCTTTTCAGGCCTGTGCAAATTCTATATTTATATTATAAAAATACAAACATAACCTTCTTTACGTCCTCTCTGTTCCCTCTTCAGGTGCACGTATAGCGGAGTACTCGCAGCTCTATGACCAGGTAATGTTTAAGGATCCTCCCGGTCCAGCTGGCCCACATCACTCCCATCCAGGGCTGGCGTCTTCTCCGTCCCTGCCCGAGACCTCCCTGGAGGAGGACTGGCTTCTCTCCACTTACAGCAACGGAGAGCTGGTCAGCTTCGTCTCCTCATCCGGCGAGCTGGACGACGCTCGAGCGTCTTCTACCCCGCAGCGCAGGATTACCTCCGCCTGCTCCATCCCTTCTTTTAAGACCTCCCCTCCCTCTCCGACCAGCCCGCCGTCCCAGAGATGGAGCTCCTGCATGTCGCCGCCGAGCGAAAAGGAGGAGCATGTGTACAGTTCCATTAAGAGACATCCTTCCTTTAACGCTCCGTCCTCGCCCTCCTCAAAGTCTTCCCCATCCAGTCACTGTCAGTCACTCGGCTCTCTGGGCAGCCAGCAGCAGGAAATGAAGCAGTCTGGACTCAAGTGTAACGGACCCACAGACAGACTCCGCGGCCCCAGTCTGGGTCGCGCCGGTCGGCAGAGTAGTCTCCCAGAGCGCTCTACCCAGGGACAGTCAGACCTGACTTTACACGACGGTCAACAGGTGGTCGTCCTGAACCGGGCTTCTGCACTGAGCATACTCACCGCCACCCAGAACTACATGGCTAATTTTAAGGACGATGGGGAAGACGATGATGACTATGTAGAGATCCGCTCGGAGGACGAGAGCGAACAGGAGCAGGACAGGTTGGCGCGGCAAAACGGCAGCTCGGCAGGCCTCTCCAGTCAGAGCCGAGGTCTCGTCCACTCCCAGAGTCTGCCGTGCACACCGGTGCGCTCCTGCGACCCGCTGAGGCCTCTGGACCGCGAGCATCTGGAGAAGTACCTGTGGAGCGAGCCGCAGCAGAGCCAACCCAAAATCGGCCAATCTCTGAGGGAGAAGTTTCAGTGTCTGAGCTCCAGCAGCTTTGCCTGAGTCTTTATGACAAATAAAAGCCAAATATATATATATATATATATATATATATATAAACATACAGCATATAGCAACAAAAGGGACACTGCTGCTTTGCCTTGAATGCCCTCTATCAGTCAACATCATAGTCCACAAACAAAAGCATAACACATCTCTCAACATGTAGATCAGAAGCAATTTGTTTGATTGCAGCCATATTTGAAACTCTCTGTCACAGGGCTTCAATGTAAAATACATGATAGGTTACTCTTAATAGTCAAAAGCCTGCATGTGAGCTGCCTTAGCACTTCCGAACAGTCTCCTTGTGTATGTTTCAAACGGATCTGGTGGTGAAGCGTCAGCGGTCAAAGCAAAAATGTCCTCAGTCGTTTGTAAACCCATTCAGTGTGACTGAATGGGTTTTAATATCCAGAGGAAGTTCTCTTTTATTGCTTTACGTGTGAGCCTTGTAGAGATAATTGGAGTCATATTAATTGGTTCTGCTGGAGGACTTAGTGCCAATAAACTGTTGTACAGTTACAGTAGTAGTTCAGGATACCTGTTACCAATTGTAAGAAATAAAATCTTGTCTGTGCCCAACGTCTCAAACAGTTGT
This sequence comes from Bovichtus diacanthus, assembly GCA_943590825.1. Classification (NCBI taxonomy): domain Eukaryota; kingdom Metazoa; phylum Chordata; class Actinopteri; order Perciformes; family Bovichtidae; genus Bovichtus; species Bovichtus diacanthus. The sequence continues at coordinate 4,082,735 of CALSBV010010705.1, read as the reverse complement.
ACAAGCATCATAGATCTGATGACTCCCCACGCCAGGAGTACCTCTTGAAGCTCTTTTAATTTGCCATTAAGGTTATTTTAATTGCATTTTCAGCACTAGTTGATATTAACCTGTGTAGGAGCTGTGAACCACAGCGGTGGCTAATGTTTTTAATTGTGCTTACACTATCGAACAGTTTTGAACAAGCAACTTTTTTCAAATTTGCAATCTTCAGACTTGCTACTCAGGCTATAGTGTCACTTTTAACAGCTTTTTTCAGCAATAATTGTAACAAAAAGGATGCGGCTGTAAAGAAAACATGTTGACTAAGATCCAATAGGTTAAGTATAACTAGACTTAGACTTGCAAGTCTATTTGAAGTTATTGTGTTTCACTCTACCTGCCACCTTTGTCATCAATAGGGTAACAACACGCTTTAAAATCGACAGAATATTTTTAGATAATCTAAGAAACCGTAGGGCTTCATATTTATTTTGAATCTGTGAGTAAATCGGATGTTTTTGTTGCGTGTTACGGTCTGGAGGCATCCATCATGTAAAGTGAAACGTGCATCTCAGCAAGTGGATGTTTTTGTTTTAAAAAAAATCATACAAATTCTTTGTTTTTAAGAGGGACCACAAAGGAGAACATTAAGGAGAGTTGGTTAAAAGACTGCAGTACTGTATTATTTGGTGTATTTGTTTTCCTCTCAAATGGATAGTCTGTTTACTTTGTTTACGTTTTGGGACACTCCCGACTGTCACACTACTGATATTGCATGCACGACACAAATTCACAGTCAGATAGTTGTCGGATCACTTTTGTTAAGGTTCATACAACACAATTGTTTTCTCTCCCTTTGAAGCATACGCAGTATTTACCACACACTGTCTTAATAAAAATCACTAAAGTTGTCCTATTTATTTGAAAGCATCCCTGTTGTTTTGGCCTTTATCACTATTACTGCAAGCCACAGACGAGTTGTAAAATAAAGTATTTATTAAAAAGATGGTTTTGTTCAGATTTAGGGGGCGCAGACAAAATTTGAATCAAATACTGTGAATATTTTCAGAAGTAGGTTTCCTATCACGCACTGCTTAACACAAGTTCCTAATTAAAACAACACGTGAAAAGTTGAAAAGCACAATATCATGGCCTACTGTTCATATCAGGAAATATGCATCAAAAGCAAGTTAGGAATATGAAGTATGTTTTGTTTTTTCATTGTACATTTGTGTCCTCTGTTTCACTGGTGGGGATTGTCTGTCTTCATTGACTCTTTTTTGCACTTTTCTGTCTTTTTTTACATTTTATTTGTAAACACTTTGTAAAGATGTACATTTTAGGAAAGTTATTCTTGTATGCCATAGGTATGCTTTATAATGCTTTAATGTTTAACTTAAGTGTACTGTATTTTTTTAACTGCCTAGTTGTCATTGCTCAACAAAACAATGTATTGGAGGTAATAAATTCAAATTAAACTCATCTCTGTGGTTTTGTGGTTATCATTGAATAAATATGAATATGGCTCAGAACAGCAGCCATTCATAATTCAGAGGTTATGTTCATCAATAGGAAGTATTCATTGCTTATCTTTTCAAGGAGACATCCAATACAAGCACCGCAGTCTGAAAATATGACTATCAGCATTTTATTTTATTTTTACATTTAATTAATGTAATTATTTCCCGACTTATTTTATAGCATGTTCCTGTCTTTGGTTTTTATCATATCATCATCAGTTCATATATATATATATATATATATATATATATCATGCAGAATATAATGCAAATATCAACACACTTCCTTGAGGATTAACATAGGCAGAATTATTGTCCAAAAAAGACTAAATCAGACATGCCCTCAATGATGAAGCGTGGTCATTTAGCCCAACCAGTAAAATATTTTTGAAAAGAATCTCTGAGAAAATTTGACAAAGAGATTTACTGAGATTTACTTGATGGCTGAAAAAGAAACGTTCTAATTTCTAAATTATATATATATATATATTATAAATTACCGCAAACTTATAATTATTTCATATTTCTGCACTGCATTGTTGATTATACTGGTAAGTGAGAAGCTAAAATCTGACGATTAATAGCTCAGCCAACGTATTAGGTAATAAATAAAACATACACAATTCCTCCAAAAATAAAACTAAGAATATTATCTCAAAGTACAAGGAGAGAAAAAAATGAAGAAGAGGAAAAACTAGATCAAATAAAATGAAATTGTAAGAAAGGAAAAGAGACGCATCTATATTTATCAGGACATGAACATAACACACATACAATTCCTCCAAAAAGAAAACTAAGAATATTACCTCAAAAAACAAGGAGGCAAAAAATGAAGAAGAGGAAAAATCAGATAAAATCAAATGAAATTTCCAGAAAGGAAAATAAACACATGTATATATTGAAATTAAAGAAGAGAAAACATTACCACTCTATATGTCACGCTTCATAGCAGGTGCACTGTGGGACATGAATTTTGCCAACACACATTGCAGTAATAACCAGGATCACCAGCAGAGGTCGCCATCATAAACCAGATATCATCGAAAGAAATAGAATTGAATTGGAGGCATGCTGGGAAATGTAGTTTACGAGAAATAACGTTACAAAGTGTACTCTACTAAGTTGATAAGGGAACTGGTTGAGGTGAAACTTCGTGACAAACACACATTTGATATATTTTACTTTATTTATTTTACAAAAGCCATCGTAGTTTAATTTCAGGCTTTTTTTGGACTTTTTTTTTCTCGAACCTTCTGCTTATTGCCGGTTTACCCATAGTGCACCGCGTCGCTTCCTTTCTTCTTGGTTGTGTGGTAGTCCAAAATGTCCCTTTTAGATGGTCCGTTAAATGTGCTCGGCCAGAGGACAACTGGCGAATCTGTTCGTACTCAAAATGGTGAGTTTCGGTGCTCTTTTACTTGGTGTTTCAAATACGCTCCATGTATTTTGTGTGGGTCGCGAATGGTCGACGAGAAAACCGATTTATTTTACTGCGTGCACCACACGTGTGGCTAATGCTACTGCTAGCTAACTTTAATGTTAACTTTACGCCTCTGCGTCGTCTCTATTGATATTCTGCAAAGCTCAGAAAAGTCATTCTATTTTTTTCACACAGTATGCAATTTACGCCAACAACCTCTTAATGTCGTAATCCCATTTCAGTACCTTCCACTCATCACCATGAATGGAGGGCTATGCTATTGGGATAGAAAAACACTGTCATGGTCTGAAGGTGTGGCTAGCTTACTGTGAACCCCACTCAATAAAATGACAGAATATTTCAATTTTAGAGGTATTCTTTTATTTATTTAAGGCATACTTATTTAAGGTTGCACCGGCTGTATTTTAAATGTAGAGGAATCGTTATTAAGGGCTTTTAGCTAGTAGCAGTTCTTTTCTTGTCTTTGCAGTCATGGCCGCATCATCCATCGCTAACATCGTCAAGAGCTCCCTGGGACCCGTCGGCCTCGACAAGATGTTGGTCGACGACATTGGGGTCTGTGTCACAATCAATATTAATTACTTTTTTATCAGTTTATTTTTATTCAATGGCCTGAGTTGCTCATTTTGCACGATTGTATGACAGGACGTGACTATCACCAACGATGGAGCAACCATCCTGAAGCTGCTGGAAGTGGAGCACCCAGCTGCCAAGGTCCTGTGTGAACTGGCTGACCTGCAGGACAAGGAGGTCGGAGACGGGACCACGTCTGTGGTGAGTCCGGTCATCAGCTGCTCCAATATGGTGTCAAAGTTTCGGAGTAGAGTGCTGAAAGTGACCATGTACTTGTTTGATAACAGTGTAAACAAAAAAAATTGCCATCAACAGTTTCCCACAGGATTTTGTGAGACTATGGTGGCTGGGCCTCGGACCCTTACATTGTCCTGTTATAGTACCTACATCTGCTTTTCAATACGGATGTATGGCTATGCTAACAGGGGAGAGAAACTGTCCGTCTGTGTCTGAAGGGGTTGAGCAGCCACATTTCTGCCACCCCTAATGAAAGGATGGCACAATGTGAAACTCGTACCTTTTTTTTTTTTTCTTTCTTATGTATTAAAGGTGTAACAAAGTATTCTCAGTGGGAATATCAAACCAGTGTGAGTTTTTACTTATCCATATCATGTGACATTCTTTTAGGTAATTCTTGCTGCAGAATTGCTCAAAAGTGCAGATGAGCTGGTGAAGCAGAGGATTCACCCCACGTCAGTCATCAGTGGATACCGTCTGGCTTGCAAGTACGATGCTTACTTTGAGAGATACTTCTTACTCTTCAAAAGTGTCTCTATATAAACACCCGTTATCGCTGGGTGCTTCATGTCTGTCCAGAGGATTTTTTTGACGTGTAAACTTGCCTTTCATCTTCCAGGGAGGCAGTTCGCTACATTAATGAGAATCTCACTATCGGAACAGATGACTTGGGCAGAGAGTGCCTCATCAATGCAGCCAAGACCTCCATGTCCTCCAAAATCATTGGAACGTATCCTTGCTGCACAGTGCATACAATGTTTTGTTTGAATCCAACCCACAAAAACACCGGCTTTCAAAAGCCTGGAGTTTGCAAGCAGTGAGTAATTGCTTATGTGAGTAATGCCTTTATCTGCCTTAACCCGGGAACCCTCAGTGATGCAGATTTCTTTGCCAACATGGTGGTTGATGCTGCTATTGCTGTGAAGTTTGTGGACAACAAGGGGGTGGCCAAATATCCCATCAACTCTGTCAATGTACTGAAAGCCCATGGCCGCAGCCAGAAAGAAAGCTTCCTGGTTAATGGCTATGCAGTGAACTGCACAGTTGGATCACAAAGTATGTTTGTTACTTGAAATTTCCAAATTTCATATGAAAAATGTAAGGATTTACTTGACAGCATTGTGTAATATCTCATACATTACCATTGGAGCTGATTTAAACTCCCATTTTAAATTTGCTGCTCTGTCTCACCTGATGGCATAAGCAGTGATACGCGTGGGAGACAGTATACTGGCTTTGAAAGGAATCTAGACGCAGTAGTTCATAAACTGCATCACAACTTTTTAGCCAGACAATGTATTAGTAAAATGTGTGTTTTTAATGTCCTGTCCTCATACTGTCAAATTGTAACTGATCTCCCCTGTTGAACATGCTGTTCATGCTGTGTATATATATTTTTCTCAAAGGCATGGTAAAGCGTGTCCTCAACGCCAAGATTGCCTGCCTGGACTTCAGTCTGCAGAAGACCAAGATGAAGATGGGAGTTCAAGTCCTTATTAACGACCCAGAGAAGCTTGACCAGATCAGACAAAGGTACATACTATTATTCACAAATGCATCCTTAAGAATAATCCCATTTAAATTTGCTGTGATGCTGAATCAATAGTTTACACAGTGATACGCGTGGGAGAAAATATAAGCAGCCCCAATATAAGGCAGCAGTTTCTCTCTGAGCTGTTGTATCAGTATTGTGGGCTGGACAATTTTGTATTTTTGTATAGTTTCTAAATATAACTGGTGAAACTGAATCAATATTTGATTTTCTTGCTTCAGGGAATCTGATATCACCAAGGAGAGGATCCAAAAAATTTTGGCAGCAGGCGCCACTGTTATCCTGACAACCGGTGGCATTGATGACATGTGTCTTAAGTACTTTGTGGATGTTGGAGCCATGGCAGTGAGGAGGGTTCTCAAGAAGGACCTCAAACGCATTGCCAAGGCAACCGGAGGTAGGGTGGAAGTTCACTGAAGTTCGTGCTTTTGTGTTCACATTTTAATGTCTTAGTCAAACCTTATATTCAGTTGTTTAAACTAATGAATATCATGTTGACGTTTGTTGTGTTTGTCCACTCTCAGCCACCGTCTGCCCTTCTCTGACCAACCTGGAGGGAGAGGAGACGTTTGAGGTCACAATGCTCGGCCATGCTGAGGAGGTTGTGCAAGAACGCATCTGTGACGACGAGCTCATCCTTGTCAAGAAGTAAGAACTGCAACTCTATATATATATATATATATATATATATATATATATATAAACAAACTAAAGTCCTAACACAATGCTGATTTATAGTTATGTTGGTACAACAGTAGGATCAGAACATTTCAGTGCATTCAATAGTACATCATCTATAGTTCTGGCAGGAGTTGTGATTAACTTGGACAATGAAAAGGGTTTATATGATCTGTAGAGGGCAGAAGTTTATTTTTTTTTTACAGTTTGACACATGTTAACTGTATTGGTTCTGTTTTCTTTGAATCCCTTCAGTACCAAAGCACGCACATCAGCATCCATCATTTTGCGTGGTGCCAACGACTTCATGTGTGACGAGATGGAGCGCTCGCTGCATGACGCGCTCTGTGTGGTCAAGAGGGTGCTGGAGTCTAAGTCTGTAGTGCCAGGAGGTGGCGCTGTGGAGGCAGCCCTGTCAATCTACCTTGAGAATTATGCTACCAGCATGGTGAGCCATACCCTCTGAAAAACCTTTTGTTTCTTCAAGCATGCAGCGGGAGGTATCTGGGGTTCAGTTCTTCTTTTTTAAGAGCTGATTTTAAATGGTGTTTGTTGCAACTGAGTTTTCACAACGCAGAAAGTTACTCATTCTCTTATGTGTCTTCAGGGTTCCCGAGAGCAGCTGGCTATTGCAGAGTTTGCTCGGTCTCTCCTCGTCATCCCCAAGACGCTGGCTGTAAACGCAGCACAGGACTCCACAGATCTGGTGGCTAAGCTTCGGGCCTTCCACAATGAGGCTCAGGTTAATCCTGAACGCAAGAATCTCAAGTGGTGAGTCTCCTTACTGCACCAGTCATGAAGCTGTAATATCTGTTTACATTTAGAGAAGTAGATCCAGAATGATGGACTTAAGTCTTCTGCTTTGAATTGTTAAGGCTGAGTTGATGCTCACATTTTTTAGTCTTGCTCCCAACAATAGGTTATTTCTAAAGTCCTATCATATTAACATGAAAATCTTTGGGGATTTTTGTTGCTTGTGTAAGTTAACAGTAAAGACAGGAGCAGTCTGGCTGTGCTGTCGCACACCTACTGTATATGTTTGTTGTTAATAATTATAGGGTTAACAAAGCTGCAGGATTTTTTTAGGGGATGTACAGTTTGGTAAACAAATTCTTACTTTTATCTTTTGTTCAAGTTTTTTACTTTCTCAGCGTTAGGATAACTTGTTATGTAGAACATTCAGTATTTGACCACTTTTACCGATCTTGTAGGATCGGTCTGGATCTGGTCAATGGCAAGCCTAGAGATAACCGTCAGGCTGGCGTGTACGAGCCCACCATGGTTAAGACAAAGAGCCTCAAGTTTGCCACAGAGGCTGCGATCACCATCCTTCGTATCGACGACCTCATCAAACTGTTCCCAGAGCCGAAGGAAGGCGGGCAATCGTACCAGGACGCAGTGCAGTCGGGATCTCTGATGGGTTAAAGGCTGTGATTGGTCCTGATAGTTTCATCATCTGTATTTATACTTAAGGAGCTCTTCATGGCTGTTGCTCTAGTGTAGGCCGTGCACTTTGCCTGTTTACTGTTCTCCCACTCCCTCGAGGCTCTAGCTTCCAGAGGAACTGTAAGTGATATTTTTTTTTGGACACTTAATAAAGTTTCAATGTACATGACTTGATTTGTTAATTCAGATTGGCTCGCTGTGGTTGTTGTGCAAGCTTTGATAAATGAGTTTAAAAGAAGTTTGACTCTATGGCTTATAATTCTTTATTGGTATGTTGAACCGCTGCATTACAGGAAATGTTTTCAAACATGCGACATACAGGAAGCACAAGGTTAGAGAAGGCTAGCATACTAAACTTTATGGCACTTAGCTGCATTTCAAGGCTGTCTGCCTCATTTATTAGAGAAAGTGGAATGTTTCAAATCTGATATTTAGAGCAATCTAAATATCGAATAAATTACACCACAAGTTAAAAATGATAGAGAAGGTAGCGTGTCTTCCGAAGCCTGACCATACTGGGCACTAAAAAATCCCAGTTTAACAGGTAACTGAAAGCAGGTCATCTTAAAAGGGAGAACATGCAGTACTTCATTTATTGCTAACTACTAACTGCAGTAAGGCGCTAAATAGGCACATCTAATACCAGCATGTTAAAGCTGTCGGTATACAATAGATTTACACTATAGACATCTTAAATCACATGCTACACAGCTGTACCCTGAGCAAGGGTTTGAAGTTCACAGTGAGATTGGCAGGCTACTGTTAAGTTCTAACAATCAACTCTTATCAAGAACCCAGTTAAACCAATTAATTTCCCCCCACCCTGCAGTGTAAACAACAAGTTTAAGTATCCCTTTATCCTTTTTTAAATGAGATTGAGTGCAATCTGTGAAGCAGCACTAAGTTTTCATCTCAAACCCTCTCCACACACATGGCGATGCCCATCCCTCCTCCAATGCAGAGAGATGCCACACCCTTATGGCCTCCAGTCCTCTGAAGCGCGTGCAACAAGGTCACCAGCACTCTGCAGCCAGACATACCAATGGGATGGCCCAGAGAGATGGCACCACCACTCACATTCACCTGAGGAGAGACGGACCAGTGTTACCATGCTGTTCGATTCTGGAGTGAAATGTACACCCACGTCAGGCTGTTGGATGGAATAGAAATCCTTCATAGCCATTGAACAAAATAAACACAGGTTCTAAAATAGTAAGTTAAATAAATACAATGTAACTATTGCACAAGAAGGGAGGTTTGCCCTTCAAAGTGACACTCCTCATGTTGCACAAGTTTAAAATTTAAAAATGATGATGTGCTGTTGCTGATGGCGGGACGCCAAAGTTACCTTGTCGACATCCAGGCCAAGCTCTTTAACCACAACAATAGACTGGGCAGAAAAAGCTTCATTGATCTCAAATAAGTCGACTTGGTCCAGCTGCCAGCCTGCTTTCTCCACCTATCGGGACAAGAAGACAGGAATAATAAAGACACAGAAGCACTTTCTCAACTGTTGTTACATTTTGATGCTTCTGATTTCTCACCGCTTTCCGGATGGCTGGTATTGGTCCAGTTCCCATGATACTCGGGTCAAGGCCAGCTTGAGCCCACGATACAATTCTGGCCATAGGTTTTAGGCCACGTCTCACAGCCTCTGATTGGCTCATTAGGACAGTTGCTGCTGCTCCATCATTAATACCTACAGTAAAAACAAAAGATTAACATGCATTTAGACATAGAGCTGGTGCTAATAGTTACAGCAGTGGCAGACATCTGTTTGGTTAGCGAGATAAACCTCAGTGACATCGTCTCAAAAACAATGGAACAGCAACCTGAAGAATTCCCAGGGGTGACAGTGCCGATGCGCTTAATGAAGCAGGGTCTGAGTTTGGACATGTCGTCCATGTTGCTGCCGTGGCGAGGAAACTCATCCATCTTCACCTCATCTGGGCCTGGAGATGACAGACAAATGTTACAGTGCATATGCACACCGAGGAAAGAAGAGACTGTATTCTCTAGAATCATTTCTCTGCAATAAATCACAGAGAAACTCCTCGCCTTTTCTGGATGACACCGTGACTGGGACAATCTCTTGATCGAAATGTCCTGCTTTCTGCGCGGCCTCCGTTCTGTTCTGGGACTGGACGGCAAACTGGTCCTGCTCCTCTCGGCTGACTTTCCACTGAGTCGCCACATTCTCGGCTGATAAAATACATTCACAAGATTCATCACAACGATAAATACTCATCAAGATGTGTGAGAATTAGGTGTTTGCCGGTGTATATCCTCAGCCCTGCACACCTGTGATGCCCATGTGGTAGCCATGGAAGGCGTCGGTCAGGCCGTCAGCCACCATGGAGTCCTGCAGGGAGGCGTCGCCCATCTTCACACCTGTTCTCATTTGCAGCGTGTGAGGTGCCTTTGGTGGAACCAGGAAAACAGTTAAGACATCTTATCAAGCAAATGTCCCTCTTTTTGTACTCACAGTAGAACTACAGCATTTGCATCGAGGGTTGGGTGTCTGTCCAACGTTTATCCATAATAGAGACATTGTTTTTATATCTTAATTTGAGAAATATAATTTTCTACAAACCTATTTTTCAGTTTACTACAAGACCCATAGTTCTCAAATATTAAAACGTTGTATACACACACACGCAAAGTCAAATCTGATTAGCTATCTGATCTGATTGAAATGTCATATTTCCTATGTGAACCTACCCTGCTCATACTCTCCATGCCTCCTGCCACCACCACCACGGACTCTCCAGTCTGGATGGACTGAGCTCCCAGACACACGGCCTTCAGCCCAGAGCCACACACCATCTGGCAGCTCCAGGCCGGGACAGGGTAGGGGATACCTGCCCCAACACTGGCCTGACGTGCCGGGTTCTGCCCATGACCTTAAGGACAGAAAGGGAAAATACACTTGAACACCAATGAGACTCTGGCTGGATACCAGACGCACTTTAAAAAGACCCGTGTGGAACACCTATCAAGCAAACTGAAGGTCAAAATTAGCACATTTCTCTTCTGCTGCTCGAAAGACCATTGTACAAATGATGTACAAATTCTGTATATGCTCAATTATGGGTATATTGTATACAAGAAAATGCTTTTTCTTAATTGTGAAAATGTATAATGAATGTCTGTGTCTATGCTTAAATTGTATATGTTGTTTTCTTTGTACACAAGTCTCTCTTAAAAAAAAAGAAGATAATATATCCGTTTAAATAAAGGTTTTTAAAAAAAACGGGGGAAAAAAAAACAGGGAAATACAATAGACGAGAACACCAATGAGTTGCCCAACAACAACACAACACATTACATGGGCTATACGTGTAGAATATGGGACCTCTACCACACTTTTTTCTCATTGATTTCTTGAGCTTTCACCTGCTGTTAGTACGTGTCCCATGATAACCTCAGAGACCTCCTCTGGCTTCACCCCAGCCCGCTTCAGAACATCCTTGATGACCACTGAACAAAGGTCAGGCAGAGGCACCGTGGACAGAGCACCATTCAAGGACCCTGTGTAAAAATGAGGTGAAAGAATATTCATCTTTCCCCACATAAAGGAGAGTCGATAAGCAGATGTCGCCACTGTGCACCGACACCGTTTAATTCATTGACATAATCTATCTTTTAAATCATTGTAGTTAGATTTTGGTTGGACAAAATAAGTCATTTGAAGATGAGGTTTCTTCTTCACATTTTATACATTCAAGATCTACTGCTGCATTATATGCCTGTGGTCCTCTGACATAAGCTTATTGGTTGTTCTTCACTTTGGGCTCAAAGCTAAAGGAGACAGACTTTGAGGTTGTGGATCCTTAACTTCTCCCATTGGACTGTGAACACTGTGTACTCCATTAAAGAGCAGCACAAACCCCACCTGTTTAGACCAGCCTTTGCTTCGTTTACTTTATATTTTAGTCCATTTTATTCATTACTTTTAAACTGTGTCTTCATGTCATGTCTTGCTTTTAGCTTTAGTTGTGAAGCCACTTTGGACCTCTGATCTAGAAATGTGGTATCTATGCTATAGAGTGCAATAAATAATAATATAATAACTAAACTGTATTTACTACATGTTACTTATTATTTATCAGTGTCGTTTAGTCAATTGTTGACTTTACTGAATACACGGGGGTCTTAGATTAAATGTTTCACCTCTTGGAGAGGAAAACACGCCCAACTTGCTGAACACGCTGGACATGTTGTAGAGAGCCAATGGTGGGGCGCTCGTGCTCCGTGGCACTATGACCAACCACCAATCAGTGACCACAGAACATTCCGGACACATGAGCGAACCAATCAGAGCACAGCAACACTTTGCGTATTTTATTGAATGACATAAACCACTTTGTCAAATTAAACAAGATAATATATATATATATACTGCTTTAAAAGCAGCTATGATTGAAACTATACGTATATATAAAGAAACGTGAAAGCTACATTTATAATTAATTCATTTGACGCCGCGACACCGAGCATAGATGTAGCAACAGCAAAGTAGCAATGTTAGCAAACTGTGTTAAATAAACGTGTATGGCACTAAGGGAATATTAAACCTTACCAATTGGTGTCCGTGCAGCAGAGACGATGACAACAGGCTCGGTGTTCATTTTGATAGACGGCTGGTTGGTTGTGATTGCTGTCTGTACACTGCACTGTGCTCTGTTGACACTGACTGCCTGACAGAGCTGCACTGAGGAGCAGGAAGGATATGTGCCAGTGTAGCTGCTGAGGAAATGCACCACAGCGACCCCGTGTGTTTGGGAGGAGTACTACTTCATTATAATGTCACTTAATGTTCACTGGTCCCATTGAGTTTAACTTAAAACCTTAAGTTTAAAGGTTCATAGCCACACGTTTAATCAATACTCCTACTATATATTGTGGTACTGTATTGCTGGGAATTATACTTGGACTTTATTAGACATAAGACTAAATCACAACACAAGCAAAACCCCTTTTTTTCATAATAGTAAGTAAAAGAAAATGCAAAACATTTAATACTTTTATTTTATTAAAAAACAAACGTATGGAGCAGCCTTTCACAGTGGGGTAGACTATATGATGAGGCTTTTTAAATATTTATGCTTCTGCTGAGCCAAAGGGTTATATAAGTAATGAGTTTCTATATTAATGTATTGATGGGTAGTAATAATGTGTTTCACTCTGTAGTATTAAAAATCTTTATTGGTATTTGGTCAGTACATGAAAAGGACTGAAGTTAGAATAATATGAACATCGCATATAAACTACTCACAATTCAACAGAGTCTTTTGAACAGAAATTTTTGTCAATGAAAAATTAAAATTGCATTAAAAAAAACAAAAAAAAAAAAAAAACAAAACAGGCCAACATCTAAAAATGACCTTGAATATTGCAAAGCTACTGTAATTCAGTGATTTTACTGACTTTTGACGATGAGTTACAACACCAGATGCCTGATTTCAGTGTCAAGAGCTCAAACGAGAACAGCATAGACATGCTCAAAGAAAACAGCAGAATGAAACGTACTAGTTTTAAATCATACATCCACTCAATTCAAATCTAACATTAACCCATACCTGTTATATCCCTGTTTAGCAACACAAGTGTGACAGAGGCATCACGATAGGCAAGGGGAGGAGGGTGAAAACAAAATGTTGTGGACAGCAGCGCTGTGTTACAGACTATGCATTTGTTGCCTTGTTTGTATATTGTATAAAAAAAGAAAAAAGACAGTACATGTCAAAGTACATTACAAAACCGCACTGTCGCCCGTGCTGGAGTCCAGGCCGTTCTGAGTGTGCCGCGACCCTGCAGTCCTGGTGCCCTTGGTCACCATGGCAGCCTTGTCCTCATGGGGGTCGGTGGTGGAGTCTGTGTCATTCGAGTGCTGAGTCAATGATGTCTCGCTGCCTGTCGGAGAGTCCACGCTCTCGTACCCTGCACTCAGCTGGCTCCCGAAACCCACAGGTCCTCCAACTCTCCCAGCAGCAGTCTGACTCCCTGACGCCTCCTCCGAGTGGTTGGACAGTTTGGTCTCAGTCTCGCCGGGGCTGGAAACCACGGGGGACATGGGAAAGTCTTCCTCGGTGCTGCTAACCTCCCGGTACAGGCTGGGCGTGGCTGTCTCGCTCCTCTGGGATGAGTTGCCATTGCTTGGTCCGTTGGAGACCCTCCCGTAGTCTTTTCCCATTGGTTCAGATGCGTTGGCCTGCTCAGGCTGGGTGGACGGTTCAACCGACGAGCAGGAAGCAGTGGGTGAAGTCCTGCTGGGTCCTGCTCCGGCCAATGCCCCCTGAGTTTGAGTCAGTTGCTGTCGAGAGTCCTTCAACTGCTGTTGCAGGACCAGGATAGTGCTTTGCATCCCCTCTACCTCCTCGTCGAGCTGGATGATAAAGTCATTCAACTCTGGGAGACAGATCAGGAACCGACAAAGAACCAAGTCAAAAATCGACAGTAGCACGCTAAAAGATGTATATACGATAAAGTAAAAATGGCCAGGCTGTGAAATGTGGATGCTGCTCATGTTCTCACCGTCTTGGCTGCTCTTGAGCTCCTCGCTGTACTTCTTCTGCAGGGCCAACTCGGCCTCCAGCTGGGCGATGCGTCCCTGGGACATCTGCCTACCCAACTCCTGGTTTTCCTGAATCAGCATTCGACACTTGGCCATCAGTTTCTTTCCCGTTTGGCTGTAAGGGAAACAAGTCTCACATCACGCAGTGAACCAGGAGACGAACACAACAGGCAAAGAGATGCCATTGATCTGTTCCAACAAGCTACGGGGCAACACAAAGTCTGCAACCTGGCCATCCCTAAATTACTAGTCACAACAGAATGTTCATTTTATTCCAATGCAATATAAAATTACTCATAAAAATCTGTTGTAAACAAAAAAAAATAAAAATAAGAGTAAATGATTTACTTGTAAAAGACCCAAAGTACAAACTCATTTAAATCTAAATTATATATATTAAAAAATATACGTTCCTCCTCACTGTGGCTGAAACCCAAAACAAGCTACCTGGACCAACATTTCTATAGAACTAATGCATCCATTCTTACACTGTAACTTAATTCACCGTGTTGCATATCGAAGAAAAGTGAGCACTTTAAAAACAACAGTAGCAATTCTGTCGCCACCAAATTCTCAAATTCAAAACGCACTTGCTACATCACTGAGTGTGAGGAAAAAAGCAGAATGAAAAAAATGCAACAGAGTAACATTAGAATGACACGCTACAATAAACCCTGCAATTTAAATATCAACCCTTAATGATGAGTAGCAAGAAAAAGCAAATATGCACTGCAGAACCAGGCACTGGTTTTGCGAAGTCATCACTTTAAACACACAGGAGCAAGTGTTTTAACAGTAAAATCAAAGAGCTCAAGGCGCTGCTTTCTCAACTTAGCAGGTTAAGGAATTCTCCAACAGTCCATCACACCTGTTATTTTTTAATTAGCGGTTTTTCTTGGCTATGCCCTAATCCAGAAGCCAAATTTGCAACAAATGACAGGTTAACACGTTATTTAAAACCATAACTTATCCATCATCTATATAGTCTATAAATGCCTACGGAAGTCATCTGGCCAGAAGAAGAAACATCAACTGTAGTAGCATCTGTAGCCTATAGAAGCAGTCATTAAAGTGGTAACAGCTCTGAAAACTTACTTTAAAAAACAATATGTTTTTCTTACTCGTCTTAAAAATGAAATTATGCACTAAACATTATTTAGTTAATTGTATTTGCTGCATTTTTTCTAAATTGATAGTTATGACCATTAATTTCTCTGGAGAACTGGGAAGACATGTGCGTTTAGCTTTTAAAAGGCTGTGTACACACTGCCAGCTCAAATTTCACATAAGTGTAAGAGACCACAGTATAAATTAGTTATTAAAGACAAGAAAACACAAAATAGTCCACGTGTGTTTCATTCTGAAAACAGTGGCTAAGGATCTGTGCCAGAGATGTGAGACAAGAATGGTCTAATGAGCTATTGGTGTAAATGGCTGAGGGAGAGATTGTGAGGTCAATCACAAAAATACACAGAAATACAATAAATACATTCTCATCAACTCATAACATGAATTGTTAAAGACATTTGCATTCACAACTTGAAAACAAGACTCATTGCACCTACAGCAGTGTGTTTCAGTATGTTTCTGAAGAATTAAGAAAAGCTTAATTCATCATAAAAGTGCAAATATTAATACAAGTGTAAACAATCAAAAAAGCCAATCATGCGTCTTGGTTCACACACACACACACACTGCAGTAAGTGTTTGTTTCAGAGAAACAAGAGAAAGATCAAATGAAATGGCAATAAAAAGAAACAAGTCACAAAATAAAACATGTAAATACACTCTACCGTGAGTGGGCCCATGTTCAAAGACACAGGCGACTGGACCCTCATCCCTGAACCACAGCCCTCTGTGGACCGAGGATCTGGCTCCGCTCACAGTCTTAACATCACTTCTAGTGGCTCTTCCCCCCACAGTCTTAACTTTTAATCCTAGAAACTGTCCTCACGTTACTGCAATGTATCTAGACTGTCCCAAAAGTCTTTACGTTTCTCAGGCAGACTAGAGGGTATGTGTGTGGTGTAATCCACAGTTAAATGTCTTTATAAACCAAGTATGGGAATAGTCTGTAAAATGTTCAATTGCTGTTTTAGGCTAGGGATGCTCCCTGCCTGACTCAACCTCCACCATAACCCCCCTATTTAATATTTGAACTGTCTGCTTTGAGCTGAGGGGGTGGGGAGGGCATATCCGTGTCGGGAAGTGAGTGACCACCTCTTCAGGAACAGTCCGGACTCCTTCAGGCCCTTGGACGGTGAGGGGATACGAGGGGAGAGAGCTGAAACACAAGTGTCACCTGACCATACTGTCTTTTCACTTTAGGTTATGTGATATGTAGCTGGCACAGTGCAAGAGTACAAAAACAGTTTTGTTTTGCTGTGACTGGCTTTCTTTAAAGTCTGAGTCTCGTGGTGAGTACAGCATTTGTCAGCCTTCCCCCCCACCATTGTTCCTGCATGCCTGCAGTGAGAGTGAGGGTGGGGGGCATGAGGAAGTCTTGACTTTTTTTTGGGAGGGGGGGTTATTTTGATTGTCTTTACCTATCAGGTGTAAATTTCCAGGCACTCAGTTCATTTTGGGCCTGCTCCAGTTTGTCTTTAGTCTGTTCTAGTTCAGCCTTCATTTTGAGGAAAAACAAGTTGATGGCCGGGTCCACCATGGACGACCGCAGTTGGGCCGCACTCGGCTGCTGGACTTGCTTGAGGTACTGGATCTGGGTCTGCAGGATAAAACAAACAGGTGTTACTGACCAGTTAAGTCTAGTATATCACTCATGAAAACCTTAGGATTGTTATGTAGTCCTTTAAAATCCAGCTACATTATTAAGGTTATCAGTTGACTTTTTAATCCTGAGCCCCAGGGGAATAAACTGGGCCGCAAGAGATTATTTAAAGATAAGGAATCTGCATGTTGTTTTTCAAATAGTATGATCAAGCAGTTCTGAACATCATCTAAATTTAGATTCAGACAACAGCAATTATTAGTCAATATTATATTACATCAAAGACACTTGAATTCTATATCAAAAGCTATTGTTGGAATGGAGTTGCTTTCCTGGTCACACCTAGCAAAGAATTTCCATTCAAGGAAGACCAGACAAGTTCAAAACAAACAAAAACTCACCTGCTAAAGTTACTGCTATGATGACATCAACATTCCACACAAATTATTTGAATAGATTTACATAAAAAGGCAAATGGTGTAACCGATATTCTCCAAAACTAGGAATTAAGTCGTTTCAGCTCAACGGTTAAAAGGAAGACCTTTCACTAAAACCTTTCTAACCTCTGCCAGAGTGTGTCGCGTTCACCTCAGCTGCCCTGGGAGAATGGCACATGCTGCCATAAAGCCACTGGGTGATCCACTGAGCTGTCAGTCTGATAAGCTAAGGAAGCTCTCCTTGACACCATTTACACTTAGCCTACATACCATGAAAATGAATGAATACAAGGTATAATGTAGTGCTGAAATTATGTCAACTAATAGATTAGATGACTCAGCTAAAATAAGGGTTTTAGAATTATAATAAATGATTGCTGAAGTTGATCAAAAAAAAATGGCTTGCTTTTTGCAATCGGTTATCATTACATTAAGTGTTATTTGTGCCACTGATTAAACTTATTAAGCAAGTTTAGGACATAGCAACTTGTGATGAGCATTTGTCAACAGTAGACATTCAACCCAACTATGACCACTTTATTTAATTCCCATAATTATGTACAATAACAATAATAGTTAGCTTTAATAGTAGTAGTATAATAGTTACCCCCACAGGGTAGATACTTTTGTTTGAGTTAAGCAGTTTTGGCACAGCATAATCATTGGTTACTGATAGGGAACTACAGATAACAGAATATGTATGTACAGAGAACATCATGCATCAAATGCCCTCCCTTTGAGACAAAAAACAAACAAACAAGCTTCCCATAATCACATCGTAAACATTTGGAAAGTGGAAGAATATACATACTGTGCACTCTTGCATTTCCTGCTCCTTTGTAGCAAGTCGCATGACCAAGATGTTCTCCCTGCGTGCAGACTCCTGCTGCTGCTGCTTGAGCTTTTCCTCCGACTCCTTCAGCCCCGTCACATCATTGGCTAAGACAGTGGAGAGAGCAGGACAAGAACATGCATCAGGAGAAACATCCCTTTCACCAGCAGCCGAACACAACAATATAGTGTGCACAATGTGCTGCCTATTGCTGTCAGAGTGCATGTGTGTTGTTGGATGACATTTAAATAGCAGATGTACTTACAACATAGCTCTGTGTATTTTGCCTCCAGGACCTGGACATATGCTTCGTGCTGTTTCCACCTGAGAGGAGCAGAACATGTGTAAACATAAACAGCTCAACGTAAATAGATCAAGTTTCCCCACAGCATAATTAATCTCCAGTTGTAGAGCTGTAATCTACCTTGCACACAGCTCCTCTCTGGTCAGGGTCTTCATGTCAGATTCACTGAGGCGAACCTGTAGAGAAGAAAACACACGGACTGGTGAGATAAAGAAGCCCATCAATTATTAAAAGCTCATATTTGGAGATAAAAAGGGGCTCGTGACACATGATAAATACACTGGAAAAGACACCCACCTTCTTGGGTAGAGGCTCCTCGTTGGTCATTGTGAACTCTAGAAGTAAATATGAAAGAAAAATCCCCGTTAATCACAGCTTTGTGTCGTGTGTCGAAGCGGCGGAATCGTCTTTAACGGTAACGCGTCGCCCGTGCACACGCAGTAAAATATGACATGTATGACAAGTTTGCTAATTTGCTACAAATGTTATGGTTTCCGACTAACAAGTGACGCTTTAAGTGTTCGTCGGCCAAGCTAACCACATGGTCGACCAAATAAAAGTTAACATTACCAGTGAATAAGAGCTGTCGAGCCCAATGTTAGCTGGTGAGGCAGGGCAGCTGCGATAGTAAGGAATAGAAATAAGCTAACAAGGTTAACTCTCGGGTGCTAATAACATTTAGCATCCGCTAACAAAATAAATATAGGCTGTGAAACTACAGAGCGAAGATAAAATATTTGCTTTATGTTCAGCCTGGCAGCATGCAATTCTTGGCTCTGTTTTCGGCTCCTTGTTATCACAAAATGGCGGTGAAGGAAATGACTCCCTCCCTTGCGCTCCTTTTCCTGAAACTAGCGGGCTCTTGGCTGCAGATTTCGGGCCTTCAGCCATCAAAACACTTACCAGACGAGTTTCTTTCGATGTTTCAGGAACCTCTCGGCTTCACGGATTCTTAACAAGACGCAAAATTGAAACTAGGGTAAAATTAGCTGTGAATTTAAGTGTAGTTGACTCGCTTCGGCGTAATCACCATCATCTTCGTCACTGACGGCAGAACAGAATGGCTCTGGCCGAGCTGCTGCTGCTGCTGCTGCAGAGTGCGACCAGAGACGCAGAACAGAAAACAGACCTCTCACTCCGCAGCAACTTCCGGGATCTAAAACGTGGCTGCGACGCATAGATACTGGGGAATGCTCCTCCGTCCAGTAATATTGCAGCTCAATCTTAAATTCACCATAAATAGTTAATAGTTGTTTGTTTTGAAGAAAGATATGGGACAGGATATTTCCTGGTGATTTTATTTTTTACTTTTATTGTATTAAAGTCGGCGGTTGAAAGTAAATAAGTACATTTACTAAAGAACACTTTGGAAGTACTCATGTACTTGAGTATTTCCATTTTATGCAAACATTGTACTTTTTACTACACTGTATTTATCTGACATATTTAGTTAGTACTTACGTTTCAGATTCAGTTTAGTTTTAATATAAAATATAATTATGATGTATTATTATCACAATTGATTCATTTCTGGGGAGTGATTCACAAGCTACCCAGCGGTAGCCTGTATAAAATAGTTCAAATTCACTCCACCTTCACCACCTGCAACATTAAAGTGATGACTGCATCAACACTTATAAGAGAAATACAATTATAATATAATCCCTACATCTGTATGTGGAGGTCTGGGCATCCTGATTTATTTGGGTTTTTAGCCTTCAAACAGGCCCGCAGAAAATTTGCTGAGTGACAATATTCACTTATTTGATCATAATATTAGAGTCTGTAGTCCAGATTAATTGTTAGGTCAGTTATTCGGTCTTTATGGGTGGGAAAACTGTGAACCTATACCAATCACAAACACTGAGATGTTGGTGTTATTTCTGTGTGATTCGATTCCTCAACATAGACGATCTCTGGCTTTGCTCTGATGTGATAGAAGAGGCGTTCACGTGATCCTTTACTTTGCTGGTAGATTTGTAAATTATTCTAAATTAAGCAACCTACTGGTACAAATGATTTACAATTACTATGGCTGTATTTCATTTTATTATGTATAATTTAATTACCACGACATTATATGTTTCAAATTGGAAATTGAATACATAAACAGATGATTTCTATAACAAAATATGCACTGGTGAATGGAAACATGTTATAGAAGATGGAGGGATGAAATACATAATCTAATATTTAAAAAAAAATAAAATAATTCAATGTATCACGTTTTTATCACAAAAGTCATTATATAGTGCATACCCTATCAATATTTATGAAAGTGGCTTCAAAAGATTGCAGTTGAGGTTCAGCTCATTCCAATACACTATCGGCAACACCCCTGTGCCGATAATGGTACGGTCGGCTGCCCTGTCAAGTTAAAATTGCACATTTCAAGGGCAGTTACCAGTGTGTCTACTCTGTCCCGTCTACAACTGCGAGCACTATTATGAACATGCTGTGCAGGGTTGGCCAGATACGCAGGTAAAACCGATATCAATCTACCATTTAGTGTCATTATTACCCTGTTCAACGAGCACAAGGTGTTAGGACCGCTGACTCTTGCTAGCAGCGTTTGCTCATGAACTTGGGACAGTTGTTTAGTCAGAGCTAACCGTTAGCTAACTTAGTTTAGCACCACGGCAAGGTTAGCTTGTGGTGCACCGAATGAAGGGCTTCGTCAAACTATCGCATAGTCCTGCTCTCGTGACCTTCCTAATGAATTGTAAATGTTTTTTTCATTTTTGGACACCTGTTCATACCTAACATTAGCTTACTCTGTGCCACCAGCTCATTCAGCTAATATCTAAGCACCTAACCAATTAACCAATTGACTGTAACGTAAATCCACAATCGACACCAGACATTTAGGTCACTTCAAGCCAGTTTCTCCAGGCTTATGAAACTGTTGAACCTAGCGGCGTCAGGCTATCTTTGGCCTATACTATGCATTGTAATCACACATATCACTGTTAACCAAGTTATCTTTGTCTCTCCATATATTTATTTCACGTTGGCTACACTAGACCAAAAGCTATATTTTTTTTCCAATGGTAATTGTTGGTCATTTTTTTTCCTCTGCTTTGTTCCAGGTGTGCAGCCAGCCTCAGCCAAACCGTAAACCAGGTCGCTGCATCAAGGCAGAAGCACACGCTCCCTGACTTGACCTACGACTATGGATCCCTGGAGCCCCACATCAACGCTGAGATAATGCAGCTGCACCACAGCAAGCACCATGCCACATATGTCAACAACCTTAATGTTACAGAGGAGAAATATCAGGAAGCACTTGTAAAGGGTACGAACTCGCATGAACTAATTGAGCCTGTATATTAAACAATCAACTACATCAAGTTGTAATCTAAATGTCGACTATCGGGGTACAAGTTTAAACATGCATGTCGTGCAAACATTTGTTTTGTTACCTAATGTCAATCAATATTTTCAAAGCGTTTCTTCATATTCACCTGCTGTGTGTATTTGTCTTGTGTTTTAGGAGATGTGACGGCACAGATCGCCCTCCAGCCTGCTCTGAAGTTTAATGGAGGAGGCCACATTAACCACTCTATCTTCTGGACAAACCTCTCTCCAAATGGGGGAGGCGAGCCACAGGGTAAGGCAGGGACTCTTCCAATTCTTTGTACAGCTCTCTTATTTTCCCTACACTGCTTTGTTTTGCTTTGTTAAGTGTTTTGTAACTTAGACCTGTATTAGGCAACACATGACTCTGTAATGTGAAAGGGTTGCTAGTAGTGCTGGACCTACTGTGAGTGAACAGCCAACTATGCAGCTCTGTGCAGATTTAAGCTCATTGTCTTTGGTTAATCCCTTACAAAGATTGTATTTCTGAGTCTTTCCACCCTCTCCAGCTATCAATATAAAACATAGCATGCCACTTTCAGTGCACAAGCTGAGGCAAGTTAAAAATATACTATCATCCCAACAAAAAAACAGCAGAGAGTAAAGTAAATAAGTGGCTTGTGAAGCATCCAGTAAGCTAAAGTCGAAGATGTGTTTATGAGGATTTATCCTACAATCATCAGGTGCGCAGGAACATGGCTCCAGTGTGCCACAGCAACCTGTAAAGCTGGGCTCAGCTTTGAGTTACACTAAGGTTGTTTTGTTTTGTCATTCTGCCCCCTAGTGGTCGAATATGCTACTTAGACAGGTTATATGGGGACATCATTTAGTACAGAGGTCTTCAACAGGGGGTCTGCGACCCCTAGGGGGTCCGCGGATGTACTTTTTTCAACCAATTTCTTTTCCACAAATTGACATGAATATATATGAACCTGTGTATAATTGAATAGCTTAGTATTGAATGCACAATAAACAGGGTAGCTATGTTTATACATGGCACTAGGCCCAGTTTAATATAAAACATAATTGTATACAATATATGTAGTAGGGGGTCCCTGCTCCATCTCTCCCATCAGTTTGGAGGTCCTTGGCCTGAAAAACGTTGAGGACACCTGACCTAAACTTTCAAGAAAATGTTTGATTTTCAAGAAATGATCACCATTTTCCAAAAAAATCCTTCAATTTTGAAAAATACTCTTAAATCCTTAAAATTTTTTAAAAATTACCTCAACTTTTAATAAAAACTTTAGAGATAATTATCTCAATTTTTTAAAATATCTTTTGATTCTCAAAAAATGGCTTTAATTTTCAAAATAATTCTAGATAATTATCTCAAAAAAATTACCATTTTCAAAAGAAACTTTAGATTATCAATAACCTTCAATTTTCAAAAAATGACTAATTTTATAAAAATCTTTAATTTTTCGAAAAATTATTGGGGGTCCTTGGCCTGGAAAAATGTTGAAGACCCCTGATTTAGCATACACAGTATTCTGTGGCTTCCCTAAAATAATGTTTTTATTATTTATTACAAAAGATTTGGGCTAGAATAAATAATTATTTAGACAGTAACAGCTGACGGGGCAGATTTTAGTTTTTTAATGTCTAACATTGTCCTGAATTAACACCTGTCTGTGTCACTTGTTGTAGGGGAGCTAATGGAGGCCATTAAGCGGGACTTTGGCTCCTTCCAGAAGATGAAGGAGAAGATGTCTGCGGCTACAGTGGCAGTGCAGGGCTCGGGCTGGGGCTGGCTGGGCTTAGACAAGGAGAGTGGAAGACTTCGTATCGCTGCCTGTGCTAACCAGGATCCCCTGCATGGAACTACAGGTCAGTTGAAAACTGCTTTGAAGTAGAGATAGTGTAACAATACCAAAATTATGACTTACGATATACGACAATACGATACCTGCCTAAAATATCTCTATCGATGCTGAAACGATACCACGGCAAAAACCCTAAAAATTCAGGGAAAATAATGCAATAATAAATGACAAAACATCTTTTTTTTTTTTTTCTATTCATACATTTTTTTTTTTAAATAATATTTTGAGTCAGTGGAGGATGTAAAGAGAATGATTGTTTCAATAGTATGTTCATACATTTTAATATTCAACCAGGACTTGAGAAACCCTTTTATTAAGATCTCTTTAGATTTCTCTCTAAGATTTCTTCACATGTCACAGTGCTGCTTATAACAGGTTAAGTCATTGCAGGGAGAACTGCAAGCAGTACTGTAAGCTTTCTTTGTTGAGTTGCCCCTGAGCAAAATGCCCTGAGTGAATTTAAGTGTTCTCTCATAAGCAGTGACGCAGTGTCTGTCAGGCTTTTATTGTGAAAGGTAAGAATGGAAAAAGTGAGGCTGTAATGTGCCTCCGCTGCCGTTTACAATGTGGGGGCATAAAAGAGTTTGTGGTCTCGGTTCAGACGACGCCTCTGTATTATTATTATTATTATTATTATTATTATTATTATTATTATTTATTGTTGTATTACCTTCATAACTCTTGACTATAGTACTCTAGTATAAATGTGGTATAGTTCTGTTTTTAATAGCAAGGTATTGAGATGCCTTTCTAGTATCTGTATAACGTGCAACACTAAAACCCCTTATGAAACGGAGCCACCAGAGTAATTGTTTCCTGTCTCTGACCCTCAGGTCTCATCCCCCTCCTTGGTATCGATGTATGGGAACATGCCTACTACCTTCAGTACAAAAACGTGCGGCCGGACTATGTCAAGGCTATCTGGAATGTCATTAACTGGGAGAATGTGAGCGAGCGTCTCCAGACTGCCAAAAAGTGAAACCTAATCCTCAAATATCCTCAATAACTATATTCACCCTCTCCTGGACCTGGGTCAAATAGTAGTTGCAAATGTTCAGTTTTATGATGCACTTGAGTTCCTGAGTGGTTTAGTGGTTTCAGATGATCAGTAGCATTAAAGTTGATTTTAAATTAACTCTAAAATACTTCCTATGTTTACGTTACCTTTATGGCAAACACACCACCCTGCATGAACACAGGTTAAGCAAACTTTGAAAAATGATTTGCAAGTGCTTTTTTATCTCAGGTCTGTTCCCGACCTTACTCTTTTCAAGCGCACAAACTGGCTACCTTTTCACGTTGAGGCTGGCTATTGTTAATCACGTTGAAATATCGGCTGCCATACATGTAAACTAGGTGTTGGAAAACAAGAGTGCAATGAGCTTTGTCGCACTAAAATCAGATGTTATTGCGGTCCGTGTTTTTGATGTATTATAATAAAATTATATTTCAATTGTACAAGCTTGATGGTTGGTGCTTCATTCTTCTATTTGTATGTGCTGTGTTAGATAATCCACTAAGATGCTTTTTAAAGCTAATGTTATAGATATTTATGTCGGAGAAAGGGCAACATAGAAAATATGAACATAGTGATTTGTGGTCACAGTGGTGACTAGCACAGTTTAACAGTAAAGATCATTGTTAATGGGTGTTAAACATGGGTCATGGAACATCTAAATAAAATAAACAAAACAATAGTCTTTGGAGGAAAGTTTTAAAAAAAACTTTATTTGTATTTTTTTTTTTAAACCACATTTGGTGAGGCATGTAAGCTGTTTAGAGACCAGTCCACTTCAAAAATCTCTCCCTGGCTGTAATTTCATCTTTCGTGGCGCTACATGATGACTATCAACATTTATTTTCCCATAACTTTTATAAGACTTTATTTATTTTACACAGCATGGCCAGTATGGCTTCAGTCCAATCAAAAGATTGACATTTTAGTTAGAAAAACAGTGTTTGAGAAACCACAGCCCTGCTTATGAAGTCCTCTATAGTTACCACTGTTTGCAAACACTTGTGTGTAATATACACTATATTAGGTGTAAACTGTATGTCCAGTACTGTACAGCCTCATGAACCTGAACTATCAGACCGTATACTGTGTGATCTGCCCTGCTTCTTTACAGTGTTACCCAAAGAGGGCAGTGTTTCCTAAGGTGTTCTGCTGTAGATGCTCTCTACAACTCATTGAGTTGGATGCACACATTTTTCTTCTAAAAAAAGGTTATTTTCAAGTGCATTTAAATGATGAACGTATGGGAGTTATATATTCCTGGCACTGGTCCCCAGACACACTTTCAAAAGATCATCACCTCTTCATCTATACAACCCACATCAGATTTCAAAGGGCTTGAGCAGTACACTGTGAGACTTATGAGTTTTATGTTTAAATAAAAAAAATAATATCAAGAACTTTACTTTAACTGTACAAATAGTTTCCAGCTGGTTCATCTCCTGTCATCCAAGTGACTGCGGTCTTGTCATTGATTAGGACTGACCAGTTTGCCAGCGGGAATTTCACATTCCAGAGATCCCTCCCTTTTCCTGGAGGTGGTGTGATGATGCAGAGCAGAACTGGTTTTCAGTGGACACTGAGTTCAAGCACATGCTGACCAGATTCCCTTTTTTGTTGTAATAAGTTATGTATGACTTTGGTCGGGATTGTCCAACTGAATGAATCAATAAAAATAAATCATTTTAAACAGTTTTTGATTTACTCTTTAATGCATCAGTGAAATATTACATATTGCTCTAGTTTGACTCTATTGTTACATGGATCGTGATTATTAAATCTGACCTACAAGTCTTTTGGGACTTTCATATCAAAATACTACTGATGTGGCAGAACCCAGCTGCAGCAGAACGCCTGTGTGACTTCAGACTGCTTTTTGGACAAAGAAATGCTTAAAATTTATCAGAGCCATAAAGTCGAGTAGACAAACTTGAGTCCTTTCATTTGGGAGACGTTGCCAGCCTCTAAAAACAGAAGTCTCCCCGTTTCTAAGACGATGGTCTGTCTAAATGTGGCTTACTTTTGCTCTGTAAAAGTTTGGGTGTGCCAAAAATATATTTCCCTCTTCCACAACTCATAAAAACGATGGAACTCACTCAGGATAAAGTTTCTTCAACCTCTGGAAGGGAAGAAAGGAAAATATTGGGACTGAGTGAATGAGTTTAGTTTTTCTCCGTCCTCCCCTCTACCTGTTCCTCTCTCTAGTGCTCTTTCCTAAAAAAAAAAAAAAAAAAAACAATTTTCATTGCAAAAATCTAAAAGTGAACTCATCGTATTGTACCTTGTTGTGACATGTTGATCAGCGTTAGTCTTCTTTGTTGCACTTGAACATATTTCTGTTTTGTTTAGCTCTCTTCCAACATACACATACTTTGGGAAACGCAAGCTCCGCTGTTGGTGCGGTTTTCTCAGTAGGCACACACAAGCAATCAGACTCGCATGTGGTTTTTGTTTCACACTTCCTTTTTTTTTTTTCCATTGTCAGTGTATAAGTGGTGGAAGTGTGCATGCCCATCACATTCTGTATCCTTTACTGATTCAAATGAGGGCCTTCATTACCACACACGGAGGACTTTATGTTTCTTCTTGCATAACTCGGTAAATGAAGCCTATAGGTTGGTGGATGTAGTAACTCTACAGCAGATTACCAGCCAGGGGATACTTCTACTCCAGGGCGTACCTCTGCAGTTACCTGGGGAACATGGCTTATAAAATGGCTCGACTAATTTGTAAAACAAAACGATTTTATTAAAAACTAGTGACCATATACGGAGTCACTTGTGACACCTGAAAATTGTCATTGTCAATCATTGTTGTGATTGAAAGTGCTTGAAAATGAGTTAGCAAACGAAACAGCTAGCCTGAGGTAATGCAGACTAATACAGTTCAAATCATAAGCTAAAAGTAATGGAGAAATTTGCCGTGCCCTATCTCACAATGTTAAATAAAGTGAAACATTTCCTTGTGTACAGGCACGTTATTCGGTTCGGCTTGAAAATTGAATGTGTTCTTCCTTGGCCCATGCCACACCCTTCCACCAAGTTTCATGAAAATCGGGCCAGTAGTTTTTCCATAATCCTGCCGACAAACGGACAGACCAAACCTCCGGCGGAGGTAACAAACACGAATGACGTGCTCTCCAGCATTCACACCTGCAGAGAAGAATTACTTGTCAGTAGCCTCCAAGCAAATCTGATACCCAAGGCCTGCATACTTGTCATATGACTCTCTTGAATAGCGCTCTCTTCAGCCTCTTCTCTCTCCCTGGCTCTTGCAGCTTTGTCATCACATTTCTAGTCTTCAGAGTCAGACTATCCTCCGCCTTGCAAAGCTGTCCCACATTGTTCCTCGACGTGAACTGCTTGTGCCGTTTGCCCTACACAGGCTGTCATTGTCCCATTTGGACTGGAAAGCCATTATGAAAAGTGAAGTGTCAACATTAAGGAAGTAAAACTTTCCAGCGTGAGCCGTCCGTTGTTCCTGGCAGAGAGGGTGACTGAGCTAAATTCGGGGCACCCGTTTGGGTCCGGGCCCGAGACGGAGTGCTTTGGAGAGGGAGTGCTCCAGCATGCGCTGAGAGCCAGGAACCAGACATTTCAGAGGGTATGAGGCAGCAGGGTTTTGTGGTAAGCTTTTGATACCTCTGCCTGACAGGGTGATTGATTCATCATGGCTGCTCAAAATACCAGGCGGACAGAAGAGCATCCTCGAGAGCTTGAATAAAGTATAGGTGTAAACAGTATATTTCATCAGCTCTGTATGACTTGGACTCTTCTGCCTCGGTTTGTCTTTTCATCTAAGCGTTAACATTTCTACACCTGAAAATGTGCTTGCCTGTAAAGGAAAGAGAGGAAAAGATTGTTTTTGGCAAGAGGGCGTGACTGTCTGGTTAATTCTTCTCCACCAGTGAGTCGAAAGGCTTGTGGACATCGTTTAGGCAGCAGAGTGTGATAAATCACTGCAGGCCTGGGGTCATTTAGGTTTGTGTGGGACTGATCCAAGCTTGACAAATCCACAAGGAGATCACTGACTTTTCTTACGAAAAAAGTGAAATGCTCTCCTCGCTGCCAAATGTAGCTCATACAAGGATGAAAACTGTAGACCTAAGATCCTTGTATCCATAAAATGAACAGTAATTGCACATATTTATACTCATTAAGCCTCACCGCTCCATTGGGTTTTTGGATAATTTTACAGACTTACAAATCGGTGAAATTGGAGCACTAGCTTTGAAGCTTACAAGTGAAAAGCTTTAAAACCCAGACACCTTGTTTGTTTGTAAATGCTATCCTTCGCCTGCAATTTCTCTTTCCATATTCCATTCCCATATTTTCTGAAGCTGCCGTCTCCATTTCTGTATTATTCATCTTGGCAATTAAGCCTCTTGGATTCTGATTCAATAATCCCATTGGATTCAATCAAGAATGGTGAAGTTTTTCTGTCAGAATTTGGCCATCTTCTCTCATCCTTTGCTGAGAGTCAGCACTCAGCAGATCCTCTTTGGCCGGGCGTTCAGGATGTCAGAGGAATATAAAAGAAATGAAGAGTATCTTTGGGTATCTAGAGGATACCCAAAGACTAGAGAGTATTAAAATGCAATAAGGTCCCTTTAGAGTGCAGCTGACTGGACTTCCTGGCTGGGATGGAGACGTCCCTGCTCCACGGTGCGCCCACCGGCTTGAACTGAAAGAACAAGTGGTCTTATTTAAAATCGCATCAGTCTCTCCGGGTAGACTCTTATGTCAAAAAACGTCCATAAACACATTCAAAACCCCACCTCCTTCATTTCCAGGTATCCACAGGAGTGGCTGAAGGTGACGGACTGTATGAAAGCTAGGAAATAGCCAACATGGCCTTTTAATTACCATGTGCCTCAAGGATTTACTGCTGATTTACTGAAATATGAACGCACATTAAAGGCACAATGAGTAGGATTTGTCCGTTGAGGTTTGTTACCACAACATTTAAAGTTGGGCCCCCCCCCCACCCCGGCTCCACAAGGGTTTCGCTTCTCGCTAGCCAGCGAAAGCCAACCGCAGACTCACTCTCGTTTTGGAACAAGCTTGGAGTTTCGCCTAACCATTTCTGTGTTTTTTCGACGTGTCTGACATTTTCGTAGTTCTCTCTCGAATTTGTTGTTTCTATAGAGGTTGATGTCCCGAACACAGCAAAAATTAATAGCAAAGAGAGAATCCGGGCTGGGGGAAGGGTCACAAGTGATCAGTGAGGGATTATTACTGTATGAGTCTGTACATTGTTTTTTTGGAAAATCCGACTCGTAATGCCTTTAAACTAGAGATTATTGTTTAATGGGAGGTTCGTCACACTACCTGTTTTGGGACAATGTAGCATCTGAAAGAGAGACGTGTGTTTGGAAAGATAAAATCTAGTGTCCATCTGTATTAACAGACCATAGACTATATTTAAAGACAGAATTGAGTTTGTTTTTTCATGTACCTCCTCTTTGGCTCTGTGCAGAGTGTGTTCACAGTACATCTGTTTCTGAGTGACTGTGTACAGAGCAGTCCTGACGTAGTTTTGGCTCCAATAGTATGGATATCACTTGGATACACATGTTGGCTTCTAAAAATGATCGGATGTTTATGAAATCTTTGGTATTGGTTCATCATAGAGTGAAGCATGAACGACAATAAAGACCTTATCTAATGAGTGAGTAACATATTTGACAACGTGTGGACAAGACTCTCAAGATTCTGGTTAAAAAAGATTAAAAAAAGACTGACTTCAGTGAACATGAGCCTAATTGTGTGCGAGACGTTAAATGTCACTTTTATCTTTAAAACACTGGCTTGAATTCACACACTGAAGAAAGTAAAACAACTCAACGACATCGGTGCTAAAGTGGTCGGATCATAGATCACAAAGGACCCCCCAGCATGTGAGAACGTGAACATGTCTCTTAATTCACACAAAGAGTAGCTGTAAAAATAAGAGAACTTTATGTGCCGAAGCCTGAAACTAGTTCCAGTAAAGAGCCTGATTTGCAGTGATGTACTCGCACAACTTCCTGTACTGGCTGCCATACATATCCAACAGTCTTTGCAATAAGATGATGTATTTAAGATGTCAATGCTTTCCCCAGTTGTTTGCTTTGGAACGGAGGATGGGTTATTATCGTCACTTCTCAATCTCTCCTGTGCTGCTATGCTTGGTCTGTACTCATGGGGGGGGGGGTCACAAGGTCAGAGACTATACGCCAAATATAAATTGTATTCAGATATAAGCCCGACTGATGCAAGATGTTTCATCCCAATACCGATATTAGTATTTGAAAATCTAATTGTATATCAGTTGATTTATATTTTAATAAATCGAGAAGTCTGGAAAGCTCTCTGATGGATGCGATGAATACAGTGCTACCTCAAAAATATCTTTTCTGTAAGCCAATTCATTGTTATCAGCTGACATTTTCTCCAACATCATTATACTTGCAATAATGTAATATCAGCTAACATATTTCCTCAGTGAATTTGTTAGTCCAGCTCCAATTCACACATAATATTGATAACAATAACGAATGTAACGCTAGAAGGACACTCGGAGAGCGCAAACCTCTGCCAAGGCCGTTTCCATGAGTGAAAAGTAATGCGTGTATCCCCCTGTGATTTGTGTCCGCTCCAAAATGTAATGGGTTCTCTTTGGTCCAGTTTCGTGATACAAACCAAATTGAAAACATAATCTCCTTGGCGGAGGTCATAAAAGTATTCTCATAGCTTCAGAGAATATCCATCTATTTTGAGCCCATAAAAAGTGTAAGAAAATGTTTTCGTCCTGTGGCTATTAAAATCAAACAACACGGCAAAAAATAGAATAGAAAATCTAAATCGAAAAAATATTTCTGATGGTAACTGTTGGGATCCAACAACGTAGCGTTTCAGCTTTGAACCCGTGTCCTGATCAAAGTTGCATGTTCGTGAGTGCATATGATTATTAGCTGATGCATTGAGCTGTGTCTGCAGATTTTCCCTCTTAACCTTTACCAATACTCTGTGGAAAGCTGGCGGTGTTAGCAGCAGCAGCAGCACACTTTTTTTTCCTGGGGAGGTGGAATTAAGGAGAATCTCTTTATAACACGTTGGCTGGAAAACCGGTCCTTTTGACAGATGTGCGTACGGGAGAAATAAGAATATAAAGTGAGTTTTGGCTTACTTTAGGCTGAATAAGCATGTTCTTCCACCAAAAATGGATTCACACAGGCCTTTGTCCTTATGATACATGTGTGATTGTTTTATTATGTTGTTGAATATTTTCTCTTTCAAGTGCATAATACACCTTCCCTACTTCCCCGAATTTGTCATTTTTGACTTTTTTTAAACAGACAATCCGGCAATAAACATCCACTTCACGTAACCATTGGCCAGATGTGCAGAGGACATTTGAACTTCTCTGTTTTTTTCATTCCTCACACAACCTTTTGTGTTTACAAACAATTAAAGTCATTGCAACACCATGACGGTCTTCAAGAAGGGACCGACCAACGCCGCGTGCGTCATCCCCATTCTTATGATTCAAAGTGTCTCCTGTCTCTTTTTGTCTTTTGACGTGTACGGACATGTCATAAACACTAATTAGTATTAAGTATAACCTTTTTACAGTGTAAATCGTTGTAAAGTTTTTGGGAAAGTTGTTAAAAAAGTCACCACCAGATGGTGAAACATCGAGATCAAACGGGACGCCCAGTTGCCTTTTAAGAGCAAATGCTCTGCATGACTCAATATCTTCATAGAAAACAGTTAACTCATTGATGTACAGTGGCATTCAATTATCATATAAAGCTATTTAAATGTGAAAACTGCTCTCAGCTGACTTCATATATCATACTTAATGAAATCATGCTGGACAGAAGAGACGGCTGTCTGTATTTTTGCAAGAATCCATCAGTATCAATTCCTCATTCTGGTCTGTTAGATTTCCTTGTCTGTCTAAACACATCTCCACATGGAAAACTAGGCGCAGAAACCAGAATGGAAAAAATGACTGGGTCACAACAGAAGGTAATTTGAAAATAGAAGAAGACAAAAAGATTTGAGGTCAAAAGCTACTTCGAATGTTGCAATGGTAGATTTTTCACCTCCTGTCCAGAGAGTTAAAAAAAATAATAATAGAAAAAAGTTTCCCATGAAGACATCTAAAGGAGTTTTTTGTACTAAGGGCGGACCTTTGGGGGCTTTATAACTCATTTCCTCCTCTTGTCTTGTTTCGCCTGCCATAGGCCTTCACAGGTTTGAATCATGTTTGAAATGGTGATTTAAAAAACAAAGAACACAATTGTCCAAAATCAGGAATAAAGTCCAGAATGCAGCTCTGTAACGAGAACCAGCCTTTTATTGTTGACCAATTTTAAACCCTTGAATGTGGCATGAAGTGTTGGTTGCTCATGGGGATGGAAGAAGAAAAGGTGGATGTGGCAGTAGAGGAGATCTGGATAAAATCAAGTGACATGAAGGGGCAAACCTGGGGGCGGGGGGGGTCAGTCGGTTATATAAGAGATCAAACTGTAGATACGGTGACAATAGAGCTGCAGGCTGAATATATATGTTTGTCTCCCTGCCGGGGGATTTTCCATAGTCACTGCTGTATTCAGAAACGAATGCACACCAGTAGTCTGGTAGGAAGAAAAGCAAGCCCTCAAAGCATTCTTCCTGCTGTCCCTGCTAATTTCACACTCACCCTATTTCTCACTGCCATTCCTTCTTTTAATACAACCTCCTCCACTACACTGATTCCTCTTGTTCATTTTACTCCCACCGCACTATTTGTACTCCCAGTCTCAACCTTTCTCTTCTCAATCTTTCACTTTTTTCTTATTCGGATTGAGCTTCTTTCTCGTCGTTTCAAAACAAACATACTGATTGATGTCAGTATTTAAGAGACACATTTCATTCAAATCCTCCACTTTTCTGTCAATCTTTCATTCATCCAGGACAGATTTAACTAACAACTAATTAATTCTCGCTCCTTTCCTATGTTCTATCTGTTTCTCCCAGTATCCCCCCTCCCTCCCTCTGCTGCTCTCTGTCCATGTGATGTAATTCAGCATCAGTGTAAGTCTTTAAAGCGGCACGTGAGTGACCTCATCGTCACACATCTGCCGCAGGGTTTTTACTAACCAGGGCACCAATGGAGGGCCTCAGCACTCTGCAGGGGTTATGATCAACACATGACAAAGTGTGCACACATTCATCCATTGGGACACAAGAGAACTTCACATTTGAAAATGCATATCACATACAGCATGTGCATGAAGTCTGCAGGCAATGAACACACACACACACACACACACGAGTGCTTGTGTTCAGCATTACATCAGCTTTTTAATGCCTAATTAGCAGCATAAGACAGACTTGTTATAGACAGCGCTCCCGTGTGTGTGTGTGTGTGTGTGTGTGTGTGTGTGTGTGTGTGTGTGTG
>CALSBV010010705.1:3968249-4048788 GCA_943590825.1 Bovichtus diacanthus | reverse complement strand
TGTGTGTGTGTGTGTGTGTGTGTGTGTGTGTGTGTGTGTGTGTGTGTCACCGCTAGTAACTGAGAATAGGAATTGAGGCATACTTTAAATTATACCTCAGGTTACAGCTCTTTAATAGAGGAGTTGCTGTTTCGAAACACATTATTGAATTATTACTACCTTATAAAGTTGTTAATACTTTTTACAAATCCAAGTCCAACACTTTGAACTCTCATTTTAGCTGTTTTTGGTCTCTACAACTCCTGAGGGAACCATCAGGCTCTTTAGCTGCTAAATGCTCCACTATATTCACCAGCTAGTTGCTAACTTTGTCAGTGTGTTTGGTGCTCGACAGGTGGGTTTATGGAGCTTTTTTGAAAGCGGAAAACAAATTTGAAAACGGTGAGAGTGAACCAAAACAGTAAAATTGTTTGCCATACAACCAAAACAATTAGCTGAAAGATACTAAAATGCTCCATAGATCTGAAGGGGGACTGGAGAGTTGGGTGATATTTCTCTGTTGGTTTGTGCAACCCCTTTTATATTACAGTCGTTTGAGCCATTGCTACTAGACAAGTGTTGTTGAGTACAGCTTTGAATTAATCAGCACTCGCATTATTAAAGTTTCCTTCGCCACTGTTCATGCATCATTTCAAACATACTTAGAGCATGAAATCTTGTAGCTGTAAAGTTCGACCCGCAACCTTTTGTCCCTCCCACGAGCTTCCGTTTGTTGGCTGTCGTCTTGCCTCAGCCAGCCAGCCCAGGCAGCTCCTGTGATGTGACTTTTCCATCCAGATCTGTGGGACTCAGCCGATCAGCCTGAGAAGACAGGAACTGTTCTTTCACAGCATCTGCTGGCTCCACCGTCAACAATGTTTGTTTTTTTAATGCAGAGTGATTAACAATACACTAAGTCAAGTATTGCCCTGGAAGCCTCTTTGGGAAACTGCACTCTAAATTTTCCATGTATGACTTCCTTCTCATATTAGATAGCTTTTCAAGATGTGATGTTTTCCTTTTCTTTTCTTTTTTTGTTATCCAGATTTAGTGGTGTAATGCATAAAGCCTGGGGGACACGCTGCATCTTTGACCGCCTGGAAAAACGCAAGGCTTGTTGGTTGGGAGCTGGGTGCAAACTTTCAGGGGCAGGGGGCAGGTTGTGCCTGACGTTGCTAAGCGACCATAACCAGCTCACGGTATCATTGAGGCCATACATTCATAGCCTACTTACCATACACCGCACGTTTGGAGCTGAACTTCTTCTAGGTGTTAAGTGTGTATAAAAACATTGTCCATGGGACGGATCGTAAAGCTCTGGGTAGACCTGCACTAAAATGACTTCTCCTCCATTACCGTAGTCTGATATTTACAGAAGAAAGCAAAGATATCACCAACTGTGATCGGTTGATCCCTGAACATTACATGCGCTGCAGTAAATACGCAGTTGGGCCGTCATGACAGCGTTGCTCTCGCTTTTGAGAGCGCCTTCCGCTTGTCTACATTAACCACAATGGATTTGAGGGGGGCAAAAACAGACCATGTGTCCGAAGCCTTAGGCAAGAAAGGAGCAGAGCAATGCATTTCTTCAATCCCCAATTTAACATTGGACGACTATAATGTCTATGAAGCATCACTTCTGTTTGTTTGTATATGCGTATGCTTTACTTTTCTTGCCAATACTGTTTGTGTTGCATGTGTTCGCAGCGTATGCCTGCACACACGGAAGTACTTTTGTTTCTCTTAATTCCACATCTGTTAGTGTCCCTCTGTGTATAAATAAATCTTGTACCTAAAGTGCTTCCCAATGGCAGTTAAATGATAAGTAACAACGTCTATCATGAGCACAAGGACCAGACTGGTTACGTCTTTGCTTAAAAGCTACTGGCTATAAATCCAGAAGGTTTGTTTTGTAGTGCTGTCTCTCTCTCCCTCTCTCTCCTCAGCCACTGGCAGAAGGGTGTAACATTTACAACCCCAAAAAGTCAGACAGGGTGGGAGTGAGTATAAAAGTCTCAAAGAAAAAGGAGAGCAAAATATAGTATTTACCAAGCCTAAGGCTAGCGGTGGTCAAGCAGCATATGCAAACATTTCTTCTCATTTGTTTCAACTTGCGTGGAGCACCAGATGAGTTTTGACATGTAGGACAATACAGCGTGTCATGAATAAGTCAGTTTAGCACGCCTTTTGACAGTTGACCTACCCGACACCATCCGAGCGGTCCTGGTCTACCTGTGGCGCTCGAACAGGTTCAAACAAATGATGATAATTATTTGCAACACTTGTTTCCCCCCCCCGACGTCGGGCCAAGCCTGATTGACTTTGAGGGATCACAGCAGCTAGAAGCACTATTCAATAGCCCAGAGACATATGGAGATGAATTCCAACAGAGTAACTCACATATTCCACCTTCATCTAACACATGGCAAAGAGGAATAAGTCAACTTGTCAGATTTCCTCAGTTCAATAAATAAGCGAAAGAGAGAGAGACATAAACCAAAACAGTTTCCATACCATGCTCACATGCAGAGACTTGCCTGCTTCACCTTACGCAACTAGCCATGCCTTCTTTTATTGTGTGTTTTATAATTCAAGCTTTTCTAATGACTTCACGCTGTATTGCTGTATGCATTTGATGTATTTGATGTAACATCCCCGTTAAATGACCTAATGCGATGAATGTTTTAGCACCAAATGTACAGTGTATTACAGTCTTGGACTAAGACATGAGTCATTACTGCTACATCAAGAAAAGGCAACCTCCTCATTCAAGTCAATGAGAGCACTGTGTCGGTCTCCAGACGGAGGAGAAAATGATTACCGCCTTGATAACTTTCCAGAAAGTCCAAATCCTGCTTCAAAGGAGTATAGATCGCTGTGCAGTGTCTTGAGCCGGATAAGCCTTTAAACTGAATTTACTGGTTTGCGTTTTATCTTCTCATTGGTACCTGTAGCAACACTCCAACACAGCCTATTGTGTTTTTGATGCATTGCTGAAGTGTAAGTGAGGGAGAGCTCCTTGTTATCATGTCTCATCTCCTTCATCTGGAGGGGAAACAAGGGAAACCAAATAGTTACCTGGCTGTTTGCACCATTGACCTCAGATTTATTTATATTATTTATTTAACAGGTAATTTACATTAAGAAAGATGATCATTTGTTTCAGACCAGTGAACCATTATGTTCCCCGAACCGGTTGTGAATATCTACTGAATGCTTTTCATGTTTAGGACCAAAAATGGAATATTTTATGAAACGAAGAGTTTGGAAAACCTGTCTATTTGCTTTCTTGCAGAGAGTTAGATGACAAGATCAATACCACTCTTTCATATCTGTGCGTTACGTATGGAGCTGGAGGCAATTAGCTTAGCTTAGCTTAACTAATAAACATGTTATATCTTGTTTGTTAGCAGGTAGCCTGTGACAGAGCTAAGCTAGCTGTTTTCCTCCGCTTCCAGACTTTATGTCATGATACACTAAGTTAACCTCTTCTAGCTGTTCATACTTACTATTATACATATATAGATATATGAGAGAAGTATGTACCTTCTAATTTAAATCTGGGTAAGAAAGCAAATGAGCATATTTCCCCAAAATGCTGAACTATTCCTTTAATGCTGAACATCTTTGCAGTGTGAATGTGTTTGAGAAACACATAAGTAACAAATTCAATTCAGATTTTACTGCCCTATTTACACTTGCCTTTATGGTCACTCATAACAGGATGTTTGTGAGTGCTTTGGGGTGATTAAAGTCATATTAGGGCAGTGTAAATATTAAACTACACGATTTGATTGTGATGAAATCATATGTTTGAACTCAACAATAGGGGCCATCGTGTTGGAAAGTTAACATAAAAATGACGTCCATAACAATAAACTTGTCAAAGGTAGACACCCCTGCCAACGTTGTGTTTTGATTATCAAGAAAAGCCGCTCCTGGCCTTGGCCTCCACTGGCACAGACTTTTCCGATTACGTATTTATATCTGCTGCAGAGTTGGAGGATAATAATGAAGTAATAGAAAATTTGAGCAACTTGGCATTTGACAGAGCAGTGGAGGTGATTTAATGAGCCTTAATCTGAAGATATGTAACTATGCCCATGGTTAACACAATGTCAGATGAGCTCAGTATCAGATGGTTGGAAGGTGGATTTTCTGAAGTCAACTCAGGTGCCACTGGAAAAAAAAATAATTAAATACATACTGTATTTACCCTTTGGGGTAACTATTTACTTTATGCCCCCTATTTACTATTTATAAGCGCTCAAATATTTAATACATGTTTGTATGTATGTATAACAGACTATAATGTAGTTGATAATCAGATAAAAGGACATTTATCGATGTACAGTAGCCTATCCACGAACAAATACAACTTCTATGAATATATATTTTTACTATTACTATTGTGTTTTACTATATTGTCCTTTATTATCTGCTTATACACCAGCCTCCACTTATGGGTTTATTACAGGTGGAAATAAAGTTGTTGATCATGTGATTACAACTACACCATAGTGCATTATAAGCCATTTATTACATATTTGTACAAGGCTTATAAATGCTAAATATGGGGAAAGTAAAGTAAACCCTTTTGGGTCTTGATCTATCCTTATTGATACAACACCTATCAACCATCTCTTTGACGCTGGTGAAGTGTTCTGATTAGTTTTATTAGTCAGGAATGTTTACACCTGTTCCAGTCTTTATGCTAAGCTAAGCTAACTATCTCCTGGTTGTAGCGTCATATTTAGGAGACAGATATCAAGAGGGATATCAATCTTCTAATTTACACTTGGCAAACTAAGCAAAGAAGCACATTTCCCCAGATGTAAGACTATTCTTTTGAAATCTAAGAAAATGACAAAGTCAAATAAGCTCATCATCCCTTCTTTAACCTGGCAGAAGACGTGTAAAAATTAATGGGATAAAATAAAACAAATATTGTTACATTTTATGTTTGAAATAGGTCAAATTATATTTTCTTTTTCTGTCCGTGCTTGCACATAAAACGAAGCCGTCTCAACTGTGAGCTCATTCTGCTTGAAGTAATATTCTGGATTGTACAATGAGGGTCATATTTCTGTCCATCAAAATAGATTGTCCATGTCCATTGTCCCTCTGGGAATACTGAGGTCGAGGTTGTAGCGGGAAGTGGGTCCGTAAACTGTGGTGGATGTTTAAAACAGACAGTTTGGATAAGAATTTCACAATTTGAAGTTTGTTTTCTCTTACACAAAAGTTTGACGTGGGGGTTTGATTCAAACTGTCTGCTCATGTTTCTTGCCACATCAGGATTCTTATGATGGATCTCAGCAATGAAATCGGTAAAAGTACCAACTTAAAGGGATGGAAATTATTCGAAAAACAAGATAATATAAGTTTTATGAGAGCAAAATTTGCCTGCTATTCTGTCTTTAATTAGATGTGACATATTTTCTCGAGAGACAGCCATCGGGCGTGTCAAGCAATCAAGCATAAATTAAACACCATGTTCCCTTTCTCAAAGACTCTGGGTATTACTAACGTCC
The DNA here is from genome assembly GCA_943590825.1 of Bovichtus diacanthus. Lineage (NCBI taxonomy): Eukaryota > Metazoa > Chordata > Actinopteri > Perciformes > Bovichtidae > Bovichtus > Bovichtus diacanthus. The sequence goes on along the minus strand of CALSBV010010705.1, from coordinate 4,043,275 downwards.
CTTTCTTACAGCTTCACGTTCTGTATCCCTTCTTTTAGTTCCTGAAGGCTAAACAATGTTTCCCTTTTAGTGCGGGCAGCTTCTCAATACGTCACCTCCCAGATTTATTTACAAGACCTTACCTCCGTCATCATCCGCTCAAAGTATAGGAACAAATCCTGTGGTGAAAACGCATCATTCTTCCGTAGCTGTGATAGATTTGGATTTTCAAAGAGCTCAAGACAGAAGAAGCTACAGCATCCAAAGAGCCTCTTCCTCTGGCAGTCAGGAGGTTTGGAGCCTCATTAATCGATCATAGTGTCTAACATTGACTTCATTAGGGGTTTTACAGGGACTGTAAAGACACCACAGCTCAGTCAAGCTCTTTCACCGCCTCTTTATCAGATCTATATAAGCCGATCATGTAGGATTGGATGACAGTGTTTTAGTTATCTGAGCCAACAAAAGCCATGGGAACATTTACCCGTAATCCTCACTCCTATCTTTGTGGTTTATGGGCCAATGAAGAAGAATATTATCCACAAGCTGCAGGATGAGGAAGGGTTTGCTCATAATTGAGGAACCTGAAGTGTCACGAAGGTGTGCATGTGTGCTTTATGTATAGACACAAGTGCGGTTGTTTATGAGCAGCATGCACACGTGTGTCGTTGCATATATTGACTCGTGGGACGTGTTGAATGCACCTCAGACCTCACACGCAGTCACAGAGGAAGGTCAGTAGCAATCAGCGTCAATGCTTAAGTGTAAGTAGATACCCTGCTCTCCCCGAGTTAACAATGTCTAGAAAATCTTCTCTGTTTTTCCAGGTTTGTTTCCATCATGTGAAGTCATCTTAGACATCCAGGTCGTTAAATTAGTTTATCCGTTGACAGAATTGGAATATGCTGCGGCAATTTATCTCCGTCGACCTGGATTACCTGGAAATTAGTTTGCCTTGGAAAAACTGTACACGTGTCCTTATTTGACTGGCTTAGATTTTAGTAAGCCCCAAACCTAAAACAACAGCTCTGTCATAATCGACTGTGTTTACTATTTAAAGTTGAATGAATGTTGGCAACATTTCAACAGGAGCTGAGTTTACAGACTTACCACAGTACATCATGACATGAATGTCTCTATTTATTACATTCCTGTTCACATTCAGTTGATCCATTTGAAATACCGTCTACCTGCGTTATTTTTGCTTTTACTTGTGCGATTTTCCTTTTTTCAGTACATATATAATGAGCATTGTTGGAGCCTGAGGTCCAAGATTTGAACTGCCAACGAACGTGAAACTGAAATTATATTTCTAAGCTCCCTGCCACCATATAATGTATTTTCCCTCTGAATCCCTCACGATAGGAAATGGGTCACTGAGGTTTATATTTCAGACTACTTCAGACATCACGCTCCTTTAAGAGATACAAGTCTAACCACGGACGATTTCAAAAGATAATGCTGTTTTTTGACTCCTCTACGCTCACCTCTCTATTCCCCCTGCAGAGTTTCTTAGGTTTTTGCGTGACCTCTCCGCGTGCCAAAAGAATGATATAATTGCAAGCCTCAGCAGGCTGAGTTCATAAGTGACTTTCACAATGATCTCAGAGTAGCGATCGAAAAAAAAAAGAAAAGAGGCCCGACTTTCATCCAAACCCCATTAAAAGAACAGTGAGCTGTGAGCAAAACAACTGTGTCTCTGTCAATGTAGCCTGCCTGTTATGTAATCTTGGAGTTCTGTAAATATTATGTCTCTGAGCAATTGAGAATTCCCAGCTCTTTAATTTTCATTAGGCATCTTTTTTCATGAAAATCTTGTTCAGAGGGACAACCCGTTTTTCTCCATCTCTGTTGTTTACGGCTCCTGTCATTCTGACTGATACAGCCGAGGATACTCGATATTCCCCCAGATTCTCTGCACATCCCTCTCTCCCACCAGTGTGGTTTCTCTTCCAATGCATGTAACCTTTTGTGTTATGTATCCTTACAGAGATGAAACATCACAGTCTCCTTGTCCATCATGAGCAGTATTTGCTTAAACCAAAACAGCAACAGAAAGCGACAGATTCATAACAAACAAACGGCTCGTTCAGACCAGAAATGCAAGTCTTTTAACAGAACATTTTTGCTATGCTTTTCTAAATTCCACAAAAAAATATTATAAATATAATTTACAATCTATTAAGTATTGCTTATCTAAATCCTGCACACAAAGAACGGAAATGAAACATGACGTTGCGTGTTAAATTCTTTACTTTTACTCTGTTTCTCACCCTTTTTCCCCTCTGTCTCTCTCTCTCTCTCTCTCGCTTTTTCTCTCTTCAACCTTCAACTGATTCTTCTTGCGATGATTTCAGCTCTCTAGAATGAAGTCTAACTTTTTCCATTCCGAACAGCTTGTGACCTCCCTCTATCAAAAAACAAAAAAAAAAAAAAAAAAAAAAAACAGCATGTGGAAAATTCTTTCACAGCCACACATCTTTTCATATAAGATTTTAATGTTCCTGTAATTAAGTATTATGTGGAATATTCAAATGTATGGAAATGAGCTTTTTCTTGATCAATAAAATAATGAGAGGAGAGGCTTACTGGCATTGAGCAGCCGGTTTGAAAAGTAGCTGAATTCATAATGTAAGATCCACGTGTGGAAAGTCTGCTGGGCCTGGACTCAATCAAGCAGCATGGCCTTTTGCACTTTTTTCTATAAAAGATCTGCAGTTTGCTCTGTGCACAGACCTTGACTGAAAACTATTATAGAGGATCTGACACACACTGGAAAATAGCTGACATATGATGTGTTAGTGCCGTGTCATCACGGATGGATGTCACGGTGTTAGCTTGGCTGAAAAGAAGTGAAATTTCAACATATTTGGAGAAATTTAAAAGGCAGTGTATGTGTACGTGTGTGTGTGTGTGTGTTTTTTGTTTACGTGTACATGAGGTAGATGTCGAGCTCCACTTCATCCTTCTGTCTTCTGATGTCAGCTTTTGGCTTCTCGATCAAAGCAGATGGGATCACAATCCAATTCTTAATCCAACGTCTGATACTGAAGAATGAAGTAAATTCTTAATGAGAAGAGAAAATGAAAACAACATCAGGGATCCTACACTTGATGAGTCAAACTCTGTTTATAACATCGGTGTGTGTGTGTGGAGCATTTTCCCCCTGAGGACCACCTTACCGAGATGAACACAGACGCCACCAGATACATCATGTACATGTGGTCTTCAGTTTTTTTCAGTATTAGCTTCACTGGGAGTGGAGCTGTGTGCTCAACTTTTCCAAGATAGTAAAATAACCTACAACCCTTTCTACATGCTACTCAGGGCTATTTGTAGGCAAACGTTCACAGGCCTCCTTTGGTTTCGATTATGCTTATATAGATTGCAAATGTAACGTTTACATTTCTTCTTTTCTGCCTCCAGAGAGGAGTTGGATCAATTAATCAGCTTGCTGAAGTGTTGGCTCCTCAGTAAACCTTCTCAAGACATTAACGTGCATTTAGTTCGGAGCAGCGAGCAATTCCTGCCTGAATTTAACATATCGAGTGTTGTTTCAGTGTGCTTCCACTGCCATAAGGTTATTCTACTTAACTGACAGTCAACACCCAGCTGACATGCCAGGTTGATTAATTGACATATATACTGCATCACTTACCATTGGAAGGGGCCATTTATAAATGTTATTCTCCTGGCAGATACAGATATTTCCAGGCAGCTGTCACTTGGGCTAATGGTCCAAATGTTTGCTGCTCATTAGTAATGGACTGCTTCACTGCAGACATTTTGGCTTGTCATAGTAGGAAAAGCACAGGTGTAATTTATATTATTAAGTGGCAAGGAAGGCGTTCAGTTTAGGAGCTCCAGTTTCAGAGCTTTGCTGCGATGCTTTCTCACTGTCATGGCTCATGTTGTGCAGATTGCAAAGATAATGGGACACTTGGGTAAATCGTTGTCATGTTTTGTGTGGCATATTTGAATTTGTTTTGCATAGCTATTTCTTTTAGCTTTTCTTATACATTTTACACACATTATTTTAAATTATAGCCTATAAGGGTTTTATAGCGATGCCCCTAAGCAAGGCACTTAACCCCGAGTTGCTCCAGGGAGCGTCTGCAAATGTAATTTACAGCTGTGGAGAAATCGAGCAAACCAAAAAGACATGTTTCCTCTGGAGAGGCTTCCAAGTGGCAACCTCTGGGTCTGAAAAGTGAAGCCAACGCAGAATTGCCTTAAACCTACATTCTCTCTAATATCCAGCAAGGTTGCAAAAATAAGTCTGATTGTATAGAAGTTTATGAGAAAATTACCCTACTTCTCAGTTGATTTATTCCCTCAGTAAACAATTTCCTGACAAATTTATGGTCTCAATTGCTAGTTTCAAGTCTTCTTCAATACAGCATGATGTTCCTTTTGTAAGTTATGGTTCCGTTTATAGTAAAATAGACAATAAAGCCGGGTATGCTTTGGGGCGTGGCTACTTGTGATTGAAAGGTTGCTACCACGGCGTTTTCCGGATTGGGTGCTCTCCGTGTTTGAGTCTAACAACTTTCACAGTATGTTTTCAGTTCATGAAAGATAATTGCAACATTTTGGTTGCCTAAAGATGTTAATGTCATCGTTTGGTTGTACCCAACTCCACCCTCTCGTGTTACCTCTGGTTGCAAAAAAACAAGACGTATAACCGTCGCCTAGTGAAAGCAATGTGTTCTTTTACCGGAATTCTACCTAACATCAAAACTCGTTATTGTGAGGGCTGGTTTTAGTTTCGCAAGGACACAACTTTAGTTTGAAGCATTGTTTTAATTATGTTGAAAAGGCTATTAAAATGCCTCAATTAGGAGTTTCAGCATCACATACTCTAAAAGCTCTGTGTTTCAGGTCTTTCCAAGAAGAAATGCCCGAGGGGGAAGTAGTGGTGCAGATTTTAAATGTTGGACCACACTCCTGTTTTTCTGCTTGTAGCTTTGCATCGTACCGTTGTATTGGTTATAGTTCATCTTTTTTTCTTCTTTCCCCTGACAGCAGTCATAATTTCTGACAGGATACACACACACACATTCATGTCTAACTACAATGTTATCCTTTAACATCTGTAGCAGATGGGCTAGCCTTCAAGTACGTGTGTTTAGAAAGCGTGTTTGTCCTCCCGTACCTTCTTTTCCCTTTTTCTCTTTTCTTTTTTTCCCCACTTCCTGCTTTTGCTCCTCCGGTCTTTTTCTCAAACAAAAACACTATAAAGAATAATTTCCTTATAGTGCATTGAATTAAATATCATTATTCTCTGCTCAGGTCAAATGGCACTGCAACCTGCAGCCAATGAAAATATTTTGGGGTGAAGAGAAGCAGATGCTTTCATTCACATACCTGGAAAATATGTTTGAAATATGACACTATCCGCCAAAGTGTTGACAAATTACTCCAAAAACAGTCATTATCTCTATCACTAGCCAGGGGAAATATGTTATGCCCTCTCAGAACTAAATCACCATTTAATGTCTTTTAAATCTGACTGCCATTGCACATCGGAGCCAACCTCAACAAAGCGTTGCCTGTGCTCCTCAGATAATGGATTACTGGTAAGATCGTTGATACTGTGCAGAGTTTAAGTAAGATAAATACAAGCTGCATCAGCTCTGATTAATCTAATGGAATAAAAGTAAGGTTTTTGGAGCAATTCTGCATTTCTCCGGCTATATTTCTGAGCGAACTTTGAACTTTATTCTTGGCTTGAATACCAGAAGAGTAAGTATAGTATTAGGTGTTGGCTGGATGTGTAGAATAATGATAGATGTCTCCGGCTTTTTGTGGGTTATAAAGATCCTATTCCATTCTTAGAGGAATGATGGGGATTAATAAGCGCGGTATGTTAGGTTTTCCTAGAAGGCAGATTTGGGCAGTATGTTTTGAAAACGAGGAGCCTGGCTGCTGAAAAAAAAAAAACCTGACAGTTGTAATCAGTTTAAGGCAAACACTGAAAAGGTCAGCATCGGTTCTCTGTTGGCCTTTACGGAAAGAGCGATCAATCTTAAAAATTAATCAATTACTCATAACTGGATTAATGATTAATTTGCAAAACATACAAAACAGACCTCTCTATTCATTAAGCTTCATCTGTGGAATATTTTCCACCTGATTTATTGTGGTTCTGACCCACTTAGGATCCTAACTTTTCCTTTTTTTAATCTGTTATTTTACACAGATGAACTATAATTCGTATTTCAAACAGCAGATTAAAACCTGAGCACCATAATTGGCTTTGAGCATGAAAACGAAAGTTTATTCCTTGGGAAAGATTTTATCTGAAGTCAGTAACATTAGAACCCAAAGTCGTCCGACAGGTAATTCGATTACTACTCCGTTTCAAATGATCCAGAACATACTAATGATAATCAGTTCTACAAATGTGTACGGTGGGCCTTTCCAAATGTAACACAGCATATGTGGGTACTGTTGCAAGCAGTGGGGGAAGTATTCAGAACCTTTACTTGAATAAAATAACTAATATAGCAATGTGAAAATACTCCATTACAAGTAGAAATCCTGCATTAGTATTATAGGCCACAAAAGTAAAGTGGTGGAATATAAAAGTAGATTTACTTAAATTCTGTAAATACAAATTTGAGGTACATTTCTTAGATTATTTCCATTTTATGAAACTTTATACTTTTGACTCCACTACATTTATTTTCATAGTTACTTAGACTGCAGATTAAGATTTTTACAGACTAAACATATGATAGTTTTATAAAAATATGATACATTGTTACAGAATATCTTAATAATAAAATCATTCAAATTAGCTCCACCGCGACCAACGGCAACAGTAAAATGGTATTTACACATGAATGCATCAATAATGTATGAACAATCCAATAAAGTTATATTTGATACTATAACACTCACTGTGGCCAATTTTCTGCATGAGTACTTTTATTTTTGATACTTTAAGCACATTTCACTGACAATACTTTCATACTTTTACCTGAGTAACATTCTCACTGCATGACTGTTAAAATAATGGAGTATTTCTAGTGTGGCATTGTTACGTTTACTTAAATAATAGACATGAATACTTCCTCCACCACTCAGTAAAATACTTGTTCTGCAGAAAAATGGCTGCCGTGGGTCCCATGTTGTTATACGTATATGTACTTAATTTGAAAAGATAGTGGTCACTATAGTTGGCAGGTAAATGTAATGAAGAAGAAAGTACAAAATGAAAGTGTGAATATAAAGCAGCATAACATGGAAATACTCAGGTACTCATATTTGTGGTATACTTTCAATACATGAGTATTTAAATAAATGAATTTCTATACTAAAGAAAGGTGCTACAAAAATCAAATCTGGATATTTACGGGGCAGTGTGTTAATACTCTACACGTGGCTGATGGTTGCCTCCACATTTGCCCACATGCTTAATGCCAATAAACTGGTATTTTCTCTCTTTCACTTGCTTCTGTCCACAATATGCTTAGTTTTTTTTTTTGACATTTCATTTGATTCATTTTGTCATTTTAACAGTTGCTGTTCCAGCTGGCACTACCAAACGTTCTCCCAAATCTTCCATTAGGTTGATTAAGTAGATCTGGATCACGTGTGGAAGCTTTTTGCTAGAGAAGAATGTGGCAGTGGGAGAATGTGATATGATTCATGTTTTTGGATTGCTGTGGTTTCCATAACACCTTTATTCAATCTCTCACAATTCCTGAGCAAATATTTGGTCTTTTATTCTTTGTCCGTATACGTACAAAACTTACACAGTAACTTTTAATGAATTCTGGTGAATACCAAAAGAGTGTTAAAAAAAAAAAAAAAAAAAAAAAAAAACAAAAAAACAGTATGATGGGTTAACAACACACATAAACAAACAAAAAGTAGCCGTCGGAAGCCGTTACATTATGAAATACAAATCTCACGATTGAAAATGAACGGACCTATACACACCTTTAGCGCCCATTCTTACAGTTTGCTTTGCAGCTTGTGCTTTGGTCCAATGTCACTGGTTTTGACCGTGTGTGTGCATTATTGATGAGATAAATAACACTGGGTGAGGACCTGTCTCTGGGATAGTTGGGGATAGTACAATGACACGTTAAGACAAGAGTTACACTAAGCAAGAGCACACATGCTTCTTTTTTCCCTCATATACAAACTGCTTTTATATAAAAAGTGCATTGTAATGATATACATTGAGTTGTTTAAAAAGTACTATATTCTCTTTCCGTGAAGCCGTAATAAATTCGTAGTGGTGTCATTTAATTGTGGCAGGCAAAAGTCTGTTTTTAAGGGCAAGACCAGTGAAGGTAAGAGCCTGCAGCAGGATGCAGATGGGTTGCCCTCGGTAACAACGTCTCCTCCTGTGTTACCACTTCCCGGGGATGGGCACCCCGCATTCATACCAGCCCACGAATGGATGGCGTGTGCGTCGGCCAACAACTCCAAATGAAACTGGCTCCTGTCTGTAGGCGCGATAAAATCCTGCAAAAGAATGAAATGACAAAGCTGTTTGTTCCTGTTGACTGAGACATTTACAGAAATGTGTCAGGAGACTTGAATGCGCCAGGTCTGGCTATGATCATCATTTATCACTGTTAGCGATTACTTCATTTTATCTGCTTGACTTCATGTCAATTCTACAGTCTTACATCTGCCTCTTACATCTGAAATCATGAGGTTTGTGATGTTCGATGTTTTTCCTTCTCAGGAAATCCCATGAAAAGACATTGTTTGGAAAAGTGCTGCCTGTGCATCAAAGCCTGATGAGGCTTATCCCTCTGTGTCGTAGTCCTTCATTGTTGTCCAAAAGCTATTAAAAACACATCAATGAGCCGCACTGTTGAACTGGGTGACCTGTTACTTATAATGAACATGGGCATTGAAGTTTATTTTTGAATGAATCACGCATACATTCCGCTGCTGTAAATACTCGGCACCACATCTGAATTAATCTGCAGCTAAAAATAGTCCCCGACAAATGACCTCTTTCCTACTATTTGAGTAATCTTTGCTAAAAACTACAGTGCCCAGGATTTAAAGTGAAATGATTGAGCTTTGTTAAAAAATAGAATTATATATTTGTGACCCATTCAATGGGCATGACACATGCCACAAACAGGGTTGGATCGTAAAAGAAAGTATTGAGAGACATAATTTGTTTTCGTCTTTTCATTGGCTTTGTTGACAAGAAGAAAAATAGAGATCCGTAACTCATAAATATTTTCCATAAAACAGTTTCCAAAAAGTGACGCATTCACAATATATTTTATTGGGAAATCCAACCCATAGGGCAAAGAGTAAGCAAATATTAGAAGTTGTGAAACATTATACTGTTAAATGTGTCTGTTCTTGCATTAAAAAGGTTGCTCTATAACAGTTGGATGTTAAACACACCAACAAGGTTTTTTATAACACCTCCTACCAACTACATAACCCCATTCAACAAATACAACTTTAATAGAAAAATAAAGCCAATTAGCAGTAAATGATGCTTACTAAGTATTCGTTATGATCTGAAACCAATAATTCCCAAGAAGTTATGACATTAAGCTAAGTAGTTATGGTATAATTAAGAAAATGGTCTGCAGTAATGAAAAACATGTGAGATTTGGTCTAAAACATGCAAAACCCTGGTAGGTCCTTTTAACAAGGAATTATTTCAAAATTACTTTTTCGTCTGTATTCTGCATATATATAACATCAATGCAGCTGGTCCATTAAGAGCCAGAGAGCCAGACTGCATGGAAACAATTATAATGGGTTAGGTCTAAATATCAAGGCCAGAAATGTGCAACTTGTTTACCTTGTGCTGAGGGAAGATTATTTGAGAGGTAGGCAGGACCTGTCCTCCCGTCCCTGTAGGAGTCCACAAACTGGCAATGGTCCTCTCCCTGGCCAAATGTATCCCCTATACTGTAAAAGGGATCTGCAGAGGGGAATGGGGGGGAGGGGGGTATCATAATTAGGATTATTTGATGATAGTGCTGGGAAAAGTACTGAGTAACTGGTTTCTAAATAGAGGTGAAGTCATATGTTACCTCTAAGACCGTCTCCCATGAAGATCTTGTATCGCAGAGAGTTACACAAAACCACGCCCACGAACTTCCTGTACCACGTCCGCTTGACGTACTGGCTGCCCTTACAGCTGCTGTGGGCCGAGTTATACTTGAAGGTAAAGGGGATCCAGATTGGTTCTCCACCTGAGGAGCAGAGGAGGAGATGCGTCATGTCGTGGCAGTAAAATATGAATCCCATGAATAGACAAGTAAACTGTGCATAGAGGAGGGCGAGAGACTGACAGATTTTCTCTGTAAAGGTGAACAATAAAAATAAAATCCAAGGTTATCAATTACCACATCAACGCCTCCAGAGTCAAACTGAACACGAAGAAGGACCGTTCAGTTTCCATGTCCCACATATCAGAAACAAGCTCGTAGTAAACCTGAGCTCTTTTAAATCGAGGTTTAAAACTTTTCTGTTGGCCAGTATCTTTTTAAAATCTGGGAATTTTTCTTTATATTTTGCGCTTCACTGAAATACGTATTCTCCGGTTTCATCTGTTTTATTGAATTTAGCTTTTTTTTATATTATTCAAACTCTATTTGTGCGTCTTGTGTTTCTTCTAAATCTTGTCTTAATGCCTTTTTAGTATATCGTATGTAAAGCACTTGGAAAGCGATCAGCGCGTGTCACTGTGTGCTGTCTGCAGCTATAGACCAACTGATATTGGATTTTCGAGGCTGATACCGATATCGCCGACATTATTTTATTTTACATGTATCCTTACAATACAAACAATTTTGACAAGGATGCTCTACATTTGGTAATTAAAGAATCCTGACCAAGATATGTGCTAAACGGGACATTTTGTAGTTGAAAGGCGTTTGCCTGTCATGACAGGAGCAATCGCAGGAGTGCTACCGGTTGGAAATGGCTGAGGAGTAAAAATCCAAACAGCAGGATGGCTCCCTCTTTAAAAAAACCTGCAGCTTCGGTAGGACATGGCTTGTTGACCCTAACTCAGAGACGTGCAGTCGGCGTATGGACTTACCAGGTGGTCTTTCGATGAGAAGAGGGTCGTCTGAAAGAAAGAATGCGATCATTTCACAAGGGAGGAAAAGCACAGAGGCAGCGCTGCAGGTTTAATGCATTCACCTGATTTTGAGAATGAAAGACCCATAATGCACAGAGTACATCTGGTAGTCTGCTTTTACTGCGAGGATGGTTTTATTTTTGAGTATCTTGCATTGCAATATAATGAACGTCACCGTGGCGTTTTCGTTGCAAGTACGGCGGAAAATCTAAAGAGCGAGGGCTGAACTGTAGTCAATGTCGTCAATGAGGTGTCTAAAAGTTTACTCTTGCAGGCGTTGACAGGATACACACCTGATTCGGTGACATAGGTGAGTGTGCTGCTGAAGGGTCCCAAACCAAACACATTCTTGGCCTGCACTTTGAAGTAGTACCTGAATTAAAAAAAAAAAGAACCACAACATAAGGATTTAGTAGTTAAAGTGTCATTCCGACAGTGTTATTGTGACTGGGTGAAGGTGAGGAAAATGTTAATGACCACAGCAGATGACTGGGCATGCGTCAGGCTGATTTAAGAGTAGTCTGTTTTATATTCATATGAATCCAAAGTGAGTGCAGCACAATAAAATGGCCATTTGGCTCGCGTTGAAGGGAGAATGGAAATGAAAGGGAAAAAAAGAGACATCTAGACATGTGGAGATTAACAGATAGGAGGGGAGAGGATAAGAATGACAGACAGAAAAAGGGTGGGATGTGGAAAAAGTAAAGCACAGCGATAGAAATGCCGAAAGAGAATAGATAACTGTGATGAGCTGGAAAGACAGGATTAGTCCTCAAAAGAGAAACTTCTCACAGGGCTTTAACATGTCAGTGAGCTCACTTTGTCTAATAAATTGGAACTAATAAATCCTATCAGAGTAAAAACAACAACATCACCGGTGACGACTTTGAGAATTTGCAAACTTTTCCACCGTGGCTGGCTGAGGCGTTTGTGTTAGCGTGTGCTTATTAATGCAGTATCGTGTGCATGTGTGCTTTCCCCCAGTCTGCAAGGTCGCATACAGTAAGTTCATGGTCTGTCAATTCCAAGCCAAAAACTTTCACCACATACAGCCACGAGGCCTGGATCCAATCACCACAGCCACGTGAAAACAATGACCAAAAAAAAAAAAAATATATATATATATATATATATATGTATCACCAGAGAGAGGGAGAGCGAGTAGACAGCAGCTGCAGAGAGATGATGTAATGAAAGAAGATATTGGAGAAGAAATTGGAGAAGGTAGAAAAAAAAGAAAAGAAAATGTGAGTCAGAATATAAAAACAGAATAGACCACAAAATGCTACATGGAGCCAAGCTAGCTATTTGAAACTCTAAATACAGAGAGCTCTGAGTTTTATTCAGAGCGTCGCTCTTTTTGTCTTCTCATCGGATGATAATCTATGTGGCAACTGCACATACAGCGTAGGCCAAACTCAGCCTGGTCGCATTACATGCTCTGAAACTAGTGAACTTGTCAAAGTCAATTATAAACTGAATTTATCGAAGTCATCTAATGACACTCATATGTCTGAAAAGAAGGGAAAAAACAAGCACGGAGGTTTCAAATCACACCATATCTGAATATATCTTATATATATATACATGTATATATATATATATATAATATACATATATATTATATATACAACCTTTATTTAATCAGAGATGAAGAGACCTTTTGCACAAGACCTAAATACGGCGAAAGACATAAGAAGACTACTACGGCTGCAACTAAAGATTATTTTCATTAATCTGATCGTTTAGTCCGACCAACAAATTACACACAAGCTGGAATTATGAAATATTTGGCATTTTTGCTTGAAAAAAAATGACTTGAAGTAATAATTGTTAATCAAAACAGCCATCTCTTAAAAGATCCAAAGTTTAAAGTCATCCAATGGGATCAGATGTAATTCATTCCATTTATCAGTTTCATATGCAGGAAACCTTGTGGGTCGAGGGAAATGTGTCCACATGTGAGCGTACATACATACACGTGTGTGTGTTTAGGACTTCAGTAGCTCAGTAGTTCTGGCAACCAGAAGGAGCCTGCAGCATGGTAAATGCCAACCCCGTCGCATAAACCATCCCAGGATCAAACGTAACCAGGGAGACGCACTATCGTGAATACAAACCTGTCGCTAGGGAGGGAATCCCTCTTTGCAGGCTCTTGGAAAACTTTACCCAATGCACGCAGCTCTGTTTGTGTTCAGCAGCTGGTGTTTGGTTTCTGAAGGCCCAAGAAGAGACACCTATCATAACACCTCAAGCTGGTTCGTGCCTCCACTGGGTATGAAGGTACTTTATTCCTGATTAACTCACTTCTGAAACTGTTTTTCCACCAGATTGGTATCTGACGTACAGGTTGCACAATTTTAGCGAAAGGTAGAACACAATTTATACGATCGAACTGGCATTATACGTTCACTAAAATGATGAATGAAACTGATCATTTAGTCCCGTGTCAAATTGATCAAACAGTACATTTGCTAAAAAAAATTTAAAAAATCAAAAAAAGCTAGAGCACCTCTCAACTTTAACATTTAAAATGAAACAAGAACATGCTTTTAGGTGAGAAATCCTCCTTCCTCCCTTGGAGCCACGTGCGGTTTCCACACATTTCTTTTTTAAACCGTAACCCGTGTCTCGTAAGACGGGTTTTTTTGTGAAACGCACTCTAATAACTGAAACAGACCGAGGCGACTGTATCCGCGTGGCAGCGTCAGATACTGTCTGCTGTATTTACGTTGCACAGAATTTTCCAAGATCTCAACAGACTTTTACGGCATGTCACATTTTGGTGCCGATTCAAATGTGTCTCTTGACCTGCCTCCACTCAGCCAAACTGATTTACTTCACTCTGAGGGTTTTCTGATCTCATATACAAGCGTTACAGTCTCAGCGTCCAACTCGCACTCAACATGGAATAATACCAACAGACACGTATACATTTGAACGTGAACTCACAGACGCAAAAATCCAGACAAGTTGCATGTTCTGTCCATTATGTGATGACGGCATTTATATAAACACTCAGCCGCAGCCAGACACCTGCACCCGAGGCGTCGTAAACTTTACATACAAGTCAGATTAGGGGGAACCAAGCAAATCTCTGTTTGTACGCTCAGATTCTCTTTTTCTATGACACCCGTGTGGGAGATGATACTGTGAATTACTAAACCTGAAGTCAACCTCTGAAAAAGCGTGCGCAATGCCTACACAGTGATGTAAAGCCACACCGGGAGGTAACGTGTTACCTAGAGTTGGGTTTGAGGTTCTCCACAGGCAGGTGTGTCCCGCTGGAGGGTCTAGAGGACCATCTATTGTTGAGGATGTCGTCATACGAAGCACTGTGGACCATGTAGCCTGCAGGGAATAATACAGATAATAAAAGGGCATTAGATGTTAGCAAAAAAAAACAGAATTGGATTCACTGTCAGACATTGTCTATGTTTGTATCAAGTTTTAAGTGAGACACAGCAATAAGCTGAGGTCTGACATTAAAGGAATACTTTGACATTTTAAGACTTTGATGCTTTTTTTTTTTACCAAGAGTCAGATGAGACATTCGATACCAGTCTCATGTCTATGAGGTAAATATGCACAACAACTGGAAACTGGAACGGAGAGAGTGGGAGCGCTGCCATTTCTCATGTCATTTGTTTGTTTTAAAAGCCTGTTTCTAGAGGGTCCGACCCTGCCAGACTTTTTTTTTTTTTTTGGTCGTAATGTTGTTTTTCTGAGCTCGTCGGGATATTTACTACCTTCTTCTTTTGACGTTTAGTGTGAACTGTGCCTGGAGTACACGTGCGAGACTCTCCTGGGGTCACAATGGAATCGCCGGGTTGCGGATGATCCCATACATTTTTGTTGGATCAAAACCTTAACCAGGAAATATTTACTGGGACCAATAATAACTTTGGAAAAGTCGCATGTCAGGAAATGAGGAAAGAAAGGCAGTGTGCTTCAACGCATCAGGAAGCCGTATTATTATGTTAAATTGAAAGCTGTTTTTATGCTGACTTTTTGACTATTCCGTTTTAATGTGAACCCTGGCTGCAAAACAAAATTCCCCGAGTGGGACAATAAAGATAACCTTGAACCTTGGCAACAGGGGGGGGACAGCTAGCCTGGCTCTGTCCAAAGGTAACAAACCCACCAGATTGTTTGCTTTTTATCAACCTTGGACTCACATGACCTATGATTATTTGTAAAGTATCAACATTTATTTTATACTTTCAACTATCTTGTGAGAGTAGGTGGTCCCCCATATATTTAACTGAAGAAAAAGTGCAGCCATGGCATTTTCTTTAACTCCTGCTGTCTGTCCTCCAACCTGCCCGTCTGTTTTCTTCTTCTTCTCAGTCACGCAGACTAATCCTTAGAATCCGGTAAGCAACCTCAGGTCACGCGGCTCTCGATCACTCACTCTAAAAGTATAGAGCCGCTCTGCCGCACATCAAACTACCAACTGTTTCTATTGGACTTTTGAGTCCGAGTTTCTATTTGTACTGGAACCACACCAACACAGCTGGCTGCTGACAGGAGAGAAGGGAAACACTAGCTACTTTGTTTTTCTTCTTTTGGTTTTTCATTCCTACCCCATTCAACATTGTTAAATTGAAATTTGATAGAGTAGTATGTCGACTCTTGCCTACTCTTTTCCTTCTTTTGATATAGATGTATTAAATGTTTCCAAACGAGTTGGTCCTTCGAGCCCAATGCAACACTTTCACGCTGTGAATAATGTGTATGTTTTGCCCAAAACCTTCACGCAAATGGTCATCAATGCATCAGAGTAAATGGAACCAGAAGTTGGGTTGAGGTAAAAACTCCTGCCAGTGTCCCTCATCTCTTGTGTTCACTTGCTAACAGCTGTTTCCATCCACTTGTCTTGAAAGCCGTGACCCGTAAACATGTAAGACACGGTCGTGCAAACCAGCCCTGGGTCACGGCTTTCAAAAACAAGGGGATGTATAATGTGGAAGTAATAACTAAAACAGCACCTTGTGATTGTATCCGCGTGTGTAAACTCTACCTGCACGTGTGTGCATCAGAAAGTGTCTGCTGTCTTTGCAGTGCTGCAATACTTTTAGAAGGAAATCCACGTAAAAATGAGAAGCTCTGCGAGTTTCGGCCAACTTATCTTCGACATCTTACACCCGAGCAGAGAAACGGTACGTCGGCATCGCGGCACTTGACAGAAATGAGCGTCTGGAACTCAGCATGGTATGTTATATAAAACAAACTCGCAGAGAAAGTATTTGAAATAGGAGAAAAATGGTGATTAGGTGCAAAAATGTCCAGACAAATTATGTGCAAAAATGGCAGTATCAAGATGCTGTGTGAGAAGAGGGAACATCAAGGAGAACAGACGGAAAGAAAACAGCAGTGACGGTACAGAGCAGCTATCTGTTTTACACATCAGTGGACGGACCAGCCCACAGCGTGACCAGGAGCTTGAGTTTTCCTGCCAAAGAAAACGTACTGCCTCTCTAGCTGTCCAGACGTCTACCTCTGATACTCCACCACGTCTCATACAGTATGCTGCTATCTTCACTCTCTATTCTCTGTCCCCTTTTTCACCCCATGTGTCACTTTCTAGGTAATAGGAATTGTGGTTTTCCTTGAGAAACTCTGCAGGAGCTGAAGAGCCCTATTCCATGTGTTCAATGCAGTCTGTTTTTTCATGATTTATGCACAGTAAACTGCTGGAGTGAGTCAGGAGGGATGCTGGTAACATGTTTAAGGCTGATCCTGAGCCGCAGTTGAACGGCTGATGAAACAGATAGAATAGTTGCAGACACAATAATCAGAGAGTGGACTGTAACGTTCCTCTAATTAATACATGAAACAAGCATAAATGCCTTATTTACGTCATGTTTTTATCCTTTGAAGACCTCGTCTTCTACAATCGTTCAATCCATCAATACATTTTTTATTTGTCACATGTAATCATCCCACCAGTTCCTTCAAATTGTGCATTAAAGAGTTTAAATAGGATTCAAATAGTAATAACTATATGTTTATCTCGATGCGTCCAACTCTTAATATTTGCATTAACAGTAGTAGATAGAAATACGCACTAATTAGCATTTTCTTTAAATGGGATTAAAAAAAATGTGTGCTACATCCGGATGGAAACTTGATTATTGATAGTTTGAACCAAAAATTCCAACCCCCTGGATAAACACTAATGTAGGGGGTACTATCACAACAGAAAATGAAATAAAACTTAATTACTTATAACCGTTTTGACCAACTAAATACACAAGTCAAGCAACATTTGAAACATTTCTTATTCTTCTTACCTGACACCATGTCGTCCTTCAGTGGGCGGCCCCAGTCCAGGATGATAAATGAGTGGCAGCCCTCCATGGCGACCACGGTGAAGTTATGAGGCTTGTGTTTAGGAGGCTGTTTCTGATTGGCTGCCAGGCTGTCCTTCTCTATCAGGCCTTCTAGGACGTCGACCTGCAGATACTCCAGAGCCTCCGTCAAGGAGCAAGGAGAAGCCAGGTCCTTCCGGATGTAGTTCACATAGGGAGCTGAGGGCAGGAAAAGTGAAGGAGAAGTTATTTAATTTAACTACATCATTTCTTTACATAGGCAATTTAAAAGAAGAATTTAGAAGAAGTTACTCACTTTCCAGGTCATACTATTAAAAGATTTTCAGTCCTATTCCCTCGTTAAATTTTTCAGTTTGTTTGTTTGTCAGCAGGATTAAGAGAAAAACTACCGGCCCGGTTTTCATGAAACTTGGTGGTGTGGTGTAGCATGGGCCAAGAAAAGAACGTATCTTTCCATTGTTCCCTCCCCTCCCTTTTCGTCTCTTTTTGTTTGTTTTCAGCGACTCTAAAAATGCCAGCTGGACCTACAGCTGTGAATACTTCAGATATCCCACAATTCTTAGTCAGACTGGGAGCCTGGAGTCGCTCCCACCTCCCCAGATGATTGGCCCTCTGCTCAAGCCAAGAGTCTAACACGCGTCAGTATCTACCCATCAACACTTACATCTGTGAGGCTGTATGGGCTGAGGCAAGCTCCTACTGTGTGTGTATGCGCAATCATATGGCTTACGTTATTACGCATTCATACACTGAAATACATGATCTGGCGTCAAGGTGAGCAGCTTTATGTGACACAGGGAGCTTGTAAGTCTGCCTCTCTGTACAGCGTCCACATGTCCAGGATCAGTGCAGACTCATGCACACAGAAGATCCAGATGTTCTGCTCTGTTCATGTGTCTTTCTGTCTGTCCTCTTCTGCTTGTTGAAAACCCAAATCCAAAAACTGTGAGCCAGACGTGGAACAAATGACACTGGGAAACAGTATCAGGACAGTTCTCATAATGTCAACTCTAATATCAGTCTAGTCGGGCTGCATTCTTATAGTCCAAACATCCTGGTACTCTTTCTCTAGTCCAATGTGGAAAATTCCATCCAGCTGGATCTTACCGTAAAGAAGATTCACGCAACTGCTAAGAATTATTAGTTAATACTTTTTGTCCCATGTCTTGCCTTGGGCTGGATTCTTCCAAACCATCCGTGGACAGATAAAGAGACTAAGGGGAAGTCTCTGTCATGCAAGGCATGTCAGTAGAGTGGCTAAAAAATAGAGGATGTCTCCACATTGAGACAAAAAAGCTGAGGTCAGCACCCTTAACTTTTATGATTTCCCTTCGCTTTTCTGTTCTTGACTGTTTTTGTCTCAGGGAGAGTAATCGCTTTCAGATGGCTCCGTGAGGTGATCACGAGACAGTCGTTGTTTACCAAGACAGACGGTGCCCAGAGTAAGCCATGTTGTTGTCCCAGAAGGTTTCTCGCAAAAAGATTTATATAACAGTGTCAAAATGCGTTTAATCTGCCAACGAATGCTGATGAAGCAATTACTTAAGGTTGTGTCCACGTTGTTAAACTAGCAGCAGGCTCACATTGAAACTAACGGTACAGCTGCATCCAAAATGATAACCCTTGATTCTGATTGGCCAGACTCTGTGCATTATTTTACACCACCAATTTAACATGTCACAGTCAAATGAATCGCCACGGAATCTGCTGCGCAGTCTTTAGAGGAAGGATCTTTGCCACCTCTTTAAAAAATGACTTCATCTGTCATGCATCTTGGCATGAGTTGCATTATGGGAAGGTTAGTATCCAGTGCTTTTTGGAACTTGACCCATCCTAAGTAATTCAAGTCACAGTATCTTGGCTTCCACTGTGTTGATTTTGACCATTGTTTTTTATAGTCTCTCTCTCTTGTAAGTTCCTCAACTTTAAGAATATTATGTGCAACATTAAGTTGTTGCAGATTTCTTCTAATATGTGTTGATAGACCTTTATTCATTTCAGCTATTACTAGGCTAAGGCTACTCTCACTTAACAAAATAGTGAAAGTAAGGATTATTCCTAGGTTTGCAAAGAGAGTCTCAAAAGATATACATACATGTTTTATATTGGTTTTGGGTAACTGACCATTGTGTATGTGGAATAATCCCCTGTGACCTCCGAAGCATTAACATTGAGTACTTACTGGTATGTGTCTGTAAATGCTCGCACTATTAAAGTCTGTGGATACAGTATCTTCACAGTTGTTATTTAAACAGCTGAAACATAACAAAACGTACCGTCATTAAACAAAGCGCTATTGAAAGGACTTCTGACACTATGGCGTTTTTAGAAGGTTGTAGTCAAGTAGATGATGTTTATTTTAATCCTGTCAAGAGAATATTGCCGTCTGCTTGTGCAAAGATGAGGTGATATGAGAGGCCAAAGTAAGCACATAGGAACAGTAAAAAGAGAGCAGGGGGGCCAAAGTATACTGCGATCACGTCTGGGAACCCTGTGTCCAGAATGTGTCCTCTGTGAACTTTGTTATTATGATCCAATTACGGATGGAAGGAGCACATTTGAATCAACTGTTAGAGATACACTTAATCCCATTTTCCACAAAGTGATATATATTTGACAAATCAGCAGTTGCGTGCTTTACTGTAACTGTGATTGGCTACATTATGATATTGGTGAGGATAAATAACTCAAACTACCCTAAAGTGTTGGTAAATGGTTCTTTTTTTTTGGGCCATTGTTTACTGTAAAGTCTGAGAGTGTCATATATTTATGAGGTAATGCTGAGAAAGCCAAGCTAGAGGTCCAATTGTATTACTCCCCCAAGAAACAAAACAGAACTCCCATCATTATTTACAGCACATCCAGACATTCATCAAACATACTCACGAACAGGGACAGAAAAAATAAAACATGTATAACTCACAAGCCAAACGTTCTTTGGTCAATCGTGTGCTCTTTGACTCTCTTAGCACGAGACGTATGCTATTTATTTTGCTCGCAAGTAAAGATAATATGTGTCCATCTCTGGCTAACTAAACTCTCAGAAACCAATAAAAAGGTATATGTTTCAGTATTAGGTGAAAATATAACTTATTTTATATTTTACGGTGTTTTCTTTGAAAAAGTGATCCATTGTGCTTAATGAGAATGTGCCATTGAATCTATAATTGGAGTTTAAAGCTTAACTCTGGAAGAGAAACCAACAAAAAGTATAACCTTGCTCTTTGGGAGAAGCATAAGTCTTGGAAGGAGGATGGTTTTTCCCTCATTAAGTGAAAGTATTACTGTATATCTGTCTGAGGGGGTTAACGTTCCTTTTAAAGGAGATGGAAATGTGACATTAAACTTGAAATTTAAGGTTAGAGCTGCACAAAAAAAATGTAAGGCTAAACACGAGCATGCACTTGTTCCTAAACACACTTGTCTCTGTATTTAAGTACCTGTGAATCGCTTCTTCCCACTGAGGTCAAACTCAGATGACGGGCCGTGGTTGGATGGTCTGGTGTCTGGCTCCGGAGTCGGGATCTCTGTGGTGGTGGTGGAGGTTGTGGGTGGCAGGGTGGTCTGGACAATAAACTCATCTGGCAACAACACATGTGTCAGTGAGCTTTTTAATTTAAAAAAAAAAAGATGTGTATTATTTACATCCTAACTCAATAACAAGCTGCTGTGTTTCATTAATCCTTTGTAACTGGCCCCATGATCTACGGAATAAGAGTGTCAAATTGAATTAATTAATAGTGGGCAGATGTATAAGCTCACTTTGAAATAACCCCTTTTTTCCCCCAGAATCACCCGCAGCTGTATTCTTATGTAATGTTTTGCTACCCATATTTTCCATGTGAGGGGGGCTTGAAGACAATGACCATTTCACAAGTCTCCAAGGCTGACAAATGTGAAGTGATCCAGTGGGAGAAATCCAATTAGTTCCTTCTGCTTTCATCACTGTTTTTCCCCCCCTGCGCCGCATCAGTGGGCCTTGGCATTACATCATGGTCCACACACATGCAACCAGCTTTGAGCCATGTCAGGGAAATGCTAAGAAAATAGTGTAATGCTCAATGTGTCCTTTCGAGCAAACGCCCAAAAAGAACACCTGTAGTGAAACAAGTACAAAGGCTCACATCAACCAAATGCTGCAGTTTTCCATTCAGCTGGTGTTTGTCTGTCCATCTATTACATTACAAAGCAACTTTAAGAACAGCAAATACATTGCATTAAATCATAAGCCAGGACATTCTCTTCAGCTTAGTAATGTTCCAGTTTTTGGAATAAAAGTGATTAGAAACAGCCCATATTGGAAAATATCCAAAACCCCAGCCATGAACCGAAACCAAGCCAAACAAACGTACAAGAAGAGAAACAAAGTGACGACCACAGGCAAGGCAACGAGGCAGACAAAGGAAGAGCCAGCAAACACACCCACAGACAGGTAAACAGACAATAAACAAGCAGTGCAGTAAACAGGCAACAAACAATGAGCATATAGTTCAGTGGCGGAAGGTCGTCCCGAAGCCAAACTCAGCCAATACCTTTCTTAAGCGCTAAAGTGTCAGGCACCATGGTCAATGTAACCATGTGGTCCATTTCCATTCCTGAGGATTCCTCTGTCAGAGAAGTAGAACAAGCTGTAGCATCAAATGACCACATACACATTTCTGAGGTGCCACACACACAGACTAACGCCCACGTATCCGTAGACAAACCCACTTGAATACATACTGTAGGTACGAGCGCTAATGCATACTGACACTGTTGCGAAATCCTTTCTGGCCCCATCTTCTGTATTTCAAGAGTTTACAAGGAAACATCTTTCTATCTGTCTCAGTCTGCTGTGTGTGTTTGAGGTTGTTCGTGTTCCTGCAGGACTAATAATGGGCACTGTAAAGGTACAGAGCTGCCATAGAGGGAAACAATCTTTTTCATAGTATTTTGTTACAGTGGGGAAAGTTTAATATTATACTGTATGTCATCATAATAAGACAACTTTGCCATTACAATGAGAAGTTTTTGCGGCATTGTGTTTTTGTGGGACTTCCGTTGTTATGAGGAGAACAATATCCCAGAAACTACGCTAGAGATACTGTATATATCAGCATCACTATGGTTCTTTCTCAAATAAAAATGAAATATTTATAGGATCCACACACCAAAAAAATTATTTACAGCTTGGCAAGAGTATTAGCCCCAAACCAAATAATATAATAATAATAAATAACTGATTCAATAATAATTGAATCAGTTCCTCCAAATATATACATCCAGTTCCTCACTGTTTTTCTGTTCATAATTGGAAACCCTGACTAATATGGACTATGGCTAATAATTTGAACATTCAATAACAATGACAGTGCTGTGCTCACATATTTGTTTGTGTGTATAGGGTACTTTAATTAACAAAAACACTACTATTTTCTATTTTAATTTAAGTTTTGTGGTTATAGACTTGGTTTAGTTTAATTATTTTCAAATTCCCCACCACATGTGCTGTAATAACTATAAATAGCCATGCTTTGTGTGGTCATGCATGAGTGCTTTGAGACTGTTTCAGTGTTTCATTCATTGTTGATAACACTAATGGCAACGTGCAACTGATGGTTTGTAGTGTGTTTAAACCAGCAATACTCTGACCACAGCCAGGCCCCAGATGTGGAGACTTAGATGTGGTTCCTGTGGTCTTACATAGACACACACATCTACACACACCCTGACCAGACACACAGTTAACACAGACACACACAGTTATAGAGTTATAGAACTCAGTAGATACAAACAGGAAACACTCATGAAAACATTGGTCCCGATGGATATAACAAACAATACAACTAACAGATTTAGTGAAGTCATACTTATTTATGTTCACTATTCTGGCTCTTAAATCTTTTACTGAACTTGATTTCAGTTGAGTGGAAAAGCTATTTACTAAGCAATATTGCAAGTCGGGATACTGCAGTATTTTTCATTCCTATAGCATAAATCTCTATTTAGATCCATCTTTAAAAATGCTGTCGGCAGTGCGTTATAATGATTTGAGTACTTTCTCAAAGTCTCACCTTCTGGATAACAGTCCAATATTCCTTCTGTATCTAGCAGTGGATACCCATATTCATCTGTTTTGGAGAAGGTTCCAGGTGGACACGTGGGGTAAAGTGGTGCGAAGGTGGACTCCTCTATGATCCATTCAGTGGTGGTGGGTTCAGGCGTGGTGGTAGGAGCCGTGGTTGTGGTGGTGGTGGTTGTGGTGGTGGTGGTGATCCTGTTGTGAGGAAGGTCCAAGCCAAGTACAGGTTTCCCTCCAACCATGAGGACCTTGTCTTTGGGGTTCACGACAGGCCGGCTGTCTCGGCCATGGCCAAACAGAGCCATGCCCTCATGGTTTACCAGGGGACTGCCCATGTGGTCTGGTGGTTGGTGGAGAGGAGGAGCAAGGATGAGGTGAAACAGAATATTCATGACTTTGTCTTGAACAGTAAGCTAATAATGAGAGGGATTAAAGCACATTTCTTATACATATTCAAGCTGTATGTTTAAATATCATGTAAGATTGACTGAAGCATATCACCAAAAATCGTGCGTCCATCCTCTCCAAGCACCACTCTCTTAGGTTTGCCCTGGGAGTCCTGGAGAACTTGTCCATCCTGGTTCATAAGAACCCCCTGCTCAAAGTCCACCACCTGGGGAGACAAAAAGATTTGCTAAATCTATACAGCAATCCATATTGATAAAATTATGCGCTGGACTATTTATTGGAGAGGCACAGTTAAATCCTGGAGTTTCGTCGTCACCATAAGGTTGCCTGTCTACCAGCAGAGACTACCTTGGACAGCTGTTTCCCCATTTCCAGACTTTATGCTAAGCTAAGCTAAACATCTCCTGACTGTAGCCTCATATTTACCACATAGATATGAAAGTGGCACCAGTCTTTTCATCTAACTCAACAAGAAAGTTAAAAAAGTGTATTTCCTAAAATGTTGAATTATTCCTTAAAAGTGATACATTGCATTACAATCTACAGTATTTCATGCTACAACAAGCCAGTTACACAAGAATGTACTCAAGAATAACATGCTCCACAATATAAGATATAACTATGGTCACAATCAGCTCATTAAACATAGTTACCCATTTGGTTCCATCAGGTCCTGTGATAAACTTTTGACCAACGGCCTTGCTGGTTTCATGAGAGGAAGAGGACTCTTTATCACTTGTTGCTGTCAGATTGGGTCGTCCATTTTTTCCTAATGATTATATGGTTTAAGGAAAGTCATTTTGTTACTCAGTAATTTACTGAATAAAGAATCATACATCTACACATTATAATTTAGCATTTTGCTCAAGCAAATCCTTGCACCTTTTGAGTAATACAGTAGCAGGCAGCGGCAGCTAATTATAATCACATGCAGTTTACTGATGGAATTTACCGTTTCCATTGGCAGGCTTGATTTGTCCTCCAGTGTTTGGTTTCCCCCTAACAATCGGATAGCGAGTTCGAACCCCCTGGCCCCTAAAGCTGTCTCTAGATGATGATGATGATGATGATGAAGATGCCGAGGACGACTGGGAGTTGCCTCCAATTAACCCCCCTGTCTTTGTCACAGTATTGCCATTGCCAGAGTCACGATCTGTGGTCAAAACTGGCTGGGGAACATTTGAGGAAGAAGAGGAGTCAGATAATGATGAGGAGGCATCAGAAGTTGAAGAACCCAGCCTTGAGTTCTGTGCTGGCTGTGTTCTGATAGGAAGCCTAGATCCACCAAACTGCCTGTTAGACATCGGAGGAAAGCGGACCCTCCCGTTCCCCCCCACACCAGGACGACGAAAAGATGACGTACCTCCAGATGGGGAGCCAGGTCTTGTCCTGGAAGAAGTTTCCCTTGTATCCACACTATCATTGTCCTCTACATTTCTGTTAGCTGAAGTTATTGTAGGATTCTTTTGGGCCGCTGTGGGGTCTGCAACTTTATCATTGTTTCCACTGATTTCTCTACTTCTTTCATGGAGATAATCCTCATTATGATCGTTAATATTTGAGGTTCCTCTATGGACCGACTCACTTGAGTCTCCATGTCCACCTGAGGAAGGATGGGAATCAGAGTTCGAAGAACTGGCTGCTGACGATGATGAAGAAGATGAGGTAGTTGGGTTTCTAGCATCACTAGATGCTGTATTTTGATTGGTTAAAGAAGGCTTAACTGAACCCACCCCCTCCCCATTCTTTAATGAGTCGTGAGTCCTCAGATGTTCACTAGTCTCCTGTATCGTGGACACTCCTGAAGAACCTGCAGCCCCTGAAACCCTAGTGGGTGTCCCCCCCGAGACGGGTCTGCCAGCCCCCACGGAGGATGAAGTCCTGGTAATGGGGGTTTTACCTTCCTGCTTTGAAGATGAAGCTCTCGTCCCTGATCCAAACCTGCCTGGGTAATGGCTAGCTACCCAAGGGAACCTTTCAGCAAATGAGGGGCTAATTCTGGTACGAGGAACCACAGGTTTTTCATTCCTACTTTCCCTCCTTTCCTCTTCTTCCCCTCTCTCCTGCTCTGTGGGTTGTGGTCGAGAGCTTGAAGCAGGCTCTTCAACTTTGGTTGATTCTGTGTCTGTGTTTTTGTAATCACTGTCATCATTTCCCTCGCTGTATGTTGTGTCTCGCTCAGGGGATGTGTGGGATCCTCTGTGTGAAGTTGACTGAGAAGAGCCTGCAGTGTCTGAGTTGGATGGGTGGTTTGAGCTGCTCTGTGAAGTGGATGGATTGGTGCCTGAGCTCTGCAAAGTTGTAGAGCCTTCGGACCTAGACTCTGATTGCGATTTGTCAGAATTATATGCATCTGATGTTGCCTGGCTGTGGGTTCCACTTCCTAAAGTGGATCTGGATGTGGCTGAATTGAAAGTATTGGATGTTCTGTGATTTTGAGTCCTGTCTGGTAAAGTGGACTGTGAAGCTGAACTACGTGTGTTTGAAGTTCTGCTTGGTAAATTTGACTGTGAGGTGAGGGCAGGTTTGTAACCATTCAGTATTTGAGTTGAATTCCCTCTTAACAAAATCCCAGGGTGTCTTCTACCGTAACCATATCTGGATCCCAACCCAGACCCAATGGTGCGCCCCACTGAAGCCGAACCTCTACCAACAGATGCAGCATCTGTCTGCTGAGAATTGGTCTCTTTTAAAACTGTAGAAGAGGCCTTTGTATGTCTTGTGCTGGGCTTATCGAAGGTGTCTTTGCTCTCTGGGTGTGTGGAAGCCACATAGTCCTTTCTACTGGCTGCCGACTCTTGAATACTTGAAGAGGAGGACAATGAGGTTGTAGATGGTGAGGATGATGATGATGAAGTAGAAGATGAGGAGGATGAAGAAGAAGACGAAGACGAAGAGGAGGAAGCAGCCTTGGATCCTGGTTTTTGATGGACCCTGATCTTAATGGGCCTTCTGGGCGGTGGATTGGGACGAGGTTTAGTTGGGGAGGGCGTCAAAACTTTGAGGCTGGGGGTCTCAGTAGTCAGAGGCTCTTCATCTTCATATCCACCTTCATCTTCAAATTCAGGGGAAACATCGTTGACTGGTTCTTTTGTCTCTGGTACAACCTCCATGGTTGTCGTTTCTTCTACTGGAGATGGCGTTGAGGGTATTTTCTCCTCTTCTTCCTCCTCCTCATCTTCTCTATCTTGAGCTCTTCCTCTGGTCGACCCTCTGTTCCCTGTCTGCCTAACTGAGCCCCTTACAGAGGAGAAGATGCTGTGATAGGAGCGTGATTGGGAAAGTGGACGTCCACGCCTGTTGACAGGTGCAGCAGGGCGTGGCTGAGGGGTTGTGGTTGGTTCTTTTGTCACATGTGTTGACTGGAGGTCCGATTCTTCTTGGTCGGTATCCTGTTTGGAAGGGGTGTGGCTAGTCCTGCGGCTGTCCTTGGTTTTTGAGAACGACGAGGCGGCACTGCTGGCTGGCAGTAGACAAAAATTGGCGTGAATTTAGGAATAATAAAATTTGTGAAGCATACATGCACTCAAATAATGTATACAGTCAACTGTGCTTACATCCTGGCATGACAACACTGAGGACCTTGCTCTGTGGTCCCTGACCCCTCCTGTTGGTGGCTCTAATCTTGAAGATGTACCGGTCTCCAGGTGTGAGGCCATCTACGGTGGCTGTAGTGCTGCTGCTACGGTACGTCACACTTTTCATTCCAAATGGTTTCATAGCAGGAGCATAAGACAGGATGTACTCTGTGTGGAGGTAGAGCATAAACAACTGTAAATATATATACAAATATTTATATATTTATATATATATATATATAAAAATATATAAATATATATATATATATAAATATATATATATATATATATATAAAAATATATAAATATATATATATATATAAATATATATATAAAAATATATATAAATATATATATATATATATATATTGATTTGTTAGCAAAAATAAATGTATATATTCCTCCTGGCCTGACCTCTTATCCTCCCATTGGGTTCTTCAGGTGGATCCCATGTTGCTATGACAGCGGTTCCTTTCCCTCGTAGGGGCTTAACCTCAAAGTTCTCTGGTGGCCCAGATGGTGCTAGCAAGTGAGGAAAACACAAGTGAATGGAGAGACAGCAGTGAGAGGAAGAGCAGCAGGACATAAACCAGAAGCAGCGTTAAGGGAACAGGGTGAGGAAATTGCTGCTTAAGAATGTAAAAACAGCGAGTTGGTGCCAGGAGGCTTCAACTGAGGGAAGCACTGCTGCCATACATTGTCAGGAACCTCCTCTTGAAATCAAGTATGGAACTGCAGATGGAAATCTGAGCTGTGAGCCAGGCAGTAAATGTTGACATTCCAGTGAACTTAGGAGCTGCTAGGACATGGTACAAAAGCTACAACCATGACAGAGCTGCAGCCAAAGTTGTAACTAAATATTAAATGTGAATAATAGGCAGTGAATGTGATGAAATATGTTATGAGGAAATACTGTAAGTTGCAAAAAAAAAAAGAAGCTAACTAACAGAGTCATGCAAGACTGAATTCTTCTCTGCAAGAATAAATTGTCTTTTCATATTGTAAGGAAAATTTCTCTTGAATGACTACTCGTCACT
The DNA here is from genome assembly GCA_943590825.1 of Bovichtus diacanthus. Classification (NCBI taxonomy): domain Eukaryota; kingdom Metazoa; phylum Chordata; class Actinopteri; order Perciformes; family Bovichtidae; genus Bovichtus; species Bovichtus diacanthus. The sequence continues at coordinate 4,014,782 of CALSBV010010705.1, read as the reverse complement.
TTTCCTACATTGCTACCTAAAAAGTTATATTCTATAAGCATTTCTCAGCAGGCAGTGGTTGAATGTGCGTACCTGACTCAGGGGTCCTCTGAAAGACGGAGACGCTCCACTTTCCATGATTTTCTCCCTGAGAGATTCTGACAGAGAACTCATACATGCCATCAGCAGACAGGGTGTCTATCAACATCCTCCTCTGGGTGCTGTCCTTGTACTCCCAGCGTGCAGACTCACCCTTCTCCCTGTACCTAATTGTGTAGGATCTGGGTCAAGACAAAATAGGGATGTTTTATTTCAGTGGTAACGGTTAGCGTCATCTCTTAGTCAGTCAATCTTTGTCTTTAATTCACTTTCTTTCACAGATCCCACCTGATAACCCCGGGCTCGACCTTCCCCATCTCAACAGCAGGGTCAACCCAGGAGATGAGGACCGACTGAGGAGACATAACCCTGACACCGATGTCCCGGGCCTCGTACTCTGGTGGCTCTGGACAACACACACAGACACACACAAAGACGTAGAGACAAACTCGTCTAGCTCCAAACCAATATTAAAATCACCTCAAAGATCATTGAATTTGGTTATTGGTCGGCCTCAGGTTTCACACATGTTGGCTAACATGACAACCAAATATTGAAAATTCAAACCTACATGAATATTGATGAGCTATTTTGAGATATTAACAATGCAAATAAGACAGGTACTTGTCGAGAGGAATGCAGAAATTCTCTATAAAGCTGCAGGTACCTGGTGTGGTTGTTTTGGTTGCGACTGCTCTGTTGGCGGGTGCGCTCCGGCCCAAGGATTTCTGTGCCTGCAGTGACACCACATGAACGGACTCAGATGCTATGAATAGAAAGGGATACCAGGCACGGCCAGGGTTTACACTATGGACACTAAAGATAGTACAAACTAAATGTATACATTTAGCTCATCTTCATAAAATGAAATTAAAAAAAATCACAAAATAAGATCTGCAAAGTGCAGTTTGGAGGCTGCCAGTCTTTTCAGCAGCATATTTAACTTGAACTGAAAGCTTTGCCCCTTTTAATATGGTGGTTAAGAAAGTATAACGTGAGTCCTCTTACTTAGTTTAGGTGTGTTTCGGTTTCTCTGGTCAGATTGAGGCTTTGTGTGGTGTTGGCGTCTCCTTTCCAGCGGAGGAGCTCCTGCCAAAGCTCTCTCAGGCTGCCTTGGACCTGAGGAGGACTGTGGGGCCCTCCTGTTATTAGACACGCCCAATGTTCTCGCTGTTCGATCCACCCTGGCGGCCCGCTGTACTGAGGGCTGTTTTCTGGCAGGAGTTTGTGGAGATCTGGCTGGACCTGTTGGTGGATGATAATGGAGGGAGGAAAAGTCAGAGTGCACCAGAGTAACCTTTATGACCCCATACTTCATTCATGATCTGCGCTGGGTTTGCCTTTGGGGCCTTGTAGAAAACTAACCAACATGGGAAATCATTGGACATAATTGCTCCACTCAACAGACATCTGCTCAGTGGTAAACACATGTCACTTTTATCCAACGGTGTCACTTAAACACTTAATGTCATCCGCTCCAACTTCTGGTGTCCTGCTTCCTGCCCCAGTCCCACCCTAGTAGTGACTCCATCTTGGGCAGTGACTCAGACATCCAGACAATTCCGCTCATCTGGCCGCAGTGCTGAGTGATAGCATTGGCAATATAACAAATAAAGTGTTTTCTTTCTTTCCTCCCTTCCCTCTATCCCCCCTTCATCCGTTACTTATAATCACTGTCAGATGAAAAGTATCTGCCCTATTTCCCATCAGCATAGCTGCATGCACAGCTGGGTGAGTGCTGACAAGTCAGCTGATGTTAGAAAGGGGATTTGTCAAAATTCAAAGTGGTTATAGGGACAAAAAAAAAAAAGCTGCGATGAAGGGTTTTGCCTTTCAACAAACAGGTCAGGGCGCCAAAAGAGAATCGTTGTTTTTAGAGAGGCCACCAGAGCCAAAAAAGTTTTCTTTAGCTATGGCTTAAAAAGGGAGAGAGGGGAGAGTTTTAGTGCTGGTGGACTTCTACGATTACACTGTATATGTGGGTGAAACAAAAATGAGAAAAAGAGGATGTGTAGGGGAGTATGAAAACACATCGGAAAAGCTCCCAGGAAGCTCTCCATTACTGTCTTTAAGTCTCTCTGTCTGTATCCTTTCCTGTGTCCTGCTGCCAGCACAGCTGAGTGGATATCTTCCCTTTGGACCTGGACAATTGGCTGTTTGGTAATGCAACAACTCTCTCTCTCTCTCTCTCTCTCTCTCTCTCTCTCTCTCTCTCTCTCTCTCTCTGATGTTGCTTTTCCTGTTTTCAAATCCTCCTCCAGGATTATCCTGCACCTGTATACATTTCATGGATAATCTGTTCTGTATGTTCATTTTGTCTGTCAGCCGACAGCAAACCACCTGCTATGTTTGCAACTGTTAAAGGTGTAATAAATAGACATTTTATTTTACATTAATTAGTCAAATTAGCCATCAAAATGGAAAATGAACTTAAACTTCACAGGATAACACCAGTGTTGTGTCTGTTTTATCTAATTTACTACAAATCGCATACTGTACGCACTGTCTTCAAATGTTTTAGTTGTTTGGTTGCTTCTGAACCTTAGTTTCTTCAAATTCAAATGTATTTTTACAGAATATCATTTATACCCACTCATTTTAAAATGCCCTGAAAATAAATTCATGAACTCACGATTCAAAAACTTGAAACTTGCGAACATTATTTGTATTTGAATATCTGCCAAAGTTAACGGTATGTTACCAATTGACTGCTTCCCGAGGTCACACTGTCAACAACAACAATAATATGAGCCAATCCTCTGTCTCCATCCATCCTCGTACTGGCTGTTGTTAATAAAAAGCAACAATAAAACATTTGGTTTTATTCAGCTTAAATCTCCTTTTCCTTATTTTTCTTCTTCCCTTTTTTTTCTTTCTCTGGAAAGCTGTCTCAGTGCATAGTTTGGCCCTTGTCACCACGCCGCGGACCACTAAACCATTGACTCTACAGTACTCTCACTTGCCAAATCCTTTCTGTCTTTTCCTGGAAGCTCGATGGTCCGAGGTGCTGTGAGGCTGCCCTCCAGACAGACAGACATACCACTGCTACAGCGGAGACCCACCTCAGTGTGTTCAGGCTGATGCCGAAGAATTTTACTGTTGTGTGCTTACTCAGTCCTTCCTCTAAAACTATCTGAAGAAAGCAAGATTTTTATCCACCATCTTTGACATTTCCCCAACTTCAAAAGCAAATCCAAACCATGCAAACATAAATTGGTAGGATTGGTTACATTGCTCAGTTTAGCCACAGTTTAATTTATACAAACAATTCTCAGTGGCAGAACTTTCCTGGAGGCAGAACTAATCAGTTTAGCCTAAACTGACAAAGACAGGGGCAAGAAAAAACTCCAGTCAAAATATGAATATACAACATTTATGCTCAATGGTTTCATGTAATATTTGCCTTCAGTGATTTATTAGCTTAAAAGGCTATCAGCTAGTACAATATAAAGAACTTGATTTGTTAACTGGGCTTATTAGCTAACATAAAAGATAACGTAACCTAAGTTTTGATAGCATTTGTCAGTTGGTATTAAGTTTGGTAGCTTTATAACAGTTTCTAAAGTTTGACATTTTTGGCTGATAAATGGATTGTTAAAATTGTTGTATTTTGTTGTGTGTTGTTAATCTATATACAAACAATGGAGGAAGACATTTATTGAGTGTTTACTGCATTTGAATGTTCAATTCAAAACGCCCTGATTAGGGTTTCTGGCATATTAAAAAAACTGATAAACATGTGAATTAGCAAAGCTGCGTTGATAGCATTATGGCTGCCTCAACAGTCAAATATGAATATAAAACATTGCCAGTGTATTCATTTTACCGGGCTGTCTGCTAGTATAATGACTTGGACTGTTGACTGGGATCATTAACATTAGGCGGTAGCTAGCTCGATAACTTTAGCTAATATAAAACTAACGCAAGTGTGCGAGCGGGCTTCATGACAACTTTCGGCCCTTCCATTATTCTAGCATTAGTTTGCCTGAAGCCCAGTGGGTCTTTAGCTCCATGCAGTGAGGTTAAACTCAACGAATATGATTAGCTGTGTCTCCAGAGCGGCTCTGCCTCAAACAAATACAACTGAAACTCCAGAGCAGCATGGTGGTTCGGTGGTTCGGTGGTTAGCACTGTCGCCTCACGGCAAGAAGGTCCTTGGTTCAATTGCTGGTCCTGATCTTTTCAGTCTGGAATTTGAATGGGTTTTCTCCATGTTCCCCACCGCGGCACAAATACACGCCAAGACGAGTGGTTTGGAGAGACTAAATTGTCCATGTGGAACAGTTTGAACATGAGTGTCTATTTGTGTTCGCCCTGTGATAGACTAGTTAGTGTTTACATGACACATGCTTAAATGTCCCGATGCCCCATGACTGCACAGAAATGGGAGTTTAAATAAAAAGTCTATTCTGAAGCTAAAGTAAGCTTTCTTCAGTGTGATCGACTTCATTGAGAAGAATGTTTAATTTCATCTGAAGAGCTTTAATAAAGTTTAAATAAATATTAGCACTGCAAATAATTCATTATTTATATTTTTTTAATTGTCATTTTGTCTATAGTGGCATATCTTCCAACAACGTGTGGTCCAATCAACAGGTAAAAAAAAAATGAAAAGACACATTTGAGAATTTGAAAACAGTGAATGTGTAGCATTTCTGCATGACTATTTGTTACCAATCAAAATTATATATTTCTATCGCTTCACTAATTCAATTGATTGACTGTACACTCATGAATATGTCAACTACAAGCAACTCTGTCTGCTACTAATTTTCTTTCAAGCAAATATCTGCTCATTAAACGTGGTGTTCACCATTAAAAGGCAACAAAACTCTAAAAATAAATGTTCAATTTGGGCCTAGCTGAATATATGGGAATCTATGAGTCAAAGACCAGGGAGTGTTTTCACCATTAATCTCATTGGGACAGATCACGTGAGGCCTACACAGCATTGTGAATCATCGTCACATTCGATTCGGCGGTTCCTTTTATAGCCACGATGACAGCAGATGATTTCGGCGAACCGCTTTTAATGGATTCAACCGCATAGTTTTACATGTTGTTAACGTGGAGACTCGTGTGTTGCTGGTAAAAGAAAATGCCTTGAGATCATGTTTACCTGCCGATGAGTTGCTGACAGGTGCACCGCCCAACACAGCAAAGCCATCCAGGTTAACCCATTCAGGGTCTAAAAAATAAAACAAAACAAAGATTGGTTGATGATGTTACCAGTAGGCCAGTCATTTCTACCTGATAAAGACATGTTAAAGTGGACATGCTAGTTTTTCCTTTTTTCATGGCCAACTTGTGTGTGACTTAGCTCCCCCCCCGCCCCCTTTTATCAGAGATAGACATGCACGTCCCCCTTTCTTACGATCTCCACCTCAGCCCCAGTCGTTCCTGATAAGTCATCTCCCCTTTTTTGTAGTTTTAACAGCAGTTGGCCAGACACATTAATGATGTGTAGGCAAACAGCACAGTGTAATTTATGACGACTGATGCTGCTCTCATGCTGCTGAGGGAACAACACACGATCTGCAAGGAATTTCTGGAAAGGCAACACTGAGACGTGCTGCTCGGTTGCCAGAGACTTATGGCAAACTGCACCGGAGCTGGAGAGACCACAATGCCGCCACAGCGCACACTGGGCGGCATGCGCACGCTCACACAAGCCTCTCTAGATGCATTTTTGAACAAACACTGACACACCATACAAGACAATGCATGACTCAACACTTTGCACCGCCCTGTCCTCCACCACAATCACCACCAAACACACTTATGTTGCACACACACACACACACAGCAAGTGACCACAACACAGGGGATTGGTTTAGAGGAGCTGGGCTGGGTTTGGATGTGGAAAAGAGGGGTTGGCTGCAGACTCTGAGCCGCTGATGAAGTATGGCTCTCTAAGATGCCAGAGACAGAGGAAAATGGAATAATGACAAAAGCAGGCTAGACTGTGTAAACACTTTGAACTGTATAGAAACATAAAGACCTGTCTTATGTTTGACAAGGCGGGATTAGGAATTAAAAAGCCTTTACGAGCTTAAAGTAATGTTCTTCTAAAGCCTAAAATAACCGGGATGATGATCGCCGGCAAAACACACAACACCCCCAGTGCTCCTTTTTTTTTTTTTTTTGCCTGGCAAACTTGGATAACAACACATCCCATAATGAACTTATCCTCAATTCCACATGCACTTGCACGTGTGTGCCCACATCTCACCTCCTGGCTTCTCTGCTCTGTACACAAGTTTGCTCATCCCCCTCCTCATTCTTGGCACTTGTCTTGAGAAAGTGCAGAACCCCGGGATCTAAAACGCTCACTCCGGAGTGCAAGCCAAACCTCTTTTTCTTGCTCTCTCCCTCTTAATTACCTTTCTTGTCTAGCAGCGCTCCCACCGCTCCTCAGGTCCTTCAGAAACATGCTCATTAGCTCGTACTAGATGATTCCTTCATGCCGCTCTATCTCAAACATCTCGCTCTCACCCTCTCTTTTTAACTTCCTCTGTGTTTCTGCCTTACCTACATCCTCCAGTAGATGAGAGCGACTGTCCTTTCCCACTTTAGTGAAGCGGTGAGACCTCGTGGGTTTGCTGGAGCTGATGACGAAGCGGTCCACGGGTCTTCCATCGAGATGAATAGAAGGCTCCCAGCTTTCTCTCAGGCCCTTATCCACAGAGGTCTGTTTCCCATTCTGTGACCGCAGGGGCTTCTCTGCTGCAAAACAAATGACGTCAGGATAAATTGTGTCTTATAAAGTTTATTTTAAGTCCCCTTATCGTAAAGGCTTGTTGCCCCCACACATTGTGGCAGACTATGTGAGTCTACTGTTGAAGCTCTGTGAGCTGTTGATAAAACTTTTCTTCGGTGGCACTAGTACAATTTCCCCTGTATTTATTATACTTGGCATTTAAAGTAATTCTGATTCAGATGAAGCATAAACTTACGTGTAAGGCAGCCCTGAAAAATACAAACTAATTTGATGGTTAAATAAATAAATGAGAATTTGCTTGGATGGCTCAAGGCTCAGGACAATAAGCAATCTTCAGTCCCCCTCTTGGCTAGATTTAATCTAAACAAAACAAAGAAAACAGTAACCACTGCTGTGTTTTGGACAGCAACTGCCTCTTTGCTCTTCTTTTGGTTTGCATGCTAATGCAACGGGCCAACAGTACAGCCAGATAATAACGTGAAGCATTGAGCGTAACATACAAATATAAAAATGTGGATGTTTGTAAATTTGTAAAAAAAAAAAATTCAAAATAGCTGCCATGATTCATCATGCTCGAAATAATGGCCTCGTGCCCGAGAGCTTGCATGGATGCTGAAACTTCAACAAGACGCATAGAAAGAAAAATGCTTAATTACTACTATTACTCATAATTAATGTATGTGCATGTCCTACAATTGACCATTTTTAACAGATGGTTATGAGACTCTGCTGGGAGAATTAAAACATTCATTAATAAACATACATGAACATTAAATCTTAATTAAATCAATCGCGATATTAACTGTTGTGTTGCTGTGCTTCATTTATAGCAAATACAAGTTATCGTCAACATTCATTTGGAGTCCTGTTTCTGTCCATGTGATACATTTAAGTCCAATATTCACTTTCATTTTAGCTTTTGTTTTTGGTCTCCACCGACTCCTGAGGGAAATGTCAGACTTTTTAGCATTGACAGCAGTGAAGGTAAACCAAAACAATGAACTGAAAGATGCTCAAAGGCTCCAAAAGAGCTGAGGGTAACTGCAGAGTCTGGTGATAATTCTCTGTGCCATATAATCCGTTGTTAATACACAAATATTGATTATAGCAGCTTTACTTCTCAAGATCCAAATAAGTATTCACACTTTGGCTAAATGGAGAGGGTCTTCTTGAACAAAAGTAGAGCAAGGTTTGTTTGCAAGCTGGTGATTCATCGCTGTCACATATAATTGTCAGTATTGTCATAAGGATCATAAACAGCTGCTCTTTTTGACTGTCTGCGCTCCCCAAAGGTTTACAGCAGCCGGTTCAATTTAACCTCTTCACAAAATCCCTCCGTCGCTTTGAATTCTTGTTGTCTGCAGGTGTGCGCCCAGCTGGATCTGCAATTTTCATTTTTCACATTTAGAAATAAGTGCCGCTCAGGACTCGTGCGCAGCAGTTTACAGGTCATAGCTCTTCCGAGGCCTGCAATGTTGTTTAGTACGTGCCGAGAGCTCGACTCCTTGCTGTTTCTGCAGACTCTAGATAGCACAGACCCTCAGATACAGACGTGCCTGAGTGCATGAGGGAGTGGGAGAGTGTTTACCCAAAACAAAACACAATCTCTCCTCATTATATCCTCATCTACGCAGGGTTACAGGGGAGTCAATTCTATCAGCTGTTTGTGGCAGACTCCAGTCTGGACGCACTTCAATCACTCCCACCCTGTTTCCAATAAGGCCATGTATTACGTAGGAAGGGATCTGCTCCTCTGTCCAGACATCATTCTATGATTTGGCCTCTTTGGAAAAGTATGATCCAAGGGCAAACCAGATATTTCTGATTAAATCAAGACTCCTTTCGAGCACAGCAGATGCATGATTGCCATCCAAGAATAAACAGTTTGGGAAGCAGTTAAGCAACTGAGTGGTTGTAACATCAGAGGGAGGCTTGGTTTCAGGGCGTCGCCATGGGAAACCAGGGCAATAATATAATATTTAAAAGACAGACAGACAGACAGTGAGAGTGTGATTGAGTTAGACAGTGGAAAGTAATAGGTATGTGAAGAATGAGGGCAAGGCCTGGGGCTCACTATGTCACTGTTTCTTTTTCTTTTTTTTTTTTTTTTGACAAAAATGTGTGTGTGTGTGTGTGCGTGCGTGCGTGTGTGTGTGTGTGTGTGTTTAAGAACTAGTGAGACAGACAGACACACGTGTATGTGCATGTGTAGTTTGGTACAAGAAGCATATGCAGGTGAGCCCTGAGGTCAAAGGACTCCTGTAAAACTGCTCTAGAAAATACTTGCACTCAAGCACCTGCAATGTGCTCCACTTTTACAGGAGAACCCTCTCACCTCGCACACACAGTCTCAGACGTTGACCCCCCGCTCACCCCTAATGAGTTTGCCATTAACTGCTAATAACCGTCCTCTTCCACAAACTCCCATCAACACTTTATCACCAGTGAAGGTGTGTGTGGAGGGGTTAACAAGGTAGTGTGGCATACTGTCCATTCTGTAAGTTATTTGAAGTCACATACATCAGCATGTGTTAAGATGTTAACAGTTTTTCTGTCACGGCATCAACAAAGATTATATTCATATATTCATCTGGGTGGGGCGGCTGGTGTCAAATCTGGCCAAGGGCTACAGAATTCTTGGTTGCACCTCTGTCAGCCTTTAACTCCTCTGACCTGTGCCCTTCAGTAAACTCTTCCCGATAATCAACTTTGTCATAAATCCAACACACAAGACTGAGAGCATGACCATAGGCACGCTGGGACATCCATCACCAGACCGTCACACTGGATGCTGTCTTTTTCGGGAGTTAAGCCTTATTTAAAAAGGGAAATGTGACTGAGAACACATTTTATTTGAAGCAACAAACCTGAAATGAGTAATTGTTTAACTTGGGAGGGCTATATGCATATATGTATGACATTAATGACATGTGACTTTTATAAACAGAAGCTACCAGTACAATTACAGTCCAAAAACAGATTTTTCCATTTCAAAAGTGGTGGTCACAAGCTCGCAGACTTCCCAAATTATTCAAATGTCCCGTCACTGATGAAGACTGACATATATGCACTGTTAGTTTACGCTATATCCTCAGTCAGCACACTTATTATGCTGACATCTACTGTGCTGTGACAGGTGTGCTCACGGCCCAGGTGGTACTTGTGAAAACAACTGGAACGGCGCCAAGAGATGACATCATGACACGAGACATGCCATCACTGTCAGGTTTGACTGGCAGCCAAGTTGCAGGTGGGTGGGATTACTGGGTCAAGCTATGTCAGGTCACAGGTGATCAAACATACCCAGTATTGTGGAAAATATTAGAGACAATTGATCTGCGGCTGTCATATTTTCCGATTGCATAGTTATGACATTCCTGATTCTGAACGTTTTCTGTGAGATCTATCACGGGGTGCTCTTGCAGAATTACAGCATGTTAAGTGGAGCAGAGAAATTAAATTCCACTGGCCTGCAAATACATGATTCCCTCTTTCCCCTCATGCTTTGTCCCAATTACTCTCTATATTCTTTCCAGGAGTTGATGGACTGTGGCTGCATGGAAGAAGTTGACATTATTTATCATTCAAATACACTATGTTTCTGTTCTCTCTATTTGCGCTGCTCCCGCCTAGGTGTCCAGATGTTCCCAAGAGCCCAATTTCTTCCACTGTTGTGAAGCATTTTAGACTGACAGGCTGATGACATGCAAGTGGAGAAGGTTACTGAGCAACACTCTCCTCTCCCCTAAACAATACTGTCAAAATGCCCAAGAGGAAGACATTTAACTCCGAGCTGCTGCTGAGGAGCTGCTCAGTTACCCGCAGCAGTGAACTGTGGTTGTATTTAGCAGCTCCCAGGTGTGATTGTGTATAAGTGGATGAATGTGAAGCAGGGTGTTGCTCTGAAAATACTTCCTAAAAGGTGGAAAAGAAAACGAATCAGAGTCAAAAATGACCACAACAAATCGCAGCTGCTTATATTCAGAGAAAGCAATGACGTCATGCACTAAGTGCTAACAGTTGAGAAGGAAGGAGGCATATAGATCAACTGACAGTATAAGTGGATTGCGTATGTTGGAGAAAGGGGGGAGGGAAAAAAAGCTGGCTGTAACGTGGCCTTTAAACTAAAGCCAAAAGGGTTACTGCCATCCAAACTTTTCAGGCTTCATAACACTGTTGATATTTTGGATATGTTGACTGTCTGGAGGATGTGGACTTCTTTCCCTGAAAATTGATTTTACAAACAGTACTTAGGAAACTTTAAAAACATGTGCGCTGCGGTCTGTGTGCCTGTCAAAAATGTGACATTCATTTGATACATCACCAGGCATGACATGCATTAAAAACAATTAAAATGAAATGTAAAAATGTTCAATTCTTGTGGGTAAAAAGCCTTTTGATTGCCTTTTAATCATTTTTGCTCTCAGGAGTATTTCCCCCATTCCTGTCTGATAACTGATGATTGACATGACATTCAAAGCATGCAGTAAAAAAAAAACTAAAAAAAAAAAAAACTCTGGCCACATGAAGTGTGAGGGAATGAAAACTTCTATTCTCCCATGAAACTGAATTTTATTGGCCGGTCATTTATCACCACCATCAGCCAGATTAGTCACCCATTTGGCGTGAAGAAGAAGACAAGCACAATGATGCAGCCTGATATTTATAATCATCATCTTATAATTGTTGATCAGCATGTGCCTCCTGTATGAGGTAAGGACTTGTTCCACGACTGCTGCTGAGAGCCCAGCATCATATTTTCCCCCCATTAAGTGGCAACAGTGAAGCACGTATTTGCTGTAATTGCTCACTTAAATTATTTCACAACTGCAAATGATATATCAAAGTATACACTTTAACTCTAAAATTATAATGCATTATAAATGGCTATGATTAATCTTACTCGTTTTCATGAAAACTGACATCTGCAGCAACTGGGGAAGTGTTTAAGGCACGAGCGCACAAAAAATTATTCTAGTTTTTTTTTTTCTATCAAATCAACAGCATCAAGATTCTGGGTAGAAATTACATTTTAATGCACCAAAAGTGCACAGATTACAGCAATAATATGGTCAAAGTCACAGACGGCAACAACTGTCATCAATCAAATGTGATCCATTAAAGCACAAAAGGAGAAAACAACAATGTTTATGCAATTATCAAACTGAATCCAAAAATGAGTGCAAAACGTGCACCTGCGCAGGAAAAAAAAAGTGAACAAATCTTTTACCTGACCATCCGCATCCCGGTGCGCAAAACGTAACGAATAGCGCCAAGAGGGTCCTGCTTGCGGCTAAAGCCATAGTGAGTGTGGCGCGCTACTGCGGCGGAGCGACGCAGCAGCTGGATGCGGAGGGCTGGGACACTCCAGCCCTCCCCTCCCCTCTCCCGATGGGACTGCTGCCTCTCACCGTGAACTCTAGGCTTCTTTAAGTTAGCGAAAAAGTTTCAAAAATCAATAAAGAGCATCACATCCATAAACCTCTGCAGTCGATTCTGATTTGAGAGAATTGAAGTGAATTCAACTGTGAAGTGGCTTTGTAAGAAAAAAAAAAAAAAAAAGAAAGAAAGAAAAAAAAAGTAAACTGTGAAACAGAGTGCTGCCTCTGTATATGAAGACTCATCTTCTTATAGTTTTAATTTATTCAAATGCAGTTTTTTTTTTTTTAATGATCAACTATAGTCAACTGTATGTTCCTCACATCTGTACACGTGCTTGCAGGCTGCTGCATGGTGTCAATGCATTTTGTATTAAACAATAAAAATAAAATTGACAAAATGTCTCCCTCTTCAGGGAACACCATTGATTTCACTCAAAAAGGTCAGGTGGCAGGTGGAGGGAGAACAACAACAAAAAAAAAGAGTGCAGCAGGGTGTAGGCTCAGCGACTGATGAGCGCCAGCATAGTTCAGCTCTTTTGAACATGTGTCCACATGTGCTCTGTTCACCTGCGAGCACAGCCCACACCCACTCTTCCACATGTATGTTATTTTTATGGTAGACATAGTTGCCTTATCTAAAAACATGTACGCCCGCACCTCAGTTCCACCAGGCCCGTTTTGTTTCCCGTCTTACTCTTGCAGACCCAAACCAGTGAAGGATCCAACATTTCCACCACACCATCCCATCACCAGGTGTGAGAGAACAGCACTGTGGGCCAAGACCTCAACAAATGGTCCCATCTGTGTGTGCATAATTGCATTCCCTTTCAAAATAAGTCATTTAACCACTAGATGGAGCAACACGCCACATTTTTGAAATATAGTATAGCCTGTAAGGTAAGCTTGAACTGGAACTGATGTTTACAGTAGATAAATGCTAATGATAAAATGCTCCTGTGTAGTTAAGATGACTGAGTAACAGTATATGCCTACTATAGTACATTCTCTATCACTTGTCTGTTTGTGTATGGTATTGTAGTCCAGTGAGGCTAAGTACTATCACACATGTGTATCATGATTATGAATTCCCAGAGATTCTTTTACATCTTGACTTGTTGTCTCTGACAGCAAACCTCCCACAAGAGCAGCAGCAGCCTGACAGAAGAAGCTATTCCCCTTTCATAGAGGGCCTTATAGCACGGCGGCTAATCTATTTGCAATATTCTCATTCGCACTAAATCATTTGGATAGAATAGGCTAAGCAATTGTCTTTTCATCATGAATAATCTGTCAATGTCATATTAATATCTGTCAATGTTGGTGCCATGTGGGCTCATCAAGCAACATCAAAAGAAAGCTTTAGAAACTTGTCTGCATGTGTTTTTGTACTCAGACCAACGTCCCCCTCTGTTGGCCAGAGCCTTTATCTACACTGGGGAAAAAAAGAACTTACAACAATTACTGTACTTATTCTTTAATTAAGTCATGATTGGCTCTAAAGCCAGAGTCTGAGCTGAACAGTGGGCTTCAATACAGTAACATGGTTTTAAACACACAGCTGATCTGGTAAACGCATTCGAGACAACTCTTCCGGCTGTTTTACTGTATGTTACTGAAGAAAAAGGGGTCACAAAATCAATACATGTGCCAGTGATCCTCTTCATGACCCCCAGGGGCCCGTACAGTAATTGTAGTTTGTCTTTTTTTTTATGTTGCCTCTGCTTTTAAAACCATAACCTCATAAAGACATTATTGGTGATGACTGAGTTTTCTCTCTCTCTCTCTCCCTCACTCACTCAAACAAACACACAACACACACACACACACACACACACACTGCTGCAGTCAGCAGAAAACATAATTCATTTTTAAACTAAAAAAAAAAGAATATTATCAAAGCAGATACTCTTTCCCTCCATCCCAGCAAATGTGCATAGACACTGTCGCTCGTGCACACACACGCTCACACACACACACACACACACACACACACACTGGATTGCTCCTCAGGCCGTGCTTCACTATACTAGGTACAAGGCTTCCCATTCTGTTGTACGCATGCCTGAGGTTAATTATGTCAGGTCTTGCTATAATTCCCCGACGGAGGTGACAGGACGCTCGTGATGACATAGTCCATCTCTGCTGATACACTCTATCAAGTTGGACGCCATGTCCAGCTGAGTTTGTATGAACGGAGCGTCGTGTTCCAGTTCTGTCAGCAATTCACTTAATTTCTTTTGTCATTTGAAACGTTACATTAGGCTCTTCGTCAAAGGAGTGTTCAACATGTAACCGTGTTGAAGACTCAAGTTATACACTGCAGCACACATGCAGCCTGTTGGTGCTAGTGCTTTGGGCTATCTCATACACAGAGATGAAGAATGACTGGATCAGTTCATTCATTCCACTATTGTCTTTGCACGTTTCCCTTGTTTTCTGGGAGAGTTGAGAGAAAGAAAAAAACAAACAAACATCGAATTAACTGTCTTAGACAGTAACTAAAAATAGGGTGGTTCAGTAAACAGTAACAACAAGCTCTGAGGGAAAACCGGTCCTTTCCGCTCTTTAAATGTACGCGCGTTGCCAGTGTATTCGGTACACTGAGCTAAAAATAATGCAATAAATCCTACTTTCATGGGGGTTGTAATGTTCAGTTTTTGTTGAAATGCTTTAGAGAGGTGTTGATTCAACTATGATAATGTAGGGGGGGGGGGGGGTAGTTTGTGGTGCTTGTATTGTACTGCACTGTTGGTTTGTTTTTTTCAATTATTTTGCCCACCCCATTTATATCAATGAGGGATGGCAGAATGATAGGAACCACAGTGACACGATTACTGAATATACAAGTGTCAGGCCTGCACTGCACTGTCACACAGTATAATGTATTTTTCGTGTGAGCAGATGATATGATTCTTATCTGACAGGCAGCATATTTTGGCAGCACCAACAAGCTGTGCTGAGCCTGGAGTTTCCCTGTGTCTGCAGTGCTGTCAGAGGGGTTCCTGCTGCTCATCAGTGCAACCTCATAGTGCCATTTCTGAAGAAACAGTTTAGTGTGTTACTTGTTATAAGTGATGAGGTGAAATTCCGCGTTACAAATCAATATTATTAAATGGATTTCAAAGTCCTTCACTTAGTTTTTATGGCACTAAATCGTTTAATGATCCTCCACAAACCCAAAGGTTTCTCCGCAGCTGCTCCTTTAAACCTTTGGGGCTGCTTCTTTTAGCCACTATGCCCCAGAAATAATACTCTACTTTTAAATATTAGGCTTGCTGACTCAGTTTTAAATGACAACTCAAAATGTATATTTTAAATATAGCCTATAATTAGCAGCTGTCTGTTTTTAATCTCTTAGGATTTTCTGTAATCTTATAAATATAAAATAAAACGCTAATTTTCTCCCTTCTTCTTTATATTTGTGTAGGGTTTTTAAACATTTGTTTTCAGTGTTTGTTTTTTGCTGCTGAATTGTAAAGCATGCTTTATGCTACATACTGTGCATGAAAGGTGCTGTATAAATACAGTTTATTCATGCATTACCTTCAGATTTGCATACAGTTTTTTCTTTCTTAAACTGAACATGTTGCATGTTTCGAAAAGGTGTAGGTCAAATATTTCATGTGAAGCACTCCCACACATGACACCAAAAAATGGCCATGGTACACTGGGTCTCTTTATCTTTTTTTCCCCCTTGTGACATCTGGTGAACCAGTGAATTATTCCTATTTTTTCTCCTGGAGAATCCCCTCTGGTCCCATCAGGTACTTGGGCTCTGTTTTGAAAACTCTTGGCACAGCTGCCTCCCTGCTGGTGTTTCCTGTAACAGATACTATTAGAGCCCGAAGGTACAACGTTGTTTCTGTTGAGCAGAAAGAAGGACGGCTGCCCAGCATCAGACAGGGACCAACTGGCAAAGCTCATTTGACCCCTGACCTTAATTTGTCTGTACAAAATTGCCTGCCAACTGTATTTTCCTCAGCGTCTGTCCTAAAGCACAAGATTTAATCCTACAATCCAGTACGTTTTAGAAACCTATCTTAAATTCATATTAAATTGTATAGCAACATTAAAGAAAGCATGCCATTACTCCGTATTTAGTAAATATACATACAACATTTGAATAAAAGAAGATAGAAATTAGGCTACACACTGTGACAGTGTGACACAATAGTCTATCCTTTATGAATATATTGCCAAATATCTGAGCATATTTAAGACTTTAATGACCAGGGAGTCTGCGTTGAGGCATACAGTAGGCTCGAGACTGTCGGAGATCTTTTTTGCCTGAACAAAAAAAAGAAGGAGAAGGGCAGCAGTGAATCTCCCTTACATCCCAGAGCTGGGCTGAGCCTCTACAATTAGAGCATCCACCATCCCCACGCTGAAGCAGACCCCCCCACACACACACACACACACACACACAAACACACACACACACACACACCCCGCCCGCCCTTCCTGCACGACGAGCAGAGTAAAACCAAGTGCCAGCCCGGAGATGCGCAACAGACCCAGCAGTCAGGCAGCGCGAGAGGAAATGTTAACTGGAGTCTCTAATGAAATCACAATTTTTTTGTTTCCGTTTGTTAAAAAAAACCCCACAAAGTCTTAGCCTGTACATGCTGCCCGTATGGAAAAGGGATTTCTGTGTCCAGACGCAAGGAGAGACTCACCTAAAGATCACTTAACACAGATTGCACCAAACCCGTTCAAGTTGTATCCGTGTGGAGTGAGATTACTCCCCTGACCAGTGTGGACTAATGATGGCTCTCATGGTTCACCTGAAGACGGCCGCTCACCTCCGGGGGAAAGGTGACAGGATCGCCAAAGTTACATTCAGAGGTAGGAGAACGCTTCTGTGTTGTAGCCTGTATTTCTGTGAATTGGGAACAGCCTGTGTGTCGTGCACTGCTTTATTATTTTTATGCATTTTTTTTTTTGTAAATCAGTGTGACGGGAGATAATTAGTGTAAAAAGTTGGGGAAACCCCTCGCGGTCAGCTCTGATGTATCAATGCGCCTTCCATCCAAAGAGGGGAACTGGGACTAATATTCTTCAAATAAAAAGAGAGAAAATAGAGTGCAGCCATCCCAAAACAGAATAACTTAGCCGGTGCGTTTTTTTTAAAAAAAGGATACTACACAAAAATCCAACTCATAATGAGTTTATTTCATCAATTCGCACTTGTTATATAAGCATTTGCTATACACCCATATTCATATCACGTGCTCTGTATTGTCTTCTCACATCTTTTACTACAGAAACAAACTATATTTGAAATATTCTGTTAACATTTCTGTTTGTGATGCTTAATAAAGTAACATCCCAGCCATTACATGCAGTTTTTTCCAGGTCTCGGGGGATGTATTTCCCTAGCTTGAATATTAATCATTCATAATAGCCACAAAAAGAAAAACCAATGTGCAACTGTCTGTACATCCCTGTGGATATAGTGATATTACAGTGATTTCTCATGTGTTTTCACTTGACGGGTCATTTTACTCATAAAGCTGTAAGGGCGACAAGTCAGGAGGTTTGACTAAGCTGATCGTATTGATTACTGAAGTGGATGTTGGAGGTGGGGGTCTCCTTTATTATACCTTTGGTGCAATTGCCAATCCACCAGTACTCTGGCGTTTTATAGCTCTTACAGGGCGTCCTCCCAACACCTGACCTGCTCTGCCTCTCCTGCTGTTCAGGAGAAACAGGGATCACTTGAGGATCAGACTTGGGATCAGGATTGGAGGAACATTTGGAGGGAGTTCAGTGGATTCATTCAGCAACGTTTCTGTGCGTGTGAGAGAGAAACAGAGACAGGAAGAGAGCGGCGTGTATGTTTCAGCACCTTGGACAGCGATCAGTCCCCTCTCTGACAGATGTTCACTCAGCTGATCTTTGATTAGACTCCTGCTGTCAGCATCAGTATTGTGTCGGATGTTACAAGCCAACCACCCCTTCTTCCTCTCTCCACTGCTCTGTGATTGTGTGTTGTGTGTGCGTGTGCATGACTGTGTGTGCACTGAAGATAGCTTTCGGTGTTGTGCTGCAGTGAATTCACCCAGGACTTGATATAACATTAACCGTGTCTGCTCAGCACAGTGTCTGCAGTTCATCTGTTTGCTAAGTTGTTAGCCTAAGCAACGATGTGTGTGTGTGTGTGTGTGTGTGTGTGTGTGTGTGTGTGTGTGATGTTAAATACTGCATGTGACAACATTTAGGGAACTTCTCTTAAAAAGCAAGCAGGTCATTCATTTGAGGTCTATTACTGTTATTAATTTACATGAAATCACTTAATTTGACTATAAAACATAGAGAAGACTCACAAGAATGATCCATTTATTCTATCTTTACTTCTCTGGGGCCCCTCTGATCAGCTTTGCCTCAAGTTCTCATAGGGCCTCGTCAATATTTTTCCATACATCATTGAATTGCTTTGTTTTATTGTTATCTTCAGGCATTGTCCTTTCTCTGGCAAAATAATATCTTCTTAAATCTTTCAACGTCCGCAAAGTAGAGACAAAATCTGATGTTTCATGTTAGCCTGACTATGATATCTAGGTATGTTGCAACATATTTTACGGCATTATGAAAGTGCTTCTTTATTTAGCAACAGGAAGTAAGTGAAAACATTTTGGTGGAAGGCATGGTATTTAATAAAAAAAAAAAGGGTAATAAAGAAATCCCCTCATCTAAGTGATCAGATGTAAAGTGTGTGTTATACATTTTGTCAATTGTGGGTCATTAGATAACTGAGAGCAGAGAGTCACAGGAAAGGTGGGCGAGTGAGAGCAGTGCAACAACAGTTATGAGCTGGGATCAGACCCATCGTACACTGAATCACCACGGTGCCCACCATATGATTAGTTTCATTTAAAAGACTACTGTTTTTATTGAGTAATTTCTCAGCATTTTGTTACACACTGGGAAAATATATATTTTTTCCAGTTAAAGAAGGCTGATGTCTTTATTAGAGATTACTTTGCCACACAGAGAAATGATTTTAAATGGGACATTTTATTACCCTCTTCACATCCCATTGTTCTCCGTCGCTCTATGTCTTTTCCATTTTTTCTTCTTCCCTCAATTGCATTTAAAATCAGCCATTTATCGGTTTGTTGGTTGGTTTGTCTCTTTGTCGGCAGGAATACTGAAAAACTACTGGCCCGATTTTCTTGAAACCAGGTGGTTTCTGAATCAAGGGGTGGATACATGCATTATTATTCACTTATGGAAACGGCCTTGGCGGAGGTCTGCGCTCTCCAAGTGCCCTTCTAGTTATAACTGTCCCTGATTTCAAATTTGAAGTTTATACGTTTCGTTTGGCAATTCTTCGTCTACTCATAGTTTTGTCTAGCGTCCCCAGTCTCTTTTTAATCACTGCAGGGTTTTAGAGTCATTCTTTTCCCGGCAGACAGCCATTAACACTTCCTGAGTGCTTTCAGCTCAAACTACTTCCTGTCTGGAGAGGAAGAAGTCGGCCAGGAAGCTGTAGCCCCCCCTTGGCATGTCAAACTATATATATATATATATATATATAGATAGGCTGGTGGGGCAATGTTATGTATGTAAAGCCTGCTCCACATCTTATGTTTGACAGGGACCTCAACACATAATTAATAATCAAACATCTTCAATATTTTGTGAAAATATTAAAAAAAACTGCATTCATTGTGTAATATAAGAAAAGCAACAGATAAGACTGTAGAGTTTCCTGTCCAGTCAGGCTAAAACGTGTTCATTATTATCTGTTACCATAGGCAGTGAAGTCTTCTTCAAAGGGGAGGCATCAAAATTTAATTGATTTTGTGACAAGTCTTTGATGAAGCCTCGCTGTTATCTGTCGCTCTTGGCCTTATCAAAGAATGACTCTCCAGCTCTGGTTGCATGTAGGCTGGGCCTCTGCATGGTAGCCTGCAGGATCACACACACACACGCTGTACATCAGCGATAAGTAGGATATAGTATTATTTCGGCTTTTGAGACATTCCTTTACAGCTTGCTTCTTTCAGCCTGATTCCCTTCTGTCTGTTGTCTACCGCTTGTCAAACAATTTGACATCCACGCTTCTGTTTGGACAGTTCGCTCATCTCAGACATCTTTTTAACTCTAAATCTTTGATATTTTCTGGGCTGAAACAGCTTCGTGCTATCTACTGTATCCTTTTTATATTCCCTATCTTCCCTGCAGCACACTGAAAGACAGGGAGCAGAAATTGTACTGTGTGTTTAGTTTACATTGTTATACCTATTTATTATGTACACTGTCTCTTGTTCTGCTCTTGAATTGGTCAGTAAATAAGACAAAATGGAATCTCAGTATGGAACAACACAGAGCGGGTGCCAAGAGGCAGTCGTGTAGACTGATTACATCCATTAAAGCAGATTACCACAACGCTTTTTGCTTTTCTATTCTAAGCTTAATGTTTCTGTTCTGCTTCACCCTATTGATCCAGGTAAAGCTGAAGAAAAGCTAAAACGCACCTGCGCCCCGTTAATTTTACCTTGAGTCTTTCGCAATGTTCTCCATCCTTCTCTGTTACTCTTTTCATCTCCGTCTGCCTGCTCGGATATAAAAAGCTCAGGTCGGTTCTTTCAGTGCCCCTCTGTCTCTAGTTCTCACTGTTTCCACCAAGGCTAGAAGGCAAAGTGATTAGCAGAATGTTGTTGTAGTTTGGTGTAAAGCACCTTACATAAGCTTCACATAATCTACTTTTCTAAACCCACAGTATGACAGTGATGCCTGTGTTTTGAATAATGTAGGAGGAAGATTGCCTCTTTTCCTCTATGACGTATACAGTAAGTGCTGTTTATTTTGTAGAATAAAAAAAAAAAAAAAGATGTCGGTTTTGTAAGGTTGTAGCAATTGTGGAGTGATGGAAAAGAGAGATGATAACACTTGGACGAGAGTCAAAATTGTACTGTTAAACTGATACTGATGAGGCTGTATATTTAATATTTTTCGTTTTGCTTTTTTGCTAAACTCCGAGGTTGTTTGGTCTGCAAATGTGTGAAAAGATACTTCCTGTGTCTTTATTTCTCTGTTTGTATATATATATATATATATATATATATATATGTATAATTAGTACAGATCAGCTGTCCACATGTATGCACCCAAACAAAAATCAACACCCACACAAAGCCTCAGATATACAAAGCAAACTACCGCAACAAAGGCAGAATACACTCAGCAGTCCGGCCCATTCATGAGCATCACAAAGCATCCAGCTGAACACAGGCTGTAGCACGCATGAGTGACTCAAGCTACTGTACAGTGAATGGCTCTCTGCCCTGTGTATAACCTTAAATACACATTGCACCAAGATATCATTGTTTTTTTTTACGATAATTTAATCAGAAATGTCACCTCTTTTATTGTATTTCTATTCTGCTTACGTCTTTTTTTTTTTCTCAGTTTAGTTTTTTTTCTGTTGCATAATCAGTCATACTGTAGCTATTTAATTGTCTTAATTTCTTTTCTATCTCCTGTGGCTCCACGCAGCCTGTCTCATGTGTGTGTTTATTTATTCATTTGTCTTTTCACTGGTCTTTTAATGTGACAAATGTAAACAGATTTTAGGCGGTAGTGTTTGATAAATGTCTCTCAGCGAATCGATCCTTTACTTTAGTAAAAGTACCAAAACTACAATGTCAAAATATTATTACAAGTAACAATCCCGCATTTAAAATCCCTTTTTTTGATTTCTATTTTATGACCCAATGAACATGGAAGACAAGTGCGAATGCTGAATGTAAATAAGACATAGAAGACATAGAAGTACGCTAAAAGCAGAAAAAAGAGACATAAACCCTACTTGGGTAAACTCTTTTAGAAGTACTTAATAGAAATTTAGAAATTTAAAGTAGCATACAAAGAAAATACTCAAATATAGCACAATTTCCTTTTTAAACAGTTTTTTTTCCTGCATAATTTAAATTTTAATTTATTTATCACATGTCGACTGACAACCTACCTGACCCACTCTCATAATGCACGAAGAAAAAAATACCAAGATAGTGTTGCGCTAAATAAATCCCCCCTCGCTGTGTGTGTGCTCTCTCAAACTGCAACGACAATACCTGCCACATCATTACTGAACCATGTGTGTGTTTCTAACCTCTAAATTCCTCCTCGCCTCCCAGGTCTGTCCTTCTACAGCCGTGTGGCAGAAAACTGTGAGGAGGTGGCTCACTTTAACGAGGTCAGTGTCTTCATTTCCCAAAGCATACACACACACAGACTCACCTCCATAATGACGAATAAGCAATTATCTTAAGTTAAAGAAAGCACAACCTTCCAGTCTCCACTGCAGATAACAATACGCTGATTTCAAAGGCTGCATGTTTTGTTCATGTATTGACCTGGCGGTAAGTCAATAAGTAGGAGACATAATTGAGTTAATTGAGTCAATTTTTACCTTTTAATGTCTGTGTGTTCTTAGATTTAAGTGATGACATTAATACAAATCAAACTCAATAGTATGTATCATTTGACATAAGTGAGTACAGTACAACATTTCACATTTACACAATCGGGACTCGATTACTGTAACGCTATTAAGGAAGCATCTCATAATTTGATTGCTATTGACTAATCAGTTCATTTGATTGGAGCTGGCAAAAACACATTTCCAACAGGATTCAGCTCTTGGTATGTAATGCTTGAAAAGTGGTTATTTGGAAACAGTAAGGACACAATACATTAAGAATAAAGAACATCAGATGTGGATAATTAATGTCAACTCTAACTATCAGATTCGGCAACTCCGGTAAGGTAAATCTGTAACTCTGTGTCCTTAACTGGCTTTGTGTTATTATATATAATAGTAATATCAAAGTTTGATTCTTAAGAAGCCTCTGTTGTTGTTGTTGCTGTTGCTGGTCAGGAAATGCAAAATGCTTCACTTTCAGTGCAAAGAATTTATTCCTGACCGCAAAATATAAGAGTTTCCATGAGTTTGCTGTAGTTTTTTTATGAATTTGATACGCATCGAATTCACTTTTATATAATCCAGAAGCAAGTGGTGAAAGGGTGGAACAGGAAAATGATTACATTAATGAGAAATTATTCTTGTAATTCTTATAACGCATTGTCCAGCTGCTGTTTACGTTTAAAGATACCTTACTCTTTCTGCATCTCTGCAGAGGATTGGTTCCATCCATTGATCAATTTGAACCCATAACCCTATCCCAGCATGCCTTGTTAGAAGCAGGGTAGGCCCTGGACATATGAACATTTACATCTAAGAGCAATTTAAAGTTTCCAGGTCAACTGAACTGCTTCTCTTTGGACTTTGGGAGGAAACTAAAGTCGAACATACTACACGGCCATCCACGCTACATGTAGAGCACACTACTTCCTCCAGTAGCACTTAACATTGGCTTTGCATGTAAACAAGGTGCACAGAATCCTCCAATATGGATGTAGGAACCAGGATAATTGACTTCTAACAGACTCGGGGAGAAACCCCAACTCTAACCAATGAACCAGGCAAGGATCACGTCTTATCACCCAATTATCTTATTTATTCTCACTTGTAAATGGCCAATGTCCTGCCAAGCGTCTCCGAATGGCCCTCTCCTGTTCGCCGATGGCCAATCAGGGTCTGAGAGGCGAGGCAGAAGTAGTGGCCTCCACCCATGCATGACATTGAACACTGGTTCTGTTGCAATTAAACTAGACTCTTGAAATTTGACAAAAAGAAAGTTTAATTGATATGAACACAGACCTGAGGGAGACTTTCACCGCACCTCTTTGGTGCTGGTTGGTCAGTCTCTTTTATTCTGGGAAATGTTCCCAATAGTGTTCCTGCAGGCTCCTGTCACAATGATAAGCCAGTGTTATGATGGTTAAGGGAGCAGAGGTGGGGTATAAGAAAGAGACAAGACAGAGAAGGACTGCAGGGAATCATCAGCGTGGAAGCAACAGAGAAGGAACAGAGGTAAGGGAAAAAGTCATGAAATGAGAAAAACACAAGAAAGAGGGCCTCAAACGCATAGTACCTTACTCAAGGGAGGTTTTTATTTCTCTCTGAGCCTCTTGCTTTTACAGAGAAAAAACATTTTTCCTTTCATGGGATCACAGACGGAGAGCTGCTTCCTTTGCTGATAGCCACGGCTTTTGTTTTCAGTCTAATCAGGAAAATTGGCTAAATGACTGTGCACATTTGGTAGCACACCACAGACACACACACACGCACACACACACATTCACAGTCCCTGCAGAAACAATATTGCGTTTGGAGCGTCATTGGGTGGAATATAAGAGAGAAAAGCAGACTAAAGAGGGAAACGTGTCAGGAATATACAGTATATAATGGTGCATTAAATTATTCCTGAGGCCGGACAACAGTAACTGGTACAGAACTGAATTGCTGGCACTGATATGTCATCTCCTGTGACAGCCTCAACCGATGCTCTCCTGCAGTGCTGGCGATGTTGTTAGCATCACTCAGCATCAATAAAGCGTCCAGGCTTCCCTTGGGATGACTTGTGCTTCCCAGAGTCTGTGTGTCTGTGCATGCGTGGGTGTGTTGCATGCTGCTGGTGCCTGAGCGTACAGTACATGCACTGTTTTCCTAGCCACCCCCCCTCACACACAAACTCTTGAGCTCTTCCTCATCACATCCTCCTCATCTGACATCTTCGTTCGTCCTCGGCACTGGAACATTTGCATGGCTCAGTAAGCTCAGTCCAGCCCCTGGAGTGGAGGGCCATTAGCATAGAGCCGTGTGTGTTGTTGCTTCATGCATGGACTAGCAGGACGCCTTTGAACTAGTGTGCGGAAAGATGGGATGGGGAATCTGTATTCATTATTCATTCCATGGTGGGACTTGGCTTTTAGCTGCAGTACACCAGGGCTTCCCCCTCACTAGTTAGACATAACTGGAGCAGAGAACAGACAGCCCTGCAAGTAATGTATGTGACGCCAGGGATCATTCAGGATGGGCCCGTAGATGTGGCTGCTTTACATGTGTATGTGTTTTATGTCAATGTGTGTTTAAGAGAGAGAGGGCACATGAAGAATTTGACTAGGAATGTGGATTTGTTTATTTTATTGTTTGTTTATGTTTGTTTAAGAGATTTACACTATGCAGACAAGGAAAGGGGGATTATTATGCACACATAATGAGTTCAGGAATATTGCTTCTACACTAGCCTCCAGCTGCTACATCCCTCCAGTGTACGAAAGTGCACTGACTTTTTAATGAGAGTTGTGATAAGGTAACGCTATATTCTGAATCCCGTTTTCCCATTTTCAACCATGAAGTATCTCCTACAAATGTGCGACTCAATGTCGCCGTGATTCCATTAGTCATCGCTATAATCAGGAAACATTGTTAAGGAACACTTTGGCATTATAACACATTATAGCATTGTGGAACTTGTGATGGACCGTTTAAAAAAAAACAAAAAAAAAAAAACACATTTATAACACATTCTTCATCTTTGTCAAAACCTACATTACTCACAATGCAACTTGACGGACGACAGTCCAGTCGGAGTTTCGGGGTTTGTCATGTTTGTAGCAGCTTATGTAGTCTCGAGCTGATAGCCTCAAGTGAGATGAGTCTGGTAAACTAACTTCTTTCTAACTTCATTTGTTTTTTTTTCATTTTCAAACTTGTAGTCCCACCTAATATCACTTCAGGCAAATTATCAAACTTCCAGTGGAGTCAAAAAAGTCTTTATACAACTTTCTTTCCACATATGCAGTAGTATTCTCCCCAGACTGCCAAGTTGGAAAAAGCTGATACTGAATGTTTTCAGCTAAATGTTTTTTCCATATATTACATATTTTTCTACAATTTCAGCTGTTGAAATTCAATATTTGTTCGTAGCATCTAAAGCATTGATTTCACTTTTTTTTTTTTTATAGTTATGTTAAGGCACTCGAAGCTCTTGTTTAAAGTGAGGAAAACACTATAGTCTTGGTTTAATATTAACATCAACAGTGACTCGAAGCATGAGACATGGAGTGTTTACTTTATTAACATGTAACCCAACTACGCACTTCCTCCTTAGACAAAGTGCTGTTTTTGCCTAAACTTAACCACACATGGAACTCAGGTTATGAACCCTCTGATAAGGCATCAACATCCTGTGGTTTGTTCACCAACTGTCCACCCCAAACACTCTCCGTATGACTTGAGCACAGTACAAAAATATCGAATTTACTTGGCAACAAACATTGCCAATGAATTGACAAAACCTCATTTGAAAAAAGTAATTAGTAAACAATTTCTAGGGGACAGGGTGAATGTTTTAGTTGTGTGTAACTGCTCCTCCACCACTGAAAGCCTCATTAGCTTCACCAGGACTCTGAACTCAAGGGCGTGCTGCGGCTGAACAAAGAGAGGAGGAAGAGACCACAGTGAGCTCACTTCCACAAAACTTCCCCGACTGCCCCTGTAATCAGATTTGGGAAGTTAGTGGGCTCGAGTAATGCGTATCTGTTATATGAGAACATACTACTACCAGGGTGAGGTTTTTAAACCAATATACCTCATCCCCAGTAGTACAGGATTCATATCCAGCCACCGGAGAACAAAAGACTCTTAAAACATAACTTCATGCATTAGGATGATCCACCTCGAGTGGTCATATTTCAGCTGATATTTTACTGACCTGACAAGTGATCTTCAAGAAGAAGAAGAAGAAGAGGAGTAGCAGTTGCTTCTGGAGAAGACACAAGCTGGAACATTCCCGGAGCTAAAAATAGTTTATGAACACCATTTTTTAAGATTCAGGGCTGCTCCAGGGAGGTGCTTTCCCAGCTCTGAATATACTGAATAAATGATGATCTGAGCAGAATATTTTCTTTGCCTCGCTCAGAGTTAGAGGGAAGTTGAAAGCGTGAAATATTTGCAACCGAAATTAGCACAGTAGGAACTACAGTTGGCATACTTGCTGTATAGAAACTCATTTTATGTTTTTTTTTGTTCTTGTTTTCAGGTTGGTTCACGCACTGTGGATTTAGAAAAACAAACGGCAGAATTAAACACAAGAGTGCACACACAGATATATAACAAAAACACAATTTCTGTAGGGAATGCCGTATTTTTACTTTGTTCTGTGAGCCCTTAGGAAATGTTTTTTTATATAACCTCGTATTTCTCGCTTGCTGTTTCTGTGTGTACCCATGTGCATCAGCTTGTAATCGTATGTGCTGCCTGCCTTAATGAGCATCTCTCAAGAGTGACACAGTGCCAAACAGTGGCACAAACACCAAGTTGACAAAGTAAAGTAATCCACTGAAAAGTTCCCAAAACTATGAAATCTGATCTGGTACTGTAAAAACAAAATATTCCCAAAAACTAAAAACTGGAATAACACAAATTC
Source organism: Bovichtus diacanthus (assembly GCA_943590825.1). NCBI lineage: Eukaryota > Metazoa > Chordata > Actinopteri > Perciformes > Bovichtidae > Bovichtus > Bovichtus diacanthus. The sequence continues at coordinate 3,987,258 of CALSBV010010705.1, read as the reverse complement.
ATATGTTGATTAATAGATTTCTTGTTGGTTTTGTGGTTTGTACATCTGAAGCACAGCAGTGTGAACTACAACTAGAGTCTACAGCCACGTCAGCAGCTCTGTGAGGCTGCACCGTAACAGTGCTATGAGCTAAATGCTAACATCAGCGTGCTCACAATGACAATGCTAACATGCTGATCAATGCTAACAATCTGCACTGTCCCTTTGCTGCTGTAGCGCTGTAAATGTCCCCGCTGTGGGACCAATAAAGGTTTTCTGATTCTGATTCTGATTCTGATGTTTAGCACGTAGTGATGTCTACCCTGTTGCCCATCTTGGTTAGGCGTGTTAGCATGCTAACATCTGCTAAATAAAACTCATGAGTTTATAGGTGATGAGTCATAAACCAAAGCATTGGACTTATATACGTTTTGACTTGATATCAGAATCAGAAATCCTTTATTAGTCCCACAGAGGTGAAATTTAATATAGTGGTGCTTAAGGAAAAGCCAGGGAATTGCCAAAGTCATTAGGATTCATCCACAATTACAGTCTGGACCAACTGACGGATCGACATTGCCACCCTGGAGCCATAAAGCGTGACTACTCCATTTAACCTCCCACCTATGTCTGGGTGTATTTCTGTCTTGAAACATCCTGTTCAGAAAGCAACTGTGATGAAGCCAAATTGATTTTCTTGTTTTCCAATTGTACAAATGGATGAGACCAAGGGGTGTTTGTATTGCATATACAGTAATGGCATAATTCTGGTGAGCGCCAGTTGAGGCGTGTGCAGCTGTAAGTCCTTGTTCATAGATGTAATCTGCAAACGCATGCTTTTTAATTAGGAAAATACAATAAATTCACCATCAACTTGGGCTTTCCAATTGTAACACAACATAGATGAACAGAAGGTGGAGCTTCTATTGTCTAATAAAAGGAGGGAAAAAAAATCTCAGCAGAAAATCTTTATCTGCTATCTCCCAGCACAACACTGTCTATTTTCAAGGAGTTGTGAAGCAGCTTGACAAATGTGTTGTTCTTTATCTCTGCACCATCTGGTCTTCCACAGCAGAAACTGGTGAGCTAATTGCACTTTTATTAGAGTCCAGCTTGAAAAATAAAAAACCGAGACTTCATTTAATTAGCTGGACAAACACGTCTCGTATCTGTTCACATTGCCTCTGCAATTTCAAGAGAGGAGGAAGCGTTAAGTTCCAAATTGCCTACCATTTGGTTTCACTGGCTACCATTTGGTTTCACTGGCCCCCTGCTCTTATACAACATTTAAACTATGAATGACACTTTATGTAATAGTAGTTTGGGGTCAAACATTTCCAAACATTGTCATTCACTGCTGACACTACACTAATGGTTGATCTTTCATAGCATCAATGCAGTGAAAATAAATAACATAAAACTGCACCAACAGGCAGCGCTAGTAGCTGCTACAATTATGATAAATATGCATTCTGGGGGAAAGAAAGAATTTGACTGGATTAATGTCGATACGTCTGCACCCGTGGCATTTTTATTTGACACGCATTGCAAATGAGACTCGGCTGAATTCAGAAACATTGGAGCATGTAGATAGATTGGCATTGAGAAACAGAGCGGTTAGATGGAAATGAAAACAGGGACAGACGGTCCAATTGGAAAAAGTAAATTGAGGCTGGGTTGGGGTGGTGGTGGGGAGGATGAGGCGGGCATGCAGTCAGTGAATTGGACAAGATCGAGTTTCTCAGCAGAACCAGCTTGTCAGAGATGCTGTTTCATGTAGACTGTCAGACACATACACATCTAGTGTGTGTGTTGCAATGGTGCAAGTATTTAGATCCTATACTCAAGTAAAGGGGGCAATACTGGCAACACTGATGCGTGGAGCACACCAAACTCAAAAAGGATTTTAATTGGTTTCTATACAGTAAGTATGCCAACTGTAGATTCTACTGTGCTAATTTTGGTTGCTCAAATCTCAGTGTCCAGTCTACCTCCAACTGTAAGCGGGCAAAGAAAATGTTCTGCTCAGATCATCATTTATTCAGTATAGTCAGAGCTGGGAAAGCACCTCCCTGGAGCAGCCCCGAATCTTAAAAACCGGTGAAGTTCATAAACTATTTTTAGCTCCGGCAATGTTCCAGCTTGTGTCTTCTCCAGAAGCAACTGCTACTCCTCTTCTTCTTCTCACTTGCAGTCAAGTGGTCAGTAAAATATCAGCTGAAATATGACCTCTAGGGGTGAATCTCCCTAATGCATGAAGTTATGATTTCAGAGTCTTTTATTCTCCGGTGGCTGGATATGAATCCTGTACAAACAGACAAGAAACGACCACAAAGAGTAGCATTTTAATGTAGTAGCGGGGGTCAAAGTGCAGCTCATTATAACTAGTACTGTTGGGTAGTTTAATCTATAACGATGCATCCTATTTTCTAAATTGAACTTATTTTGGTTTGTAAAAGTGTAATCTGAAGACGAGTAACTATAGCTGTCATATGAAGCGTAGTGGAGTAAAAGTACAATATTTCCTCTGAAATGTTGTGGAGTAGAAGTTTAAAGTAACAAACAAAAGTAAATGCAATCGATTTTCCCAAGTGAAGTACAAGTACCTCAAAACTGTACTTGAGTAGAGTACTTGAGTAAATTTACTTTATTACTTTCCACCTCATGTGTTTGGGACAAATTATGAAACACTTCCAAAATGATGCAATCTAATGGGGAAAAAACGACAAAAAGAAAACCAAAATTGGGATTCTATACATTACCTCAGTCTAAAAAAAAAAAAAGTTAGTTATTTAACAACAAAAAAAACAACATTCAAAGTTTCCCAAAGTTCGTACCAAGTGTACGTTTTTAAAAAATGGTTTTGTACTGTATTTGAATGCTTTACTATAGATTTCTGTTTTACAAATCAATGTTGACTGTTTATTTAATTCACAGGAATGGATGAAACAAAGCATGGACACAGTATCCCTCCTCTGTATATTCTGTATATTCTCAGTATTAATGCACTTATAAAAAAAAAAAAATTAAGAATAGCCTGTTGGGGTTTTTTCAAATGATATATTTGGAGGGTGCAATTTTAAATATTTGAACTCAGGGTCATGCTGAATGAATATTACTGGTGATATGAATATCACCATAATGAGCGGCTCAAGGGTTTCACAAGGACGAGTTTAAAACCGAACTCACGTTAGACAAAGAAAAGAAAGTTATTTCAAGAAGCAGAATATAGAAAGGTTATGTAGGCGGGTGGAGTTCCAGCATTTAATGATATACTGTTGCACAGGAGGACTCCTTTTTCTAAGCATATTACATGGCACGATATGGAACCGGCTGGTAAAGCCAGCTGTATTAAGAAGGTGGCTTATACTGTTTCTTTCAGCAGTCTACCCTCATCTCTTCCATCCTTTAAGAATACATCCAAGCCTGCAGAATCCAAGTACAGAGAACTGCATCTCCATAAGATCCCAACACGCATGTAGACTCAGCACACACGACTACATGCTGCATTGAGAATGCTCTTACCGTAAATATAGCATATTATTCCAACCCTCGCGGGGGAGAAAATATGCAAGACAGAATATATCGTTCGTAATTAATCACATAGTTGTTTTCATCCTCTGTGTCCATGGCAACAGTCATGAGGTGAGCGGGGGGGGAACTGAGGACGGCCCGGTCAATGCTCCTGTGTGGGATCACAGCGGTAATGGCTGCTCTTCAGTTGAGCATTTAGCCTCTCTTATTGGTCACTGTGGCCTCAAGGCTTCCAGTTAGTAAGATCATACCTGTCACTTTTAATGAGCGTCCTCACTCTGCCAATTAGGCTGCGTATTATACAGTACAAAGGGTTTGAGGGGGGAGCTGGGAATAATAGTGTTCTTGAGACGGGCTCAAAAAATAGAGAATCTAAAATAAGACCAGTGTTGTTGTTGTTTTTTTTTAAATTTTATTATTTCTTCTTATCAATGCAGCAGTGTTTTTCAGATTGCTATTGCACATTTCTTTGTCCACATAATCCGTGATACATTTCGATAAAGCGAGTCAGACTGAATGTTAAGAGTAGGCGCATTGCAGCAGTTTTACGTCAGTCGGTGTTTGATCTGTGCAGAGCTACATACTGTACAAAGCAGAACACAGTGTAACTTCATATTTGTGTTTTGTTATTCAAAGCCCTGCACACCCTCACTGCTGTTTTCACTTATTGTTGCCGCTTGGCTCTCGCCTCAGATTGAGGTTGGGTTGGAGCTTTTATTTTTTAATTCTAAACATAATATTGTTTCCCGCTCCAAAGCTGCAGCCAGACCAAACTCTATCTGGCAAAGTGGACTGGCGTGGTGGAGCTGAAAGCAGTGGGGACTAGGACCAAGTTTTGGTTGTGAACATTACCTCCGGGAGCTTATATGGCTAGCAGGCAAACACAAGCAGTCCACAAATTGTAGTTTAGGGTGTAGTCAACAACTTTTACTGCCATTAACCTCTTGCACTTACTGCAGCCAAGCAACAACTTCCCTCCTCCACTGCTTGTATTATTTCGAGACACAGTTATAAAACAAGAATACAAACAACCCATATTTCCTGAATGTGTCTCAAACCGGCCGGCTTTGCGATCGCACGTGTCAAAGTTCACTCCAAATGAAATCTTGAGCTAAGCAAAGGATGCAGGTCAAGTCATGGTTAGAAGCAATGTATCTCCCTGCTCCACATAGAAATGAATGGGAAGTGAGTTTCGATCTGCGCCATTAGAGCTACGTCAAAGCTGACAGGAGAGTGAGGGACATGTCGCTCTACCACAGTCTGTACACACCCACACAGTCCTGAGAAGAGACACAATAAGTACAATGACCTGTGTGGGTGTGTTGGCGAGGCTCAACCTAGAGGAAAAAACATCACATTAGCTTTATTTCAGTGGATTCAACTGGATAATTAGAAGTCAAAGTCAATTCAATAGCGGTTCTTTTCTCTTTTTTTTTATCTGTTGTATGAAGTCTAAAGACTGTGGAGGAGCTTTGTCAAGTCTGAGAAAATGACTCATCATTTTTACAGCAAGCCTTTGTTACAAACTGGGGCTGCGGAGTTTAAAAGACGTGAACGTTTTCGAGGCAGGAAGGATGGAAGACTATTGAATTGTAGTATTATGGGAAGTGTGCTGCATCAATTTTAATCTTTTTTCTTTTTTTTCTCCAAGTTCGTCTCTTCCAAGTCTCCAACCTTAATGGAAGTGCAATAATACATTGTTGGTGTGACCCTTTAAATAGCTTATGAAAAAGTATGACTGTATACTGTACGAATATCTTTGAATTCCTGCTCCAAACAAATAGACAAAATTGGGACAATTGCGTTTGAGAAGAGAATAGGAATGATCTTGAATGTCCCTGTAGACATGTTTTATATATATATATATATATATATATATATGTAATATGAACACACTGTTTTTTTTATCTTATAAACACGGTTAGAGACAAGAGTTGGAAAAGTTCAGATAAAGAAGGATGTCTAAAGACTTTGTGATTTGTTGGCAACTAAAGAAACTCCTGACTTTATCACATGTACCACTTTGATATAACAAGCTCCATCAGCTTTATAGACTTTCATCTGCCTAAAAGTAAGACCACACATATTTGTCACCAGCAGCTTTATGGTCTGTTTAGGAATGTATTTGTCTGTCCATGATTTTCAGCTGACTGGCAATACAGCTGTCCCATAAAGGTTTTAATGAGGTATCCATGGCGACGCAGAATCAATCATAATGACTGTCCATGCGTTTCATCCAAGGCATCCATTCAGCTGATATAACATGAGATGGCAGATTAAAATGAGACATTTGACTAAATCCCTGCCATTACATAGGCTGATGATTTTATTTAGTCAAATCTATTTGACCTTTTAGATGCCACTTTTTCAGAAAGTAAAAAAAAAAAAAAGAAAAAAAAAAGTGTATTGGAGAAATTCTTACCATGACAAATGTTGCACCTCAATGTTGCATAGCAATCTGAAATTGCTTTCTTCTTTTTAAATTTCATTTTTTGTGCTTTTGTGCCTTTTATTAGAACAGCACAAACAAAGGGGGAGAGAGAGGGAAGGACACGCAGCACAGGGCCATGGCTCGGAATTGCTTTCTTCTGAGAAAAATTGCACCTTTTTTTTGGAAAAGCAAGAGTCAATATTGCATGAATATTGTGTTTTTGATTTTTCTAACCTTGTAGCCAAATTCCATTTGATTGTTTAAAGCTTGCACAGCGGAAGCACAGTCGACCATTCTTACCCACCTGAATGGATTCTCTGCGCTCATTTTATCCATCTGCATTGTGTGTGTCTTTAAACCCAATATATGCACTTTTGTCCGTCCTGGTGGCTATGAAGACATGAGGCAACATCCACAGCTTAGTCCTTCATGTTGTGGAGGTTGTGCGTGTGTGTGTTACTCCGGAGATAAGAAGCCTAGGACAGCAGAGAATGAAGACAAGCGAAGCGCGGGAGTTGACACGGATGTGAGCGGAAGCTTAAAGTTAGTCCGTGTGTGTGCGTGTGTCTGTGTGTGTGTGTGTGTAAAAGGGGAATCGTGTACCTGCACCAGCTCTTCTATTTATTTGTAGTGCAGTCACAGATTCAAATGAAAATGTTCTTTCTCCAGGGGAAATGAATGTGGCTTCCCAGAGTCCCCCAGTGTTGGATAAAGACAACATAATAACCTTTTGTAGTGTTGTGTGTGTATCATTTTGGTGATGTGTTATGCTCCGGTATGTGCAGCCTGCGTTAGGAGTCATTTCCTCCATCAGCAGTGCGCGCTGTCATCCGAGCAGCATTAGCACCATGCCGGGGCGTCTTTCTCTCCCTGTCTCTCAGCTGTTCGAACACGCTGAAGGAGATTTAGTTGTAAATGAGACGTGTGGCACAGCTGCGTTAGCCATAATCTCAGCCAACAACCGTCATTCTGAGCGGGTTTGCAGGCTGAATGTTTGCCAGGGACATGCAGCAAAGAAGGAGGCCGCAGTACTGGTTAAGCCTGGGAAGAGAGACCACAGACTGCAGGGCGTCAGGGTAGAGATCTCAGGGTGACGATTTAATGCAGTGCACACACACACGCGCACACACACAAGCGAATACAAGTCCACAGTTCCTTGAAAGCAGGTCTACTAGTAGCAGGTGGGAACCCCAGGATTCGGTAATGGGACAATCCTGATGGATCGCTCGCCTTACAGCCTGCAGTGTTTTCCTGAAAGAGAGGCCAACATCAGCAGGGGGGGAATGGGTTTTAAATCACCTGTGCAACCCTCCTGCCCTCATACAGCCTCTTTCCCCAAGATATTTCAGTAAAGATGAGAGGGCTCAGGAGGCATTAATTCATCATGTTTCTAACTATTCTAATGAATTGTTTTTTTTCTTTACCTCATTTTGCTGCCTTGTCGTACTGTGTAATATTTTCTGGCAGAATTTACTGCTCTGCATGTTAATTCCTGTCACGGGACTTGTTTGTTGGAATTGCTCAGATGCTCTTGGCACATCTATCATAATGGAGTTCTCTCATAGATCTTAGCTCCAGTATCTGATGTTATTGATTTGATATCGATATTGTATTTGATAAATAACTCATACTCCTATACATACGTAAAAGCAGTCCTTTTTAAAGCATCTATCTAAATTAAACTGATTCATGGGTCTGTCAATGTAATGCCAGTAGCACCAAACCTGAAGGGAGTTCTGGATATGATTTCCTGCTAATTTGAGTTTTAATTAGACGTTTAAGAGGGTTGTTCATGCTGTTCTATTTTTTTTTTTATTTTTTTTTTTACTTCGGAACATTTCCAGATATATTGAAACTGAAATGTGTTTTGGTATATGAATAATTACACAAACGGTTTGTGGATAAAAGAAAAGAAAAAGAAAAAACAAGACAAATGGCAAAAAATGTCAATTACTCCCAACAAAGCAATAGAGTGGAAAAAACAATGCAACGTAGATAAGTATGATAGTATACCATGCTAATGTCCACATGTCATTCTTATGATACATTTTATATTTGTTTATTCAATTGGTGAGTTTTAGTTTTTTAAACCTACAAAGACTTCAGTTCCCTACAACTAACGTTTGGCTTCTTTCAGGTCGTATAAACCCACACATAAATGTGCAGTTCATATCTACCGATGATGCGGACAAAGTCATCAATGACATTACTAAATAATACAATTACAGGGATTCTTACGGGAACAGTTGGACTGAATTAGATTTATAATTAATTTGAATGTTTTCAGCATCACTCTCAGAGCTTGTGTGGGTTTGACAGGTACCAAGTTAAACCACAGATAAATTAATCCCACAGGATGCATTTCAAAGCCTTAAATCCTCAAGTTGCATCCTATTGGTAGCTCAGAAATGTAGATTATTAAATAGGAACAACCTGCGTGATGGGTTCAGGGCTCTCTCAACCTGCGTCATCTAAAGCCTGTGTGTGACTTTAATCATACGGTTTTTACTGCTTTTCCTGTTAGTCACATATATGTGGTTTATAAAGACTTATGAGTCACTGACGTAGTGTAGTGTTAATGTCACAGAGGCAAATGACTGTACTTATGTGTACTGGATTAAAGTGAAGTGTTTACAGCTCTACTTATTCGACTGTACTAAACACAAACTAACTGCTAATAAACTCAGGATTCATGTCATTTATATGCGACAGGCCCTTCAAAGGGAGATCTATACTGTGCTCACTGGTGTAAAAAAACAATTAAAGTACCATACTGAGCGTCTTATAAGCCTAACAAAGCCAATTAGTAAAGACATCACTGATATGGTAAAAAGCTTCTTCTTTTTTTTCTTCTTTTTTTTTTCTTTTCCCATCTAAAAATACTTCAAAACAGCCATCTGAAAACTCTTTCAGCTGTGATTTCCGAGCTAATTAAAATGAACATGCCAAAGGAGTGCGATCGTTCTAAGCTGTTTCCACACCTCTCACAACCTGGGATTTTGCTCAAGGCTGTCAATTTCATTCATTATCATACAGTTTTGCTTGGCTGCAGCTTTTCTCCTGTTTACCTTTTTTATAGCCAAAAAAAAAAAAGAAGCTAATCAGTATTCTTCGTTGCTGCTTTAAAACCTGGAGGTGTTTATTATAAATGATAAATAAAACATTGTGATGTATAATTCTCACAACATCCACGCCGCTGTAGCTCGTAGGGATTCTTCTAAACTCAAGGACCCCTCAGAGGAACATGTGTACACTGACATGAGACCTTCTGTTTGCAGTCTCTCACGGACTTAAAGCAGTGTGAGGCTGAAACTACGCCCGTGTTCACTCGTTCACTACTCCCTATATGTGGACAGTTTACGAGTGAGCAGTAAATGGAGATTTTGGACACTTAGTAATCGTCATCATTTTTGCATCATCACTGTTAGGTTGTGTAAGTCGCACAAGAGTAGGTCATTATTTCGTTTGTACATTTTCGCACAAACGTAAATGTAGTGCGCTGTAAGTGGGGACTGATTTCACCGCAAGACAGAATTGAGACAGCTGATTGTTGTGCTTTTCTCTGTTATATGTTGTTGTAAATTGAATATCTTTGGTTGTTGGACAAGACATTTAAAGACGTCACATTGAACCAAAGCATTTTCACTCTTTTTAACCATTTTATGGAAACAATCTTTTGTAATAATGAATAGATTAATCAACAATAAATATCATTTTTCATTGCAGCCTTAATCCTAATCCTGATAGTCTTTTTCCCCCCAGGTATTTCGATGGCCCATTGCCAGCAGGCTGGATGGAAACGAGATGCTGGAGATCCAAGTGTACAATTACAGCAAAGTCTTCTCCAACAGGTAAGGTGGTGCTGCTGCTGTTTGTGGCTTCGTTGCCCTTCGTGTCACAGCCTGATCTCAGATGATAAGGAGAATAAACTTGTATTCCCTGAGAGCTTGTTCTAAATTGACTTAATTGTGTGTGTAACGGAGTGCAAACCACAGAGCTGGCCAGGGATGAGTTTCACATCAGGCGCGGACTCGAGGTAATGAAACTGCATTAGAGCCTCAGTAATGTGCACATTTGTCACTTTACACTCTCCAAACAATCGGATCATGGAAAACACACAGGGGTCTTTAGTGCATGATGCAGCTGTGGCTCAGGAGGTGGTGTGGTCGTCCACCGGTCGGTGGTTCGATCCCCGGCCTCTGCAGTCAACACGTCCGAGTGTCCTTGGGCAAGATACTGAACCCAAATTGCTTTTAATACCGAAAAGTGCTCTTGAGGAATGCAATAATACTCTAACCTGCTTCAAACTCCTGCACGGCGCTCCAACTACTGCAAAGACATCATTTGTGTCGAGGCAATCGTGGAAACTTGCTAATGAAGTAATTTTCCTTTACTCCTCCTTCGCATCTTCCTCTTTTTCCTGTTTTTTCTTCATCTTAGTTTCCCTTGAAGTATGTTTTGCTCTGGTGTTTCCAGATCTGATAATGTACGCCGGTAGTGTCAGGAAGCCTGCCCATCTCCTGTGTCCGTGACAAATCCAATCAGGTCATTACAGCTGCTGCCTTTAACTGGCCGACCGGTTGATATGTCCAAACCGAGGACACATTATGTCGCCCACACAGTCATTAAAGCTGTGTGTGTGTGTGTGTGTGTGTGTGTGTGTGTGCGTGTGTGTGTGTGTACCACTGTCTTTGTGTTTTTTCTGTGTGTGACCTTATCTCATCTGCCGTGAGTGAATGCATGTTCCGTAGGTGTTGACACATTTCTCATCCCCACACAAAGTAGACTCCGAGCTAAACGGCAGTGACAGGTGTGCAGACAGATGTTGCATCAGTTCTACGGTGAAGCCGCTCTTAACTGCCATCGTGATGTTTTCTGGTGCCTTCGAGTGGAAGAGGAAAACAGAACAGGACAGACACACAGGACAATTCGCAGAAGGGTCAGAAACTTGAGGATCGCTCAAAGTTTGCGACACAAAAAAACCCTATAATCAGACTGAATTGCCATTTATCTTCGTTATTCTTCATTGTGTTCATGTTACCAATTTTCTGTTGCAGCTAGTGTTGCTCTCAGGATGGAAATAGCAACAGCTCTGCTATCGTTAGCTCTGCTGGTCAGTCCACCACTTTGGTGGAGTTAAAAGATATGTAAAGCGCTTTTCTGAGCACAGAAATGGTGGATTCCAGAGAGAGAGAGAAAAAAGAAAAATGGTATCACGTATTTTTAAACCAGATGCATTTAAGAAACATTTTCACCCACCCACTGCTGGATAATGGCACAACCTCAAATGCCCTATGCACGTATACGAGCAAAATATAGACCAAAACAAATGCGTTCGCTTAAACAAGTATTCTTGCATCCACACACACACACACACATGCACACTCACACGCACACGGACAGTACAACACAATACATCCCGGCACTCATTTAAGAGGGTAAATAATTCAAGATGAGTCACGGCTTGTGTTGTTCTCACACCTGCTCCATATGTCCACAAGCAGCATCATTACCAGGATAACTGATCCGCCTCGTGGCTGTGTGCACCAGCGCACTGTAAGGCCAGTGTGTCACACCGTGCGACCACAAGTGCGATCGCATTACCACAACACAAGGAAAAAGCGATGATGCGGGATGGTCTCTCGCTGTGCGGTAGTGTCATATAGACCATGTTTTATGATCTGTGTCCCCTGTGGCTGAAAGATATGCTTTTATATTCTGCATGCTGTGTCGTACACAGTGTGTGAGTTACTGAGCACTGGAGCAAAGAGGAGGTTGTACGATTGTATATCAGGTCTTCAACCTGATGTCCGGGGCTCCCAGAGGGTCTGTGGAGGGATTTATTTTGTTATAAGAATTGCAATTCTTCATGTTATTTAGTATTTATCTTAATGTACTAGAATCATTTAATCTGGTTACGATATCAAAGCAGCTCGTCAGCAGTTTCAGTCGGTAATTCTGTGTTTTATTTATGTCATGTTGTGGGATTCTTATCAGTATGGCCCCATAGAAACAGCCCATTGTGTCAAGACAATACATCTCTAAATCACTAACAGCTGATCTGTTCTTATCCACGTCTTTGTGCAATCACAGCATCTTATGCAGCTCTATTCACATTTGTTATAATTTGAAGGAATATGATGCTCGCTGATGGTTTACGCCTTATGGCTATAATCGAACTAGACGAGAAAGAATTAAAGTCCCTCTGTCAGTGGCGTTATCGGAACGTCAGCCTTGAATAATAAAAACTTTATTTGTTCTGTTCCTGCTCTGCAGACTGAATCACTGACAAGCACAGATCAATAAGAGAGAACAATACCATACATGTTTTAGAATTATGTTGTTGTACAAGCTCTGTTTTGGACCTTTTTTGAAAAAAACTCTTTTGAACTATTTCCTTAGTTTCTTTTGAGATTCAGTATACAATTTTCTAAAATGTTTAGACTGGTTTCCTCGGTTTATCTTTCGAATTTGCGTTGGATTTTACTGCAACCCGTTTTCTTTGAGCTGAGATAAGACTTCGCAGTGGGGCTCTTTGCTCAAATGAATCTCTCTCATTCTCTACTCCTGATCGCAGCAAAAAATACAATCATGCATTTTATTTTATTGCCTTCTTGGGTTTCTGTTTCAGGGCCTTACTGGCTTTAAAAGTGTTTATAATCCTTCCATGCTGTACACATTGAGACTCAACAATGCTTGGTATTAAAATGCAAGCTTACAAACATAAAGCTGAATTGTATTCTGTCTTTCTCATGGCTGAAGCTATAGAATGAACACTGTTGATTTGTACATTTTTAAGTTTGTATTTCAGCAGAAGCAGAATAACCCTTTATTGATTATTTGGAGTCAGTATTTCTCTCCGTCGTCACAGAGCAGAACTTCTTTATGACAATATTGGATTTTTAAATGCACTTTTTGCATGAATGTGATAAAGCACCTTTTATCTTAATTTGCTGCATTTGCCAAAAACAGACATTCCTTTCCGGTTATTTTATTCAACAGTTTCTTAATTAATTTCCTTAAACGTGTCTGTATCCTCATCAAAAGTACGTAAACCATCATGTATCTGTATGTCATTAAAAAAACAATAACCCCATTACGTCCTCTTTTCTACACCCATGCTGATAGACACTGGCAGCGAAAAAACAAGCCTTAATAGCTTTTTCTATTGTTTATGGTTAATAAATTCTATTATGATTGTCTTTGAGTGTGTGTGTGTGTGTGTTTGTGTGAAAGACTGGAGTGTTGATTGCAAGTGAATCAATAGATATTCATCCTTGAATACAAGCGAAAAGACATGTTTGCTTGAATGTTCTTATGTTCATATCGATGTGAGTACACCGGTGGGGGGCAGTGCTTTGCTGAAGCTTCTCCTCGGCCAAATCACACACACACACACACACACACACACACACACACTTGTCAGCTGTAACATTTTCATTTCACACTGCCCTCCAGCAGAGGTGCCAGCACCCGGGGTGGGTTCGAGCAAACTCGAGAACAATTCCATGTGACTTGGGAAAAAATTTTTACATTTCAAAGCTGTGCTCGCCTCTCCTCAAGTTCACCTGAGCCAGAGATTTCGTCATAGTCACGCCTCGATTTGCAAAAGAAACACAGCGCGCACATAGAATTCTGTCTAATCTGAATTATAAAGCAGATGAAAGTAAATTGTTTGCACGATCAATAATGAATGCCACCTTTTGAAGTGCTAAAAAGTGAGCCCGAACATGATAGGCCCTGCTCAGTTCAATTATTCAGCACTTGTACACACGTTACAATGGCTGAAAGGAATTGGCCCACCATTTGCTGGACATATTGATCACCTCTGTCTCGGGAAAGGAAAGAGAGAATTATACTGTGGTCTTTTCAGAGATATTGCTCAAAGGTGCAAAAGTTTCTACTCGTCTTCAAAGAGAAAGTCGACTGCACCAAACCATTAATATCTTTACAGACTCTCTTCTTTAGTCACACCAAGCCGAGTTGAGCACAGAGTTATTCAGTGGGGAGCCTGGCAGACATGCACTTTCATAGAGAAAGCATCTGCCAGCGCCTGAAGGGTTAGCGCATACATTTATTTTTTGTATGTGGGATTCAAAGTGACGTCAAGTGAAGTGTCTAAATGTGCCTCATTATTAAGTTTGGATGCTTTGCTGACACATGTAGCCTCTCTTTCGACCGTACGTCGAGTTAATCACCACCGACTCCAGAGGAGAGAAAACTTATAGGTGAGGCCGACGGAGATGGAAATAAAGAAAGAGGGAGATGGACAAGAAAATGCAATTACCGAGGAAACATGAGTGAGGTCTGAGAAGCGCCTAGTGACACTACAAAGATCGCGTTTGCTGGAGGAAAAGCTGATGTTATTGCTCACAGTTAGGAATATCATGAGCACAAGAGAATATCTCAAAATGTACTGTATGCAGGCACTGCAGGGACGCTAACGTGTGCTCTGTCAGCTAGGCGCACGCTAGCAAGTGAGCTAACGCCTGAGACGCCTGAAAACTCCTGTTTGAATTTCGTCCAATCAACCAAATATGTTCCAAAAACGACCCAAACAGTGTTGTGAGGAGAACTCCCCTTAAAAGGGATCAAACTCAGGACCTCACGACCTGACACAGTATTATGATTAGGAGAACACTGATCCCAAGTTCACAATTTCTTCAAAGGAGAAATTAATCCCCAAAAAGAGAGGCAAAGAATGATAGCAGGCGATAAACGGCGCACTCTTTTTTTGGTTATACGTTTATTTAGATGGTGTTTGTTGGTTTTATGTCATGGGGTGCAGCTGTGCTTGTGTACAGTGTGTACTGTGTGTGTTTGCGTGCACTGTACTCGTTCACTCTCCTCTCACTGTCGACGTCTATAGTGCTGTTCTGAAGCTCGTGGTAAACTATTGATTGAGTTCCCTTGTTTTGACGATATCTCTCCCTGCGGACTCATATCCGGCACATGATTACGTGTCTGTTCATCCTAATGACTGAATGTCTGCTTGCTCCATTTTATTCAACGCATGCATTATCCTGTCCGTTACGTACAGTATGTATTGAATATAAAGACACAGCTGCATTTTCAGTCCACGTGTAAGGGGGTGCGTACGTGTGTTATAGTAGAAATGACTTTATGTCTGTGGCTCGGGGGGGGGGGGTGCGTGTTCTTTGTGTGTGGCTGATTGCTCTGCGAACAACACTCTGTTTTGGGGGAAACTCTTTTAATTATTCACCAGCTCTAATTGGCTTGCTGAATGGGGACTGTACTGGCTTTCTTCCCAACGTGAGGTTCTATGAAGGTTCCTCGGGCAGCACAGAAATGAACCTTATGTCTAATGATCTTAACAAACACAATCAAAGACCCTGTCCTGGTGTGTTTCCTACCATGACCACATAGGACCCCTTAACCTCAACAAAGTACTTATTTTAACCCAAACTATTGATGAGAGCACCATTTACAAATCAGAAACTGGTAGTCGTGAGAACAACTGGTGATTGTTGACCAAACGTGTTCATCTAAACGTGCCTTACTTACATTTTGTAAATCTAATCATCTAACTTTGAAGAAGTGCGTGCTGAAGTTGGATCTAAGGTCTCTGCAGCCTTCAGCTTTACTTGGAAAAAAATGAAAACAAAACGGAGAGAACTTCTGTGTCTTGCCATTAAAAGTCAATTTTAGAAAACTAAAGCAAAGAACATTGTTATTGTTCGGCGTGCCGGGTGAATAAGTAGTGTGAGAGTGCTCATCCATTTCTTTACTTGTCCTCGGGGACAGTGATAAGAGCTTAAGAGAGGTGGCTGAGAATTGCTGCCTGGTGGTAAAATGTGTTGAAAGATTTGGAGAAGCAGCTGTCTGACACGTCCGCAGACTAAACAAGTCGCACAGCAAATTAGAATATATGTTTTCCAGATAGGGGGCATTTCCATAACGAGATAATAATGAGATAACGACAACAATTTCACTAATTGTCACAGCAAGGTCTTCCAATGGAGCGTAGTGCAGTATTATGAGGTCAACGCCACTTCACAGGGAAGGGGGTTTACGATCAGCTGGTCGGAGCATTTGTGCCGGGCGCGGCTGACCATGGTTCTGTACAGGCAGGTCGATGAGTGCAGCCATATGGATTAACAAAGCAAGCTTGTTAGATGGAAGCAGCTACAGAGAGGATGCTCAGTGGGATCAGCAGTAGCAACTTTCACAGTTTCAGAAACTTTCTCATTACTGGGAGTTTTAAGAGTGTGAATGTGTTTAATGTTTAAGGTACCCTGTGGAATTTTCTTCTGATTAAACAATAGTTGGGTTTACATTCAGTGTTTCTCGCTCTGCTTTTTACAGTCGTGTACAAAATATTAACAACAAATAGGAGATGCAAGGTGGAAGGAAGGCAATTATTGTTGAATATCTTTTCCTGTTTGTTTCCATTTGTTCTGCCATTTACTTCATTTGCATTACTTCGAGGAGCGACATACTGTAGTGGGCTGCTGAAAAAGGTAGTTTGGCACTTTGTCAATGTCTGTCACAAAACGTATCCATCACCAGCCACCACACAGTCTGTTCATGAGTCTATCACACACACACACACACACACTAACCTGCACACTGTGAAAGAGTGAATAAATAAGTACAAAATAACTATTCGGCAGTATTTATTAGTGTGAACTGAAGGAGACGAGAAAGTACTTGTGATGTGACGGTGATTCACACGGAGGTAAACAGACGGGCAGCAGTGGAGAAGCAAAGGACACCATGTAGTGATGTCATGCTGTGTATTGATCTCACTGATTTCCTCTGTTTTGGTGTTTCCCTGCAGACTGGTGGGGACGTTCTGCATGGTACTTCAGAAGGTGGCCGAGGAGGGACACCTCGAGCTCACCGACACGCTCATCGACGACAACAACACAGCGATAAAGGTAAAGCACAACGCCGCTCGTGCGCTGCAGTGTCAGCCATCTACAGGGGTTGCACCGTGAGGAGGTTAAGATTACAGGACAACTCCAAATGAATGCTATGTTGCTACTTACGTGCTGGATGTCGAAATAGATCGTTTTCATCACAAACAAACTTGTGAACAACTTGTTAATATTTTTATATTAGTATGGTGGAATTGAAGTTTCTGGGTTTGGATGCTCCAGATAAAAAAAAAAAAAAGAAAGACGACGTTCAAAGGAAGGATTAGTGTCAAAAGATGTGCACAGGAAGACTTGAAGAGAGAGCTCCTGCGACTGGGGAAGATGCAGCGAGCTCACCTGCAGACATACGTGCGCCAGCGAGGGAAAGTTGCCACGGACGGCAGACTCCACAACTGTGATAAACTGCGCAATACAGAGAGACCAAAGGCTTAATCAGTTTCTGTCAAACTCGTATAGAAAGGGCTTGAATGTAACGGACGTTCATTTATAAGTAAAACGTCCGGCACAAACCAAACATGTCAGTATGAAACTTGGAGAAATGTGTTTAAAATGATGCAAAAGACATCTATAATACTTTAATGTAGGGCAGCCATTAAAAAAACATAGTTTGAGGTTTAAATATTTAACTCGCATAGCTACTGTGACGAGCTGATCCAGAACACGTTAACTGCCATTAAAGGGGAAAACCAGAGTCCGAAAAACAGTTTACAAAAGCTTAAATCAAATCATCTTTGTGTACCTTGCAGCAGTAGACTTCAAATGAACTCTTATTAGTCAGCGAAATGCTTTCACGAGCATATAGCGGAACATTAAATGGACAAATCAATCTTCCAATGCACCTGCAGCACTGACAATAGGGTTAGCAGCAGACATCTGGCCTCCGTTTAAGACCCGCACACCAAGATGGATCTGAAGGAAATACGACGGTCTCTTGGCAATATCAGCACATTAATTCAGATATTTTCTATTGATTCGAATTTGTGTTTAGAACAGCTAAACTGGGAGCGGCTCAGTTTATAGCTTATTATAGGATCCCCATTAGCTGTGCCTCAAACCTGGGGTCCCGCTCAGTGATTTTGCTGGTGAACACATAATGTAAGAGTGAAATATGTGTGTGTGTGTGTGTGTGTGTTTGTAAGTGAGAGCAGTACAATAGGATGTGTGAGGGACAACTTAACTGTATGTGGTTGTAAAGCACCCTGGGGACAGGATTGTGTTCGTGGAGTCGGTTGTGCTGACGTTTTAGAGATGATGATACACAGCATGGGAGTGCTTGTAGGGCTTACACACACACGCGCACGCACACACACACACACACATCCACTGACATATGTGCGAGTGGCTTCCTGTGAAATCACACATCAAGGCATATGCACAAAATGAAAAGAAAATGCCAGTACTGTACATCCCCGTAGGAAGACGCTAAATCCGCCATAACCCGAGAGGACGCTTTTACCTACTACTGCGCTGGTGTGGTTGCCATAGTGACGAACCTAACTCCTCGCGGACCCCAGTGATTGCCTCGCGAAGATGTAAGAAATACAGAGCAACATGGAGGGAGAAAGGGGAACGAGAGCGCCAAGTATATTTTCTTCTCATCCGTCTTTGTCAGGAGAATAAATTGGCCGCTTCTTAATAAAGATGAGGTCATCGTCAGGAGGATAATATTCTCCCCTGAAGGCTCCAAAGACAAACTACAGTGTCACCGATGTTTCTGGCCTGGATTAAACTAACACACACTGTCAGTCTGAATTCCCCCAGCAAATGCTCGGCAGAAGAGATGATTTATAGTCCTGTTAAAGTGTGTTGTTTACACCGAGAGCTTTTTCTAAATATAATTTAATGGATTTCTATTGGTAAACTGAGACTAAGCTTTAAGGTGTCGCCTTCTATCCCTGGACTCTTTCACTACAGGTTTGTATAGATTTATAAAGATCCCGTCACAGTGCCACCGCGAGGTTTAAAGCTCTACCTCGCCGTCACGTGAAGGCAGTTCAAGAGTCTGCAGCCATGTTATATATATAGTTATATATGTAAGTTAATAATAACAATTTGAATGTTATTGTTATGAATGAAGCTTGACAGCCTACAGCCCTAATTAAAGATAAGATCCATCACACAGTTGTTTGATACATTTCACTCCAAACTGTTTTGTCATGGTGTC
>CALSBV010010705.1:3935109-3967849 GCA_943590825.1 Bovichtus diacanthus | reverse complement strand
GTTATGACAGTGATGACAGCACTTACCAACAAATGATATTAGTGCATGGGACATTGATTGTTCTTTCAATTTTGCAATTGTAGGAGTTTCTAGATATGACATGCCATAAAGTCTTTGGAGAATATTTTGGAACAGAGATAATAGACACAGCTGAGAGCTGAAATAATGAGATCCACTAAACAGGTGGGTTTTAATAAAGTGCCACATTTCATTCGTAATAAAAATGATTTTGCTACTTAACGATGCAAATGATCTTTCCACCAAATGCTTTGAAGTTAAAAAGCTGCACTGTGACCTGAAGGAACTGTGGAAATGAAAGCTTATTAACTATCTGCTGATAATATAAGCTGGTTTCATCTGCTTTTGTGCTGTTTTCAGACCAGCGTTTCCATAGAGATCAAATACCAGTCGATGGATGGCACAGTGGGAGTGTGGAGCGACGGGGAGTTCCTGGATGTTCCTGACGACCGTGATGGGATGTTTGCCTTTGAAACGGACAGCTTGCTGTCAGGACAAAGCCACGGGTCGGGGACGTCCCCTGGTCGCTCCTTACAGGGATCCATACCGACCTTCAGGAAGTGAGTCACACACGGATTCAGTAGGCCAGAAAGCCAAAAAACAAGTCTTTAGTATCTGTTCTCATAGTTGTCCCATAAGGACTTTAAGGGGAACTCCATCAATTATGCATTGTGGGTAAAGTAGGTGGCAGGTTTTGACAAAGAAAAAGGTCGTTTGGAATATAAAGACCATATCTCTGGTTCTGCTGCATCGATTTTTTCCTTCATGGTTTTTTTTTTTTAAATTGTAAGTCTGACAGTGTTATAGGACTAGAATGCTAAATTGGTTGAGTACTCTCGTAAGTGCCCAGAAATAATGTGTTTTTCAAAAAGCAATGTTGTAGGAATTGGAGGAGACTTTTTTTCCCACCAGCACTCACAAACTTTGTGGCTAAAGTTGCATGATATGTGTATACAGTTTAGAATCCATTGCATATGTTAGTTAGTTCATAAAAACAGACAAGTAATCCCAGGATGTACAAAGTTATATAGATTTTAGTAAGAAAAATGGTGTGACCCTCTGCCCCACAGCACTGCACTTTTGCTAAGTCTTCCTCTGTGTTGGCTTGTCGTGTTTTTGCTGAATATATTTAAAATGATCTGTGGGTGGTATCGACTTCCACTGAGACTATCTGCACAGCCAGATCCCTAAATCCATCATTATACAGTAATGTTGAATGGACGCGCGAAAAATTGTGTATGCGTGAAGCTGAATGCTGTTGGGTGCATGTTTTTGTTTTTGTTTGTTGACACTGAATGGCGAGCAGCATAAAATTAATAACTGTTCAGGGTCTGCCGTTGAGAGCCTCGATGCAGCGCAAGGAAAACAAGAACATTTGACTAAACTCAATTTTAGAGCATCCCACGGGTGTTATACAACACATACCGTGTTCGGTTTCTGTCTACAAAGAAAAAAGAAAGTACTGCTTTGGAGAAATATTCTAAAAGAGTTCAATAAAAGTGGGAACGAAAGCGATGACCAAACTCATGCAAGCTTCGCGTCACATTTCATTTCATGTCCTCACTCTTCAGGCGAAGGAGCCCTCCGTCCTTGCCGTTCGACAAGGGCACCTGTGATCTGGTTGCCATGGTTGCACAGGGTTGTCAGTCACAATTTGCTCCCGTCGGGCTTTTGTCTGAAAACAAGTTGAGAGTTGCTGAGAAATGTTCAACTAACTCCGAGCCCGGCCAACAAATCCACCTCTGATCGACCTCAGTCTGCTGCGCTGGTGGAAAGATTTTAATAGCCCTGCCACTCCTCATCCAAAGCCTGGTATAGTCTGAATTACCAGCTGCTCAGTTTACTTCTGGGGTTTCAGAATTAAAAGTTAAAAGAGGAGGAGGAGGAGGTGGAGGATGAGGAGAAAGAGGAGAACGTCAGAAACAATTTAGCTTCGAGGCATATTTCCTATATCTTCCCTGTGTCATTTAGATTAATTTTTAAATTTTAATTAAATTTTTTGTTTGTTTTGTTGTACCTCCTCTTTCATGCAGATGTAATAATTCTCAGCAATGTCCCTTCATCAGTAATCATTTCTCTTTAACGTCAAAGACAACGTCTTGGAGAGTTGTGTGTCCCTCCTAGGTATTATTATTATTATTATTATAACCTCAGATCTTCTAAAAGTATTGCCATCAGCTGTCAGAAGTCTTTCTGGGACTTTGAACTTAAAACTTTGAGAGAAGAGGAGTTATGTTATATTCATAAAACACTGACACGCAGACATAAACTTCTCCTACTCACGAATGCGTAGTGGGAGAACAAACATAAGAACTGAGCTCCACCTACGACTGTCTATTTCTGTTATATCACCTGCCTGCAGAGTTAAGGTCACGTATGCTGCTCACACGAGGGGTTTTTTTCTCATTCCTGTTTTCATTTGGAATTTAATTGTATTAGAACTGTGCAGTATGACTGCAAGAGAGTGTAGGTGGCTTGTTAAAGCATATTAGCCTCCCACCACATTAATTGATAGCAATTGCACCCAAAGTTGAGCGTCCCACTGCTGCCACCTGTCCTTCCTGCGTCATCCCTGGTCCTGCAGGATGATTTATTAGCATATTGTGCTATCTGCGATTACCACAATGAGCCGGCTTTGCAGGGTTTTTTGTTATTTCTAATAAATAAATCACCCTCTGTGTGGTTTTACTTCCAGTGAAGCAGATCTGCTGAATAGTGCATGCAGAGGAGCACATGTGCCAGACATGAAGAGAATGGATTTAAGGCTCCAATTGTCATTTGATCTATGGACACATTGGAGTGTGATCATACTTTAACACTGGTGCAACAGGCGAGCAGTATTTTTCATAAATACTCTGGCGTTGCCTCGCCAAAACATATTGCTGTAAATAATCATTGTGTTTATTCAAACCCTTTTTAATATGCACGATTCATTTGCATATCATCAAATTGGCACTCAAAGGAGACAATTCTGCCCGGATAAAGCCTCTGTTGAAAGGATTTACTGAAACAAGTGTTCAATTATTTATTCAGATTTTTGATTTTTTTTTTTTTTGCGTGTGATCAGGGTAATCTGCTTCAAACACGGCTCTGGCGTCACATGTTGATGATGTATCCCCACACGCAGTACGGTGCAGGTGCTGCTGGGCCTTTCATCTCGTGGGTCTGCTCACTGCAGCACTGACTCCCTGTGGAAACTTTCACAGCGACAGACCTAATACAGAAACATGCCATTGTTACACAGTATAGCTACATTAGTCTTAGATATAGATTTTGTGCCTTTACTACTATTTGGACAAGTCTTTTTGCTTATGCTGCTTATTAGACCGCTATGCATTTATTGTACACTGCTGCAAGTTGTCAGCTTTCAAATACAGGAAGCGCTTGTCAGCAAACGAAAAATCTTTAGATCAGCAAGTCGACACATTGCTGACACAGATGAGGCGTTCTGTGTTTAAGACTTTGCAAGTTTCATATTTTTTATCTATAGAATCAAATAATAATGTGATGTTTCATTATCAATCCTTCATGCTAGGCTTTAGAATATCTGAAGGATGTATTGTTTATTGTCTCCCGCTTTGTTCTGTTCTGCAGAGTCGGATGCTGGCTCGAAGCATCTTTCTCTTGAATTTTTGACATTCCTTGTTTCTTCTTCTCGTGTAGCTGTATTCCCTCGAGGGACTGCTCTGTGTTTGTCAGCGCTGCTCTTGTGTTTTTGGTTTGCAGTGGTACTTCTTATTCTCAGCTTGTGTGATGTGGGAGCAGACAATGACGACACGAAGACATGGCTCTTGGGTTAAATCCCAGTTTCTGCATCGCCTGTGTGTTAGTCCCAGATAGGAGTTGGGATCTAGGAGTTGATCTTCTCATTAGAGAGGAATCTTTCCAAGATTATATAAAAAGGACAATTTCGTTGGATTCCCTTAGACATCATAGGGATGTCGAGATAAAAGGAACATTTTGTTCTGAAAGCCTTCAATGTAGTCGGAATGAAAGTGTGTTTCCAGCCCAGTTGATGCAATAACAGAGTAAAAAATGCAAGAGTGCTATTTGGAGTGAATATAAAAATTTTAAAACTGATGGCTATTCATAGAAAAAGCAGTTGTTTTGTAATGTACCTTCTTGTAGTCCAACTTCCTCTTCATTTTCCTCAAACATCCTTTTCTTTTTCCTTGTAGATGATCTATCATCCACACAGACGCGCTGTAAAATATTGTGGAAGTATATGTATTCTTTAGACACACACACACACACACACGCACACACACACACGCACGCACGCACACACGCACGCACCCGCACAAAAACAGCCTTCTTTCCTTCTTTAATGTTTTGTTTGTGCTATGTAGGCCATGCAGGCTCAAAGCACTCTTTTTTCTGTTCAGGTTTGAGGGCATTAAACTTGCATTAGCTTCTAACTGTGTGACACTAATGAGGGTAAAGTTATGAGCAAACATTTGCAATATAACAGGCATAGAATACTGTTGTGTCAATTATCTTTCTTGTCGGAAAATGAAGCCGCTGTACAAAAGCACTGGAGAAAAGATGCCAATATCACAGGGACAAATAATATGACGATGTTGATGTTTATTAGTTGTTGCCATATGGAAGTGGAGGTGTCGCTACAGTCGAAGTGGAACGTTGGAAAAACATTGCTTGATGCCCCGAGCAGCAGAGAAATAAGTCTGAGAGGGAAAGAGAGTACTGAGGGAGAGGACTGCTGAGCATTGTGAGGTTTCAGGACTGAGAGTTCTGGTTTTGTGAGAGTTTTCATCCATTATCAAGTAGAGCCGATCTTTGTCTGGCTCCTGTCCAGCGGATCCTGGAAGAGATGTGCATCTAATCTAAGTGTGAGAGAGAGAAGGAACAGGTGTGTAGGACATTTCACCGAGCTCCTTTCAGCAGAGCCCACAGAGCAGAACGTACAGTATATGTCGATGAATTATTGATCGCTGGTGGGTTATCTTTTTTTTTTTAATCTTCCACACACTTTGGAAACACGTTCAACAATTTGACCAAATGAAGCATGTACTTCAAAGTAACTCCCTCCACTATGTGTGCAGGTGCTGCAAGCTTTAACGATAACATTTAGGACAGCAATTGGCCGTTGACGTTTTTACTGCAAGCAAGTGTTGAACTATGAAAACAGTATTGGGCAAAACTAAAAAAATAAATAATAATTCAATACAGCAATTACAAATTGGAAAACTATGAGGTGCTATAAACACGAGTTAAACCAAAGGTATCATAAAAAATAAAAAAGACAGCTGGATTTATAAATGTATATACTGAGGGAAATTCTCCCTCATGACAAGAAATAAAGAAAAACATAAAGTTCCCGTAGGCAGTACAACACATTCATTCATTTAGTAAAGATACACAGATTCTACAAGAGAGTAAAATACATAACAGTCAGTCCAACAGTATGCTGTATTAGCTCACCTAGAATATTGCATAATGCCGACTACACTTCATATTATTTAGACCATAATCGACTTGAGTCGACCCCCGAGTTGTTCTGAGTCTGAGACATTTTGGATTTCAAAAATATTGGTGGAAGGAACTACAGAAGTGTAAACAACCAACACTGGCAGTCACATCTAAATAAATTGAAATATTAACACTCATAGAAATGATTCCACTCATTTAAAATGAGCTGTATAATTTTGGTTCACTTGTTAACGTAGGCTGTAAAACTAGATCATTTAGGCTATTTAAACGATGCAGCTAGCAGTGGGGTAACCAGCTCGGAATAATGAGCGAATATTCCCAGTTCAGAGCAACAGGAGGTTTTCCTGTTCCTCCTGTTTGTTGTTCGGACATTGTGTCAATGCAGCACTCACAAAACATTGACCTCAGACAGTTAGTATAAGATACGATGAGATAAGAGACGAGATTTTTTTATCTCTAGGGAAACTGCTGTGAATCAGTTGCAACACAAAGCAGGAAATGGCTAGATGAGTTAGCACTGAACCTATCTCAGGAAAAAAATAACTTTCATTTAATATTCTAAACAACAGACAGAAAATAGCTCAAGAAATGGGGCTCCAACAGATAATTGTACTTACTGAACTTACTGTTTGACATCAAAGATTAATTCATAACTTTGGGGATAATGTTTCCACCGTCTGATGTTTGTCCTTGTATTCACTCTCAGCGCTTCTCGGGCAAAGGAAAGGGAAAGAGAGTGAAGGCGGGCGAAGTACAAGGAAGATGTGAATTTCAGTTTACAAGGAACAAACCAGAACTCAACAAAGTTTATCTTTAATATGAGGTAAAGTGAGTTTCTCTTGATTTGGCTCTTACCTATTGTTAACTCGGATGTGCTTAGTTCCAAATACTTTACTTCCTTCAAGGTTGAAGGTACACTCAGTAGCATTGTCGATGCTATTTGTGAACACACAGCATTCAAAGTTGTCCCCTCCTCCTTAACGAGCGACAGAGAGAGAGAGAAGCGGTGGTCGAGCGAGCTAGAGTGTGAATGAAGACGGGGAGCGGCGCTAGTTCTTCCGTAATAGACACCGAGGGGCATGTAGTTGTAACGTTAAGGAATGTTCAGAACAATTTCCACCCCAAGTACAGTTGTACAAAATCACGTACTTGTTTGTGTGTGGCTGCCGCAGAGTAAGATATTAACTTTTTTTTTACCCTCTGGTGGCAATTTCATTCACCCAGGAAATAAAACCCCTGTATTTTCCAAACACTCAGTTGGTGCCACTCACATCTGCATTTGTTTTAATCAGCTGACCAAACATCATCAGTGTGAAAGTACAGTATTACAATGCATGACCTTCATGTCAGTTAGTTATGCGCTCTGGAGGCTGTCCGGACGCACCTCGGCATTCAACATTCTTTGGTGGTGTACTGAGCCCAACCCACTCTACCCTTCCCCTCTTCCTCCTCCTATCTCTGTATCTCCAGCCATGTACCTCCACCTCTTTCTGTCTCCCTCCCCTCCTCTCTCCTGCATAATCCTCTCTCCTGGCCAACTGTTATCCTGCCTGGCTTGTCTGGAGGATTTGCACCTGACAGGTGAAGAATATGGAAATATAGTTCAAAGTAGAAGGAGGCTCGGGGAGGAATTTTGTTGGGGCCGATTCATGGTGCTCGACCTCTCTGTGGAGTTGAGTCGTGGTGTCTTTCCTGTGGTATGTATGAAACGTGTGTGTGTGTGTGTGTTTTGTTTTGGTAGTTTATTGGTGAATCCTAGATTGGGTCAGACAAGGGGGTGGACTGGATTACTGGAACATCTGATTTTGTAATTAACCAGGGCTTCAACTCACAATAAATCAATTATCACTTAATTGTTTTGCCAATTAGTTGATTTAATTGTCCAGCCTATAAAATGTCCAATGTGACCTTTTTAAATCGCTTCACACTTTCTGTAGATTGACTAACTAATGATGTATTTGCCTCAGTGTTTCAGTTACAGTTGACATAGGTTACATTCTAACGTGGTGTTTTTCATGCATGCACTAATATTTCAATTAACTTGCACGTCAACTGGTAAAACTGCGCTTTAAACTGTAGACGTAAGACTTTGACTGGAAAAAGCTTTTTTTTTTTACCTTTTTATTTAGTGGAGTCTCATTTTATTCCCACTGACGTCCCTCCAGGCTTTTACTTTTAAATTACTCTTGGCACTGATCCATGAACCCATCAATTGAAATCTAAAACCATCCAGCTGTACATATCCCATGAAATGAGGTTAAAGGTTGCCTCTAGAATAACGAGGGAAAGATCAAAGCAGAAATGAAACTCTGATACACTTGACTCTGCTTGAGGAAACAAAAGGAAAGCCTTCCTATTCATTAATTTCCTGACATGTATCCATATCCGCAGCAAATTGGACGGTCACACTCATTTTTAATTTATTAAGGCCCCTCATTTGTTGTTCCGCTGATGACATCACAAGCTCTTTGTTGTTGTGGTGACATGTGATCCAGATAATATCAATGCGGAGACACCGGATACTCTTGTTTTGTGATTGAGGGTCTGGAGAATTAGTGGTGGGGCGGAGGGGGATTAAATCTACTGGAATTAAATGTCTAGACGAGTTTAAAAGACGTCCATCACATACGTTGTGGTGTTGGGTTGCATTTTGATTAGGTCCACAAGTGGGCCATGGGGCTTTCTGATCAAGGCAAGTTCAGTACTTAACGTTTATCAATTTCTCCTGTGGGTCTGAGTCTACTGATGGAGAGTGAACCTAATGAGACAAGTATAAAAAGTTCACTTTCATGATATCTACTGTAAATTCCCTCTCCTTTCTCCTCCCCGCTGCTGTCATTATCTCCTCCAGAGCAGGGAAGGGAGTTTTCTCAGCCATGAAGCTCGGCAAAATCAAGAGCTCTAAGGACGACCACAAGAAAGGAGGTAAAACACTCGAGACATGTTGATTATCTTCATTCACAGTTTTTTATTCACATCTTGCAAGTTAGCTGGAGGGAAAATACAAGTTAAAGCCCATTGCTGAAGTTATTAATCATATAGAGTGACACTAGAAATGGCCAGAATTTACTGAGAGTTT
This sequence comes from Bovichtus diacanthus, assembly GCA_943590825.1. NCBI lineage: Eukaryota > Metazoa > Chordata > Actinopteri > Perciformes > Bovichtidae > Bovichtus > Bovichtus diacanthus. The sequence goes on along the minus strand of CALSBV010010705.1, from coordinate 3,959,301 downwards.
TACCCAGACATCAATATGAGGGAGTAGAATTGATATACATTTAATTGTATAATGAAAACTCCCCCCAACTTTTACAGAAAAATAGAGAAGACATGACCTCAGTGTCCTCAGTAGTTACTGCTGTGGTCCCACCAACAACACGTTTTTAATTGGCTCTGGTCACGGTCATCGTTGTGATGTTGTTGTTGTTGTTGTTCAGATGAGCCGGCGGTCCTGGAAATGGAGGACCTGGACAGGAAGGCGATGCGTCTCGCTGGGGCGCTGGACCCAGACACCATCTCTCTGGCCTCTGTCACCGCCGTCACCACCAACGTCTCCAATAAGAGGTCTTGTTTTTGTTCGTACCCCGAGACACGCGCGCACACTCATGGTAGAGAAATGCATTGAAACACACACGTCCTTAATGGCCTCAGTCAGTACTGTACATCTCAAACTGCTGACGCTGCAGGGTCATTTGAAGGTGGTTGCACAGTGATGCCATTTAATAGCATATCCTGTATTTCTTTGAGAATAAACGCATTCAACCTGAGAAGATGGAAAAAATAAGAGCGTTCACCATTTGATATTCAAACTCTGAGCTGAGTCTGTTGGAGGATTACAGGAGAATGTAATCGCCGATTGTGCTGCGTTTCTTAAGGTCAAAGCCAGATATCAAGATGGAGCCAGGCTCTGGACGCCCAGTGGATTATCAGGTGTGTGTAAGCGTGCGTGTGTGTGTGTGTGTTCATGGGTGTTTGTGTATGTGCGTGTATAAACGTATACGCATTTCTACCTTCATATCTGCACGTACACGTGTGTCCACGTTCATTGATGTGGTGTGTGATTTTGATGTGTAACTGGCAGGATAGTTTGAAGGAGGAAGAAGCCGAAGTACAGCTTCCATGTTCACGCAAAAGATGCCTCAGGCTACTCTTTAAAGGAAAATTGCATTTTTGGAAATGAACGATCTTGATACCACTTTTTATGTAGAAATGTGGGAGGGCTTCTTTGTTTTCTTTATACTCATTCTTTAATGAGTCGCTACCACCATAAATGTACAGTATTCACCACAATGGAAAAAAAAAAGAAGAATTATGGCCATGGATGTAACTATCCTCCCATACCAGCCTATGGCCTATATTCAAGGCCCTTTTTTCATTTAAGAACATTATGAAAACGTTTATTCACAAGACTGAAATCCTAGTGTAACTGTTTCTCTTTTTATGTTTCTCTCTCTGCTCGTCTTCGTTATCCAGCGACTAATTAAACCGCAGGGTTATTGTTTGGTAGATAACTTTTAACTCCGCTCTAGTTCATTCATCCAATGCTAAATCGCTTTAGCCAGGGGGGATATCCGAGAGGCTGAAGAAGGTGTAATCTGACAAAAGCCCTCACTGTCTGAGATAAGACTCATTCATTTGGGAAAGATCAATTTGGGTTTTTTTTTTGGCCTTTTTGAATTGTCCTCGGGGTAATTACTGCGTAGTTGCATGATTTGTGACGATGGTTTTACTGTTGGTTAACTCACTGTTGGAGGAAGGTCAGCTTTTATTTTTCTTTTTTTAGCTTTGAGAGTCATATCTGATATGCTAATGTCCACCATCAGATCAGCATCACAGTGATCGAGGCCCGGCAGCTGATAGGCCTCAACATGGACCCTGTGGTGTGTGTGGAGATTGGTGACGAAAAGAAGTACACGTCTATGAAGGAGTCCACCAACTGCCCCTACTACAATGAGGTGAGACCTGAGAGATGAAACACAGTATAAACCTCCTTCTTACTTCTGAATGTCCGCTTCACTTTGTCCCTCCTGTGTTCTTCTTCCTTACAAATTATCATATTTCCGAGGCTGTTCCCGTTTTTCTAACCTGCATATTCCAGTCATGCTTTGAAAGTTGACATAAACTACCTTTTAATCACATTCTGGACAACATTAAGGTTCGACTGAGACCTGTTGTTGAAGCAGGTTAAGATTAAATTGAAAATAATGATACGAATCACATTAGATGTAAAGGTAGAAACACTGCTACAGTATTTAAAATGTATTGTACCGTGAAAACAGTACAGTGTCCATGTTAAAGAAAATCCGATGTCAATATTTGAAAGGTAAACTCGTGGAGAATTAGGTTCTGTAAAAGTACTATGACAATGTTTATTCTGTACGTTAACTAAAGACAATTAAATCCCCTGCGACATCCCCGGAGAACAATATAACAAGGCTGGGTAACTAATACCGATAAAACAATAACAGTGTATTTACTCCGACAGCAATCACAATAAATAGTGCATGCTTTATGCATGTGTTAATGTGCATATGTTAAATGGACTATAAACAAGATAATTGGTGTCTTATCACATTAGCATTGTTAGAGAAGGTGTTTCTCAACATGCAGACGTCAGTTCGTACCTTTTTCCCTCTTCTCCTGTAATCAAACATGCACAAAGTGTTGTGCTCCGAGTTTTCATGAACAGCAGTGAATCTCCCTCTAAGGAAGTGCTGGTAGTGGTGAGGGTCACGCGGAGCTCAGAGAGGAAATCTGTCTGCTATTGATTCCTTGTGTTTGTCTGAAGATCCCCTGCGGACAAAACAAAGTGGAAACCAAAGTGATCAAGATAATACTCCTGCAGGCTTTCTCTCCTCGCATCCAGTCCCTCCAGTTTGTGGAGGGACCGAGCTGCTGCTGCAGCTTCAGGTAGCTTCACACTTCTCTGGAATAATCATCTGAATTCAGCTGCAGGGGAAACCAACAATCCTCTCTGGTGTTTCGAAGTGTACTGATGATATTGCGAAAAACTACATCATCATGAGAAACGTAATGTCGCCCCCGTTTCGTCACCCATCTCCTTGTCACTTGTCTTCATTTAGCACACGTGTTTTTCGCTGAACACATTTGGAGTTATGAATAGCCTGCAAAATGCCACAGAAAAGATGCGATTATGAGCGACGCAGGCGGGAGGCCTCGTCTGACAACAGGTCCGTGGTTGGTTGAGATGTCGCCTGCAGCAAAGTCGATGATGTACAGTTCTGTGGAGTCTGGCTGTCATTGTCATTGCTGTGGGAGAACAAGTGCCCCGTGTGATTCTTTGTCTCTATTGTCAACAAACACTAACAGCACACGATAAAAGGCAAACAAAGAGGAACTATAAAAGGGAGCTCATGAGACAAATCTGAGTTTGTGTGGTGTCTGTGCACCCTGCACAGCCCCTGCCTGTAGTAGAGGTGCGCAGTGTCTCTCAAGACACCTGCAGAAAAGGAATGACAAAACTTTACATCAGACATTTCTTTAATTCTTTTAGCCTCTCATTTTTGCCTCTAAAGAAGTGAAAGCTTGAGGGATTGGAGCTGTGATGTGGCTCACGTTACGATGTTTCCGTTCATCTCCTCAGCTCCGTAGTTGAACTCTGCACTGATGTGTCGTGAACTTCAAAGTCACCTGGCGCACTGTATTCCCCGAGCAAATGTGAAAAAAAAGGAATGTTTTATCTCGTCGCGCGAAGGAATACATTTTAATGGGCGAACCTTTTTTTCTGTACTCTCTGCAGTATTTCGTCTTTGACTTCCACGTTCCTCCTGACGTCATGTTTGATAAGATCATCAAGATCTCAGTAAGTAATCCGTACCCCAAAAGTAAACGCTGCAGTGCCGCTAAACATTCTGCTACCAGCTCAGTTTTCCCTCTTTGGTACATGAGCTGTGAACATTACGTTACATTTCATGCTTACACTTTATGTTCTATTTCAGAGCACGTCAATGCACAGTTTTATATTTTAATGAAGAAACATTGAATGTTTAACAGATAATATATGTCCTTAATACTTATTGGCACAGAGAAGTGCCTTTGGTATCTACTGTATGGATAAGAGTGAAGACATTATTGCATTATTTGTGTTAATTATTGATCTGAGAGAGTAACTGGTTATGTTTAATGTAAAATGGGGAAGACATTATGCAGTCCTTTGTTAAACATAAAGCCCATGGCCATCTGTTTCCTCACAACACTCACACTTGTGAATCATTTATTGAATTGTTATTGTTGTTTTTAATATTGCATCCTCAATTCCGCCTGCGTAGGTTATTCACTCTAAAAATCTTCTTCGGAGCGGGACCTTGGTGGGAAACTTCAAGATGGATGTTGGGACCGTTTACTCTCAGCCTGGTAAACTTCAAGCTGTAGCTCCAACATGAATCTAATCACTCATAACATGCACGCATAGTCTGTTTGAAGATGAAAATGCATTTTGTCTTTTGTTCATTGCAAAGTGAAACGGGATGTAATAACAGCTGTCAGTTATTGACTAATTGATTGACGTCCATCCTAGAACATCAGTTTTACCACAAGTGGGCCATCATGTCTGATCCTGACGACATAACAGCGGGCTGCAAAGGATACGTGAAGTGTGACATCGCTGTGGTCGGGAAGGGCGACAACATCAAGACCCCGCACAAGGCCAACGAGACCGATGAGGACGACATAGAGGGGTGATGAGCTGTCACTCATGTGTTTCAGATGGATTTCATTTTGAAGAATTCTAAAAATGTGCATTTTACCAGTTGAAAGTGGTAGAACAAATGTTACAGTATATGTGCAAATGATTCCATATATCGGACATTTTAACAGTGCGTCTTTTTCTTTATTATGATTATAGAGTATCTCTTAGAGTCTAATAAGTCAAAAATATCAGCCACTTAGACATCATGTGAGGGGAATAACGATGAGTATTTTATACCAAAACTCCATCAATAACTCCACGATCCTGTCTGCATGAGTTTTTGTGCCGCTGTTTGTGTTTTTAGGAACCTCCTGCTCCCCGAGGGCATCCCAGCAGAGAGGCAGTGGGCGAGGTTTTATGTGAAGATCTACCGCGCTGAGGGACTTCCTAAAATGAACACCACTATCATGGCTAATGTGAAAAAGGCCTTCATAGGAGAGAACAGAGACCTGGTGGACCCCTACGTCCAAGTGCAGTTTGCCGGCCAGAAAGTAACTCCCTCCACACCCTGCGATCTCTTAGTCTTTGCTACTTTCTAGTGTTGTTATTACTCCCCAGGGGATCATTATTGCTCCCCTAGAATGCACTGTGGTTTTGATAATGCACACATCCTAAGCCTACGAAGTATAATAGCCCCCTTTTAAAGTTAATAGTATTAAAACAACAGTGTCAGCTACTGCAACATTACATTAGAGAAGGACTAGAGTCTGGTAACTGACCGCTATAAATGTCTTTAGTAAGTGTTACTCCTTCATGCGTCTCCAGGGGAAGACTTCAGTCCAGAAGAGCAGTTATGAACCCATCTGGAACGAGCAGGTCGTCTTCACCGAGCTGTTCCCTCCACTCTGCAAACGCATGAAGGTCCAGATACGAGACTCGGATAAGGTCAACGACGTCGCCATAGGAACCCACTTTGTTGACCTACGCAAGATATCAAACGATGGTGACAAAGGTAGGTCAACACGCTCCGTTTGTCCCCATAGATTGATTAGCTGTCAGGTGCATTTATTAGTCAGTCTTAGCTGGTTATCTGTTACTGTATGTGGTAATTAGCTGTGCTTTGTGAATCGGACCACATGGCCCACCTGACCCGTTGCTAATGGCTGCATGAATTTTGTGGAGGACATTCAAATTGCCTTGAAATCTATACATACATTAGCATATATTAATTCCCCAGACACCAGTGATACGGTCACATTTCTAGCAGTGTCTGGAGTTTCTTTTTATAAATGGAGTAAAAATTGTTGAGCACGGCAAATGATTTCCGTCTTGCCTGATCAGACAGTCGAGGGTAAAACCTTACAGGAGCTCAGACTTTGTGAACTTAGAATGTAAAGCAAACACAGTCATGATAGTGTCCACACGGTTTCATTTACTCAGCAATAACCTTAGAACAAAAGTCAAATTGATCCGAAAGTCTTATTTTGAAGAAGTAAAATCTGCTTTTAAACAGTTGCTGGATGAAGATTTGCTGTGATAGAAGGGGCTCTGGGGAAAAGTTCAACACTCTGTAGATTCTTGTAGATTACCACGTCATGTCCCACAGACATTTCTTTTCTCTTTCCCTTCCCCAGGGTTCCTGCCCACAATGGGTCCAGCCTGGGCCAACATGTACGGTTCCACCCGTCAGTACACACTGATGGACGAGCACCAGGACCTGAATGAGGGTCTTGGAGAAGGCGTGTCCTTCAGAGCCCGTCTCCTGCTCTCCATCGCTGTCGAGATCCTGGACACCACCTCACCTGAGCTCATGAGCTCCACCGAGGTGCAGGTGGAGGGCGTCTCTAACATCTCAGAGGTGAGAAGATCTGACACAGCCAAGTGGGTTTCTTTTTGGGGTATCTGTTTGAGGATGATATTTTATGTTAAGTGTACCAGCATTACTCATACACTGGTAAATCCATCCACATAAAATGTCCCTCTAACTTCCCTGAAAACTTCTCTGTTTTCCTGTCGCGTGATCCATGAGAAAAAACCCGGCTGTTTGACCTCTCCTGACCTCCTGACCAACAAACAATGTGATGCTTCAATCCACCATCATATTAGCATGTGCGCAGCTAACTGCTCTACAGGGAAATCAGAGACATTAGATGCTTTGATTGAGGACAAGCTTGCCAGCAATTCGACCTCTCGCCTGTTGATGGTGTAAATGTTTCCCCTGGGAGCCTCAGTTATTGATGCCAATATGAGTCTGTGCCAGTTGTCAAGTCTTTTGCTTTGAAGGAGAGACAGATTAATAATTTAATCAAAGAAAAGGCTGTAAATTGGACCTGCTTGAAAACAAGATGATACATCTCAAGGGGCTTGTCATCCTATTTTCTGATAATAGAAAACCATCCCAATAGCCAACTTTTGTTGTGTGAAGAATGAAGAATAAGTACGTGATTAGAATAAGAGTGTTTGTCTGGGATCAAGGTGCAACATAAATAAAAAGCACTATATACAAAAACGTTTATGCAACACAACACAGTCCCTGAGCACTAAAATGTGTAAAATGAGTTAAGCTCAAGATGGTAGTGCATCTCTTGTTTTATGCAGCTATTAGACTCATATCGTAAATTTGTTAAGATGGGGTATGCTTATTTATGGGCCCCTTTTGAGTGTGCCTTATTGTAGTTTATTTGAACTACCTTTTAAATCATGCTCATTGTATATCCCTGGACTCTGGCAATTAAGGTACAATTTCAGCCGGTATCTACATTTCTATCACGGCGGCTATGGACACTGGAGATACAGCATATTTGGGCATGCATGGACGCATTGTGCTTAGTCTTTTCGTTGTTTGTATATACTTGCTCTAAATGTAAAAATTTGTACATTTGTACAGGATTTAGGCCGCTATGGTCCAAGCTGTATTGGCTACTTTGCAGACACTTTGCAGACACTTTTTGGAAACATATTTTTATTTATATATATATATATTTATTTATATATACACTGTATATATATATACATATATATATGTGCATGTATATATATATATATATATATATATAAAATATATATATATATATATATATATATATATTATATATAATATAAATATATATGTATATTATATAAATATATATATATATATATAATATAAATATAAATATATATATATATATATATATAATTAAATGAGAAATGAGTGCACTCACAAATGTCATGTATAAATGAAGTGGCTCAGTAAGTAAGCGAGGAGGCAGGTTGTTTTATGTTTGTGGTGAATTACAGTAAAGAGCCGATGCAGCAGTTATTCTTCCACACACTCTACAATAAAACAAATTCCCTTCTGTCTAATAAAATGTTACACTTTATGTATTTTTCTTCTCTCCTCACTTCATCAGAGCGCCACTGGGAAAATAGACGAGTTCTTCCTCTTTGGTTCCTTCCTGGAGGCCACGATGATTGACAGGAAGATCGGTGACAAAGCGATAAGTTTTGAAATCACAATAGGTAAATAAAGTCTTTCCTTCATCTTGTTAATATTGACCTGCGCACGTTTACAATACAACAGAGAAATGTGACCGTGTACAAGAATTAATAGCGTGTGACCAAGCACGCTCAATAACAACGAGGAATGTTCCGCCCGCAAACAGGTAACTACGGCAACCAGATAGACGGTGTGAGCAAACCGTCATCGGCAAAGAAGAAGAAGAAAGACGGGGAGAGTGAAGAAGACGAGAGCGAGCTCATACAGAACTCCAGTGAGGACGAGGCGGACGAGGACGCGGACCTGGTCTCCGTCTCCTCCACTCCTCCAATGAAGCCTGTCATCACCGACAGGTCAGGATTCATGGGTGCCAGGGGCCGGATCAACGGCCATTAGAAAGCAATGCCTGATATATTGCTGTTGCTGATTTAGTTTCTGTGTAATAAAAGAGCTCTACAATTATCAGAGATGGTACAATGAAGGTCAGCCAGGAGCACACTGCTGGCAAGGATTAGCTGTATTAAGAGAGTAGCTGCACAACTCTTTACACATTAAAGTTATGAAGTAATCATTTCGTTTGGTACTTAACAATTCAGGGTTTTAGACTGTGGACCAAGCCATTTTGTTTGTACATTACAGGAATTACTTCCATCTTCCCTACTTTGAAAAGAAGCCGTGTGTCTACATCAAAAGCTGGTGGCAGGACCAGAGAAGACGACTTTACAACTCCAACATGATGGACAAGATCGCGGACAAGCTGGTCAGTACACACCTTTCAGGATCAGCTTGACTCTGTTGTTCTGGAGCAGTTAGTCAACCACAAAACTAAGAGTCTGTAGTCTCGCCAGCAGCTTTGTGACGCAGGCACAGCGCTTTGAACTGAACGTTAACATCAACAAGCTTACACGTTCACACTGGCACACGGCATAGTGATGTTTCAGAGGTGTGCTTTTACCATCCTTTTGTTGAGCGTGTTAGCATGCTTACATACGCTGCTTGTTTTGTCCTGAGCGCCAGTGTGTTTTTCGTGTCCCGACAGGAAGAGGGTTTGAATGATGTTCAGGAGATCATGAAGACGGAGAAGGCTTTTCCAGAACGCAGACTGAGGGGAGTGCTAGAGGAGCTCAGCGTCGGCTGCAGGCAAGCTACATAATGATAATCATCTGTCATGGTCTCCTATTACAAACTGCCTTGTGACTTAGTGCTCAGTAACTGTCAGTGCACTGTAAAACTGATGCAAGAGCTAAAACTATATAGTGCTCATTAAGCCAGTTTTGCATATAATGATGTTTAAAACCTCTCAAACATGCACATCAAAGACAAATAGCAGCTTCATTAACGACAACAGAGAAACTACTGAAGACAGCGGCTCTCTGCACTGAGACGTCTCTAAAACACAGTCGTCGGTTTATTAATACGTTTAGAGTCGAGCCACTTTCATCTTATTTTCTGGTTATTTCCAGTCGCTTCGTGATGCTGGCTAACAAGGATGTGAACCAGGCCGGCCGAACCAAACTGGATCGAGAGCGGCTCAAGTCCTGCATGAGAGAGATGGTATGATTTCTGTTTCTCAAACACAGAAGAAAAGGATTGCGGCGTGATTGACGGAGGGCAAAGCTGCGATTAATCAAATGGGCTGCTCTTCAGTCTCTAATCCCTGCGCCTTAGTGAGCCAACAATAAGGAATCCCTGTAAAGGCCACGTAGGGAAATACATTTTTGGAATATGTTTTCACTACCTTCAATAATTCCTTTGCTTAGAAAAAGAGGGATTATGCCTGTGGTGGTGGCTGAAAAAGAGCCATTGTGATATGAATAAGATCCAGTGTTTGAACAGGTATATGCCTGAGTATGTGTACTCAATGCAAACTGAGAAAGAAAATAAATGATTGTATTGCATACTTGGCTGTGGCTGCACTACACCACTGTTAGTGAGGGATGTGAAAACTAGCATTTGCAGGAGAACACAAGCTTGTTTCACCAAAAGAAATGGTCATGAATGTGTAGGGAGCAATTAGAAATGAGCAAGATGTTATAGTGTCAGATGTTTCTGTGAGTCTCTTGGAACTAAAGCATTTTTCCTATTTTAAAAACAAAATCCACTCCTGCAGTTGGTTGAAATGAATATGAATGGCCCTCCAGCTGTGGATGACATGTGTTTGAAGTGTGTATGGCTGTAAGCTGCTTTCCCTCTTTACTTGTATGCTTCATCATCACTCATCACCTCCCCTCCTGCAGGACAGCATGGGCCAGCAGGCCAAGCAGATCCGGACTCAGGTGAAGAAAAACACAATCAAAGAGAAACTCAAGCTGGTGCAGAACTTCCTGCAGAAGCTTCGTTTCCTCGCCGACGAGGTACAGAACTTTTTTCTTTTTTTTTTAAGTGGCCTGACACAGAATGAGTGCATAGAAGAGTTAATGCGGAATCAATATACAGTATATAAACATTATACACTCAACAAAAGTACATAAGTATGGTATAATTAGTGCTGATCACCTATTTATTTATCTTGTCCAGCCTCAGCACAGCATCCCAGATGTTTTCATCTGGATGATGAGCAACAACAAGCGCATCGCCTACGCCCGAATTCCTTCCAAAGACATTCTCTACTCCATAGTGGATGAGGAAACGGGAAAAGACTGCTGCAAAGTCAAAGGTGTCTTCCTAAAGGTACAATCATCTCTTCCTGCTCCTCAAACGCTGTTAGTCATTAAAACACACTTTGATGATTTTCAACCATGTCAAATCCAAGACCTCTCAATATTCCCACCGAAAGTTAAAGCTGACGCATACGTCTGGACAGTCTACTCGTTGTTGTTGAATGAAATTCTTCGTCATTTCTCAGTCTACCGTTGTTGTTGTTGTGTAATCTGTGTCTGCAGCTGCCTGGTAAGAAGGGCTTTGGTCCTGCAGGCTGGACAGTTCAGGCGAAGCTGGAGTTGTATCTGTGGCTCGGCCTCAACAAGCAAAAGAAGGATTTCCTCACCGGTCTGCCTAACGGTTTTGAAGAGATCAAATCCGCTAAAATGGGCCCCGGCCTTCATTCTGTGCCCCCCGTCAGCCTCGTCTACAACAGTAAGCCCTTGGCTATAGAAGTTTGAATTCATTATTGTTTTTAAGTAGTTTTACTTTTCATCCACTGGAAGGTTCTTGACTTGGCATTAAGTTTGTACTCTAAACAGAGATTGCCAACAGAGGGAATTGATTGTCAGTTAATTTGATGTGTGTGTGTGTGTGTCCGACAGTGAAGCAGGTGTTTCAGCTGAGAGCACACATGTACCAGGCCCGCAGTCTGTTTGCTGCTGACAACAGTGGCCTTTCAGATCCCTTCGCTCGGGTCTTCTTCTCCACACACAGCCAAGTTACCGAGGTAGGACCACGAATGTGTGTGTGTGTAAACTGAATGAGCGCTTGTATGGATGATGTGTACACTGAGCTGATGTGTGTGTCTGTGTGTGTGTGTGTGCTGCAGGTCCTGAGCGAGACTCTTTGCCCTACGTGGGACCAGCTGCTGGTGTTTGACGATGTGGAGCTGTTCGGGGAGGCCAGTGAGCTGAGGGACGACCCTCCGATCATTGTAGTGGAGATCTACGACCAGGACACTGTGGTAGGATCTTCATCTACGAGTGAATGAATGGATGCGTCACGGGGACTGATTGACAGATGAATCAATGCTTGTTAAACATTTTTTAAAGCGTTTATTTTGAGCTAGAAAATCTAAAAGTGCTTTGCTTCTCCACCCCTCATGTTCTGACTGTCTGTCCACCCTTGTTTCACTCCCCCCCCCCCTCCGCCCTCTTGCTGGCCTTGCTTGTGCTGCGCTGCCTAATAGAGTGTGAAAGCATTAGTACTGTGGAGACTGTGTTGAATTAGAAGCTCTAATAGCTGTTAGCTGGTGTAGCATGAGTTGTTAGGTTCATCTAGCTGCTGATGAGCAACACACAGAGAACAAACTTGTTCCAAAATTCTCCTCTCTGCGTTTGTGGCAGCAGGAGCCGCATGAGCACCAATGGTTGTACTTTTAGCAGCGGTGCAGTATAGACAATCTGCCTGCTGATGCTCAATCACGAAACAAAGCTGATGTAGATACCTATTTGATGAGTACACCTCTTTGTGTTCTATTACACTGTAATCTTTAGTCAGGGTGTTTGTTTGTGTTATATAAGACTGCGTTTTTGCTTTTTTTTTTTTTTTTTTTAAATCTCTTCTTTTGAAATTCCACATTTTACACTGACATCAAGTGGCGGCTGTGGTAACTGCACCTCCCGCACCCGTGTCTAACTCCCCTTGTCCCCTGACTGTCTCGACTGCCCGCTGTCACAATGTGGTGTTCAGGGCAAGGCAGAGTTCATAGGTCGGACGTTTGCGAAGCCCACCATCAAGATGTGTGACGAGTACTACGGCCCCCCGAGGTTCCCACCGCAGCTGGAGTACTACCAGATTTACAGAGGGAACTGCACTGCGGGGGAACTGCTGGCTGCCTTCGAGCTGCTGCAGGTAAGATGTGCAAGAACACATGTATAAACTCATACAAATGGATGAATGATTTTACATGTGCATGCAAACACATACTTAAACGCATAATAATCAATAAATGCTTTTACATATGCATGCACTCACACGTGCAACTCCATAAGGTCTCCTTCTTGAGAGACTGCATGTCACTGCTGTACAGTTTTGGTTTGGTTACAGTAAAGAGAGCAAGAGAAATTAAAAAGGAAGATTCTGAATATTTCTATTTGTGACTCCATCAGATTTACAGATAATTTGCCAGTGTCCCAATAAATAGTTATTCAGCTTGGATAGTTTAGATGAGTCTATGAGGAGGATACGGAGATTAGTTTTAGAGATTCTTTTCTTGGAGGGAGCGTCACAGAGAATGTTTTTTTTTTTACGTTGTTGTTCAATGAAAGCTCAACTCAACTAAATATTTTTCATTGCTATTAGAAGGGTTTACAAGTATGTCTGCTTATGTCTGATATGGTGAAAGGTTTATGTCTATCTGCACGTGACATGGTGAATACTGCCTGAGCAAGTAACCCCTATGTTTCCATTTTATTACTGATATTTCCCGTTAATTCCCAAGGAAAGTTTCCACCTTGAGTATTCTTAGAATTTGCAGCCCAAACTCTCATCTCTTGCTCTTTGCCTTGTTGTATTTCTTCTATCGCCTCACCTGTATCATCACATACTACTTTTACTTGTTTTTTAAAATCACTGTGCATTACTTCTTACCCTTTCCTCCTTTCAGTATTTGTATCTCCGTTTTCTCTCTTGTTTTCTCTGCCGCCATGTCACCGCCCGTCCCTTCCATCCACTGACACATTCATTGTTTCTCCTGTAAAATTTCCATTATGCCTCCTCCTGCTGCCTACAGATACCTTTCGACCCGGAGGTGATTAGGCGAGCTCTGATCGCTGTCCATAACTTTGCTGTTCCTCAAATAAAGGTGCTCTTTTCTTGCATTCTCTCTTTTCAACCCTACTTTATCTTACTCTTGGGTTACTCTGTTGTCAGTGTTTGTACTGCAGTAACTTTTTATCTCTACCAACATGACATCAACCCCTGCCTCAAAGTTTTCACATTAAGCAAAGAAAGAATTAATACAAGTAGTATGACTGTACGAAAGAAATATGGTATGGTGCTCAATACTGTATATCATCATAAATGCAGAAAACACAGAAGCATTGCATTCTGTTACTGTCACGTTTACTTTCCCTCTCTCCTCCTTTATTAGATTGGTCAAGGAGGAAAGGCCGACCTTCCTCCCCTGGAAGGGTCGACAGATTCGGAGCGTGGCCCCATTCTGCCTGTGCCTTTGGGCATCCGACCCATCCTGAGTCGCTACCGCATTGAGGTGAGATTGTAACCACCGGCTCTATTTTTTGAGCTCCAGGGATCCCCTTCCCCTAATGCAATTATTTTTCGTCTGGTTCAGGTTTTGTTTTGGGGCTTAAGGGACCTGAAGAGGATTAACCTGGCTCAGGTGGATCGGCCCCGTGTGGACATAGAGTGTGCAGGCAGAGGTGTGCAGTCTGTCCTCATCCAGAACTATAAGAAAAACCCCAACTTCAGCACCCTGGTTAAATGGTTTGAGGTGGTAAGTACAGCTGTCGATTGGATATTTAGGCCATTGCAAAGTTGGATCTTGGATGTTATATCCAGTACCAACTCCATGTCATATTTTTGTCCCCAGGACCTTCCAGAGAATGAGCTTCTCCACCCTCCTCTCAACATCCGGGTGGTGGACTGCCGGGCATTTGGCCGTTACATCCTGGTGGGGTCCCACGCCGTCACCAGCCTGAGACGTTTCATCTACAGCGCCCCGGACAAGACCTCCAACAACTGGGCCACTGCAGGTGCTAACACTCGCGTGAAGGATTATATTTATATTATAGTGATATATTATGTCATTGTTAGCAAGGAGTCCATTAACTGTGGGATGTTATGTGTGGACAGCTCTGCTGAGGGATTCAATCCAAAACGTGTCAGCAGTTTTGTTAGTTCATTAGTTTTCTTTTTAAATGCAAAATGATTAAAACATGAGAGGATTCTTTTCCTTTTTTCACCACTGGAGTGCCTCTTTTTTCCTGATTGTGTTTAATAAACACATATTCACTAGTTAACGAGGGGCCTGTTAAATGTGGCATTTTGAGAAGCCTTTTGTTTTTATTGTAAGTTCGACATTATTTTGTTTGCTTCTTTGTAAATTCTGGGTTTCCTTTATTTCTTGCTAAAGACCTATAGGTCCCTCACCAAACATGGCTTAAGCATGTTTGCGAATCATTTTTAGACTTTGTTTTAACCTTTTCAGATTCCCAGTGAGACAGGGCTAATGGAAGGTCTAGACAACAGCAGGATATTGTACATAAATGAAGGTTAAAACAAGCTTTGAGAATGACGTTTAAATCTGTCTGATCCAGCTCTCTGGTCACTAAAGAATGAACATTTATTCTTTATTAACTTTGCTGATTTCTCTGCTTGCTTTCTGGCCTGACCAACTTTTCCTGCCTGTGTCCTCCCTCCATCTGTTATCTTTTTTCCTCTCTCGCGTGTCCTTGGCTGTCCTGTCTTCTCCTGCCGCCTGCTGTCTTTGCACTTCGGCCTCACTCCAGCTAAGCTAATGAATGGGTACATGGTCCTAGCCAATGGCGGCTCCCAGCCTCGCTCCTCACCCAGCCTTTCCTCCCGCACCCTCTCTCGCCCCGCAGGGGACATCATCGTCGACATGGACGCAGAGCATCCGGTCCGAAAGATGGACACGGTTGTCAAGTTGGACGCTGTAAGCTTTTCTTTGAGTTCATGCACCGTCGAGTCTTCCAACTTCTATTGTACAATGTGTGTGTTTATATATGTAAATGGTAGCACTGCTTTGTGTCCAGTCCTTTTTACCTGCCTCTGTACATGTGCCGCTCTTACCTGCGTCATCCATTGTGTGTTTTAACCCTTGTGTTGTTTTATGTAACGCCCCCTATCATAGACGTCTGACGCTGTTGTAAAGGTTGACATGGTAAGTAATTGTTCCTGTAGAAATTTGGCTCTGAAAATATGTGCTGAAGTTAATTGGTGCCTTTTCTTTTTCAAAACGGACCTACTGAGAGTCACTTTAAATGTCTGAACTGCTCCAACAGACTGAAGAGGAGAGTGACAAAGATAAAAAGAAGAAGAAGAAGAAAAAGAAGGGAGGCATGGAGGAAGAGGATGAGACGGATGAGAGAGTGCTGGACTGGTGGTCCAAATATTTTGCTTCAATAGAGACACTGAAGGAGGTTGTTTGATTCTATTCTACTATATTCTATACATCTACATGTGTTTTTGGTATTGCCCTCTTAGTTGAAATCCTATTAGACTGACAACCTTTTCTTGCCTGGTTTTCCAGACCCTCAGAGCCCAGGAGGCGGCTCAGGCGGAGGCGGAGGAGAGAGAGGACCTGGAGATAGCTGCAGAGGCAGCAGGTATTGAATGATATCAAATCAGCTGGGCTGCCTGCCAGTGCACCCAAATGTCTGCTGCTTTGATTTCTTTTATCGGATTTTAAGTTCTGCAAGTGTAAACATTTCTGTCCATTTTCACGAGAAAAAACAGTTATGTTATGTCAACTGTACTGCCTGAGATGGCAGGGATACATTTGTTTTGAGCTATGCTTATGTCAGTCAAAGAAATTATTTATGGCAGAGTTCTCTATCGTGCCCTCTGTAGAGGTTTTATTATAAAGATAATAGTGAATGAGTTCTAGCATAAAGCGTGCAGAAGCATCGCTCTTTGCTCCCACGGATTCATCCTTCATTCATGCTTTGAACATGAGACAAACATTATCATATTCATGATCATTTCCTACATCAGCATGACTTCCCAGCTCTGCAGTGCACATGAAAGCTGGCTGATGATTTACTGTTGGCATAAAACTTCTTTAAAGGTGCTAGGTGTAGCATAATAATATATATATATATATATATACTCAAATTCAGCATCAAACTTTGAAATAAATGGTAAACAATGAAATAAACAATTGGGAAGATTGAAGTTTGTGACATAGTTGTAAAAATTTAACTACATTTCCCATGAACCCTTGTGGTCACTGCCAATCTTCTCTCTGACCCATTGTTTTTTTTTCTGAGAATTTAAAAATGAATGTGATGGTCATTTATTTTAATTATTTATTAACATGCGCTACATATACTGCAGAATGCTTTTAAAGAACATGTTTCTATAAACTCTTGTTTTCCTCCTCAAAGAGTAACTTTAACACCAGGCTGAAAAGGCAGTTTTGCTGTCCTCAACCCACATAACTGATGGTGTATTTCTTTTGCACATTTAACCACACCTAACAGTGACGTACATCACTGCAGCAAGGTGAGAAGTGAAATCACTGAAAGTCCCCAAAAACAAGAATCTCAGGTGGGGTTAATTTACTCTTTAAGAAAAATGGATCAAACCCTTATTGATGTCTTTTAGTTTCCGGGTGTGCCTTTCTAGCATACAATAACCTTTGACTGCATTTACAACATGAGGAAATATACCTGATGAGCACATCTGTCAGCTTTCATGTTGAAAGACGTGTAGTGTGCAACCCTGCCGCCCCTCTCATGACTCCAACCCTACTTTGTCCATCTCTACTTCCACTCACCCCTCTGATCAGATATCAAACCTGATGACCTTCTTCTGAAAGGCTCCAAGACGAAGGAAAAGAACAAAGAGAAGAAGAGCTCTAAGGACAAGAAGAAGGGTCAGGCCGCAGACGGCTCCGAGAAACGACCGGTTAAAGCAAAGGTGGACGAGCTGATGGTGAGTATGTCAGGCGCACTCCAAAAAGAAAAAGAAACAGCACACAATAATATACATGCAGATACAAACTGTTAATGTACTGTTAATGTTGACCTTTGCAGGTGTTCAACAAGGAGCTGGAGGCTGAGTACGGCAACTTCGCAGACTGGCTGCACACTTTCAACTTGTACCGAGGGAAGGCTGGGGACGACGACGAACACGCTCTGGATGATGACAGGATTGTTGGCAGATTCAAGGTGGGAAAACACTGAGTAAAAACAAGTACGTCCCGGCCTGCACTAGCTGACAGAAAATAAGTCATAGAGCAAAAATGCATTTATTTAAAAACATTTTTAAACCTGTTTTTCTGTTTTTTTGCTGTGACCCAGGGATCCTTGTGTATGTACAAGCTGCCTCTGTCTGAGGAAATCACGAGAGAGGCAGGATTCGATCCTAATATGGGCATGTTCCAGAGCATCCCACATAATGATCCAATCAACGTCCTCGTCCGTGTCTATGTGGTCAGGGTGAGTGACCTTCTTCTCATTTAAACCTATACTGCAGTTAAAAACACCACGCACCATAATAAGCAGAAACTAATAAATGTGTATTTGATTTTGTTCTGTTTTTCTCTGCTTCAGGCTACAGATCTGCATCCTGCTGATATCAACGGGAAGGCTGATCCATATGTTGTCATCAAACTGGGCAAGTCAGACGTCAAGGACAAAGAGAACTACATCTCCAAACAGCTTAATCCTGTATTTGGCAAGTAAGTTTAGAATAAGAGACTCTTAACTTAGTTTCAGTTTTTCATCAAAAAAAATATTCTGAACCAGCTTCTTCTTCTTCTTCTTCTTCTTCTTCTTCTGTTCATCCTCTACTTGCCTGTGCTCAGATCATTTGACATCGAGGCCACATTCCCCATGGAGTCCATGCTGACTGTGTCGGTGTACGACTGGGACCTGGTCGGCACTGACGACCTGATCGGAGAGACAAAGATTGACTTGGAGAATCGTTTCTACAGCAAATACAGAGCAACCTGTGGCATTTCATCCAACTATTCTGTGTGAGCGTCCATGTGTTTGCACCTTTACATGTTTTAGTTATTGGTTAAGTTACAGTGTTACCATACAGTATGAAACGCAACACCTGTCTTAATTGCGTCTACTTTGTCACTGTCAAGAGTTGATAGATAACAGTAATAACAGAAATGTTATCGTCACGCTCACGTTATATTGTGTAGGCATCTCACGAGACACCGTTTTATCCTTATGTGCTGAATGGCCCATTTGTTATCTATTATTGTCAGCCATGGATACAATATTTGGCGGGACCCTTTGAAGCCCAGTCAGATCCTGGGGAAGCTCTGTAAGGACGGCAAGATCGATGGACCTCATTATGGACCGGGAGGCAAAGTCAAGGTGGCCAATCGAATCTTCCTCGGAGCTACAGAGATGGAGGATGAAAATGGTATGGCTGCATTTTTCTCCTAAGACTGAGAGATCATATAAAAGTCCTACATACGATTAACCGTCATATACCAATGTGATACCAATGTAATACCATATATATAAGTGATTATCAGTCTCTAATTTCAAAGTAGTGATGGTGAAGTTAGTACAGTCCAGATCAATTATCAAGGTAGAGCAGAAAAGAGTATAACTACTAGGAATGTCAGTTTCGGTTATTTTCGTTTCTGATAGCCTGACACCTATTAACTGCTAATTAACTGCCGGAAAAAAACACAAAATTATGTGACTTACAAGAGGAGCTTTCCTTTTATTTAGGAACTGCATTTCAAAGTACAATCTATTTAGAGATGCTGAAATTGTAATGTTTTGTGTTGTAAATGTCTTGCCTTTTATTTTTTGTTGGCTTTCCTGAAATCTATTGCCACATTTTGATCAGTTCATCGTTAAGGGTTTTCCGACCGATCAGATGTATAGATCCTATAAACGATGTAAAGGTCGCAGATGTTGCCAATTATTTTAGAAATGGTCGTTTTTGTTTTTATGTTGGGATAAGGCTACAAATGTCTGATTTGTTTTTTTTTCCGATTCAAGTATCTTCTTTCGTTTGTGTCGATATCTCAGGTCTAAAGAAGCAGACTGAGGAGCATTTGGCGCTGACGGTGCTGAACCACTGGGAGGAGATCCCGAGGGTGGGCTGGAAGCTCGTCCCCGAACACGTGGAGACCAGACCCCTGCTGAACCCCGACAAACCCGGCATCGAGCAGGTAGGAAAGAGCCCCCCTTGTTTGGAGTCCTGAAATAGATCCAAGTGATAGTTAAAGCGTATCTTTGTCTCTGTGCGTTCAAAGGGCCGCATTGAGATGTGGGTGGATATGTTTCCTATGGACATGCCGGCACCTGGACCTGCGATTGACATATCACCACGGAAACCAAAGAGGTAGGCCGGGACTGGAAATAAGACAAACATCACTATGAATATGATGTTTTCTGATGATGAAAAACTGTAAATATAATGCGGATTTAATGGGAAAGATATTTGTTAATTGCATTTGTCTAAAGTTCTTCAGTTTTTCCCACAGAATACGTACTTTTATCCCCAAGTTAAATTATGGTGAGTCTGTTTGACAAGTTAGCTTCAGGGCTGTACCGAATGTAATTATTATTATTATTTTTTACATTCAAAGCTTCCATTGAAGCTTCAAATGTCTGTCGTCATCTGTTTTGACGTCATCACCCTAAAAAAAAAAGAAAATCACCAGTTTGAATAAAGTGATTCATTCGATTGAATGAGTCTTTTTCTTTAAATAAATCAACTTTCTTTTATGACTATAACCTCCTCGGTTTCGTCAACATACACAGCCTACGTGTAGGTGTGGACTGAGGACACTCATCACTACGCAGACACCACTGGAATCTAATTCCACAAATTGTATAATATTAATCATATTAGTGCAGCCTAATCTTTATCTGCAACTGTGCAGAAATACTGGGTTTAAACACTCAAACAAAAGCTGCGCAGCATTCGAATGTTTATTTAGAATTTGAATGTCAACGTCATAAATAAAGTTTCGAACTATTCGGTACAGCCCTGGTTAGCTCTCCATTTACTGTCAAATATAAGTCCAACTGTGTGTTCCTTCCTCCCCCCCTTACCAGATATGAGCTCAGGGTGATTATTTGGAATACAGACGAAGTAATACTGGAGGACGATGATTACTTCACTGGGGAAAAGTCCAGTGACATATTTGTCAGGGGGTAGGTACAGCGGGACGCGGCGACCAAGCCTCGTCCCGTGGGTGTGAGCTGTGTGTGGATTTTTTTTTTTTGTTGCAGTTAACCATTATTTGTTTTGTTTTGTTTCCATTTTTTCTGTGTGCGTTTTTGTGTCGTTTGTCTTTGTGGTGTCTGTCGTCCTCTCTCTCTCCTCTGGTCAATGCTCTGCCGCTGTCTAGCTTTGAGCTTCGTGTTGTTATTTGGAACACTGATGACGTAATTCTAGAGGACGATGCTTTCATGACAGGAGAGAAGATGTCTGACATCTATGTCAGGGGGTAAACACACGATTCCATCGCATGGCTCGTACAACCACCTCCCTTCCCGAAGCCCTGGAGTCATTTCTCCCCTTTCCCACTTCCTGTCTCAACTCTCCATCCAGCACGTAACCTAGCTTGTCTTAAACTCTCCAATTAGCACGCTGAAATCTATTGCAAAATGAAAATGAGTTCAGTCAGGATCAAACCACATAAACAACTTGTTGAGTACAATCATAATCATACCTGTGGCAAAACAATCCACAGATATGCTGAGATTGAAAGTTTGTTCATGACCTTGGAAAGCACAGAAATATTTCGGCTAATATGGATGTAAAGTCCTTCAGTTGCTCAGAGGAATTGATAGTTTTGAACATCTAAATTCTCAGTACTAACTAACATTTTCTTTTTTTTTGTTAAACTTCTATTTTATTTTGTCAAACTACCATTTTATTTTTTTGTCAAACTACCATTTTATTTTTTTGTCAAACTACAGTTCTCTTTTTTGTTGAACTAGCAATTTTTTTCAAACTACCATTTCTTTTATGTTATCAATCTACCATTTTCTTTTGTAAAACTACAATTTTTTGTTTTGTTAAACTATCATTTGTTTCAAACTACCATTTGCTTTTTTTCTGTCAAAATACCTGTTTTGTTTTTTTGTCAAACTACCGTTTTCTTTTATTTTGTCAAACTTTTGTTTTATTTTATTTTATCAAACTTCTATTTCCAAAGTCAAGAGCGGACTTTTGGCAGGGATCTTAAACAAGGAAAATGTTGATGCTTTATTTAGTTTAAGGTTTGTGGTTTGGTCCTGTATTGTAGATTTTATTTGAAATTACTTGACATGAAGACTTTCAAGATTTTTATAATTTTAATTTGAAGGTATATGGAGCCTCTTGCATGTATATAAGCAAAGAATATGCATGGTGGTACGACAGAGCTCCGATGTTTATGATAACATTGTCATATGGCAGACATTTTGACTTGTTGTAAGGTGCATTAGCCTTCCATCCAATGAAATTGCCTCACGTTGAACCCCAAAAAATAATGTGAATAGAAAACGCATGCCTGAATTTATTAACGTATGAACTTCAATTAAAGTGAAGTAGGATGCTGCAAATATTCACAGGATGGAAGTGTAATGTGACCACACACCTATGATACAAATAGCACTGGTGTAACTAATAACATACGAATGTCTCGTTCCCTTGAGTAAGCCATGGCAGTACAGCATGCACAGTAATACCAGCTCTTTACAACTGAAACCTAAATGCAATGCAGCCATTATTAATTGTGTGCTTTTCTTTCATTGCTTTTACAATGTGACAGTTAAAAAGTTATTTTGATATACTTACTCCTGTTTAGAGTTACTGATATCAGCGTTATGCGCAGCATCCTCGCTCCTGCATCTCTTAACTAAACTCCCTTTTCCCTCAGCTGACTCACCCGTGGATGTGTCACGTCAGCACTGTAACAAACAGGGTGGCGTCCTCACACAAGCCTAAATACTGGAGGATGATGAAAGCATTTTAGACTTCAAGACCGTTATTCAGTGCTGTGACCCACCTGTCTGCATTGCACTTAGTAGCCAAAGCAAAAAGCCAATGCTTTTTCCACTTGACCCCAGCCTAAGTTGTGCATCTCAGTAGCCAAATCATAGCACATTCCCTCACGTTTTTTTCACGATTCACTGAGATGTTTTAGGCTCACGATCCTTTGTCAGCTTACTTTTTCATGTTTTTAGTGTTGCTTTTCGAGAACTGAGAGCTTCCCTGCTGCTGCTGCTCCTCCTCACTAAAGAAGCCAGTCTCACTCCACGGTTAATGAAAGTCGGCACAGATTGACTTCGCAGCCTTTGATCCTCTGCTATCTGAATCCAGACACTAAAGTTTTTTTTTTGAGAAAAATTTCAGATCAATTTCACTAATGGCATTTTTGCAAGCTTTGTGTATGCATGGCTTTGAAAATAGTGTGAACCTCCAACATCAAATCAGGTTTTTATTTAGCGTTAACAAAAAAAAATTTAAACATTTTTTTTTTCATCTGTATATTTCATATTTATATATTACTATATACATTTCATTTATATTAACCTGATTTACTTTTGGGGAGACACATTATGTGTTTTGATTTTTGACCTATTAGCATCATCTCTCTTGTTGGCAGACTGGTACATTTAACATGTCCTATGCTCTTGTTTAAATCAACCAAATTAATATTCAGTAACTGGCAGACAATTGCAATGTCCTACTTGTTAGACCTTTAGAAGTGCATGACGGACAAAATCAAACAACAAAATCTATCTACTCACCCAAACGACGATCCTACAGATCAACCTAACTGAAGTGTTCTTCCCACAGGTGGCTGAAAGGGCAGCAGGAGGACAAGCAGGACACAGACGTGCACTATCACTCCCTTACTGGTGAGGGCAACTTTAACTGGCGCTTCGTCTACCCCTTCGATTACCTCATGGCTGAGGAGAAGATCGTCATCTCTAAGAAAGAGTCCATGTTCTCCTGGGATGAGACTGAATATAAGATCCCTCCTCGCCTCACGCTGCAGGTCTGGGACGCTGATCACTTCTCTGCTGATGACTTCCTGGGTGAGGACCGACGGGAAGAATGTCAGAAACTTTCCATCTGATCCATCACAACAAAAAAGCCAAAGTATCACCATCCTTGCCTTTGACTTTCCCCACTCCCAGGTGCGATTGAGTTGGACCTAAACCGGTTCCCTCGTGGCGCCAAGACGGCCAAGCAGTGTTCCATCGACATGATCCGAAACGAGCAAGACCTGCCCACCATTTCCATCTTCAAACAAAAGAGGGTCAAGGGCTGGTGGCCGTTTGTAGCTCGCGATGAGAACGATGAAATGGAGCTAACGGTGAGTTAGTCGTGAAATAGTGTAGTTTGGCTTATGGCTGCACAATGCAAAATTTTTTTTCTTTTTTCAATGTCAACTTGTACGATAAACACATCACAAGGATTCTTTGAGGTAGTTGAAAGAAAGCAGAAAACTGTACTTTTAAGATGTAACTATCATCCGGTTCTTTTATTGGTGCCTTTTGTGTTCAGTCAAACATTTGATTTTTTTATCCAACAAGAAATGTGTTGTATTTTAGCAGTATACTAAAAGCATCAGAAAGGCAGAACTGAGTACACTTTAATATGTTTACATAAGTACATCGTTGCATATTCTCCTCATATCGTGCACCACATGTGAAATCATCATCTCAAAATAACTTCATAAATCATTTAAAAACATATTCATACATTACATATTTATATGTTATTCGGGTACATCACACGTATTATATGTTGTCATTGCAGGGTAAAGTAGAAGCTGAGCTTCATCTGGTGACAGCAGAGGAGGCGGAGAAAAGTCCTGTAGGACTGGGACGAAATGAGCCTGATCCACTGGAAAAACCAAAGTAAGACATTAAGATATCGTCATTAATTCTTAATCTTTGTAGAATCTAACGTTCACAAACACACACACACACACACACACACACACACACACACACACACACACA
>CALSBV010010705.1:3908678-3935099 GCA_943590825.1 Bovichtus diacanthus | reverse complement strand
CACACACACACACACACACACACACACACACACACACACACACACACTTGATTCACAAATCAAATTTGAGGATGGTTGTCCCTTTAATCTCCTCTTCAAGAAAATCATTCTCACAGTGCAAAAGGCAGTGTATCAAATGTTTTTTTTTTTAAAATCACCTTTAATCAGAACTTAATATTAATTAAAGATGTCATTTGGTCATGTTTGACCGTAGCACTGCTTTTTGCGCTGTCAAAGGGCCACTGTTACACTTTCGCAATCGTTTCTCCTCCTACCATCTCCTCAACTGTCTCCCTCTGTCTCTCCCCTCCCCTCCTTTGTCCGTGTGACTCCCCTTTCCTCCTCACCCTTTCTCTCTGTTTTACCTCCATCTGCATTCCTTCCTTCTTTTCTTCCCTCCCTTTCTCTAACTCCTTCCGCAAAGTCGCCCGGACACCAGTCTTATGTGGTTTCTGGGCCCTCTGAAGTCCATTCGTTACTTCATCTGGCACAACTACCGCTGGCTGATCCTCAAGGTCCTGGGGCTGGTCCTGCTGCTGCTCATGCTGGGCGTCTTCCTCTACTCACTCCCAGGCTACCTGGTCAAGAAGATGCTGGGGGCCTGACGCGCTGGTAGCCTCCGCCCCCTCCTCGCTGTCTCTGCTTCCCTTTTTAACCCCTTGGCTTCCTGGATTCTCCTTTCCTACCTGTAGCTGCTCCTCTCCTGTCCCACCGAATCTCAGTTTCTTTGTTTTCTCTTGTTTACTCCTCTTATGTCTCTCCTGTTTTGTCGATAAAAGCTATAGAATAGTCTCTTTTTGCTGTATCTTGTGTCAACCCCTCTGTGCAATGCTCGTGTCTTTTGCCACCAAGTGCCATTACACATCTTATAAGTGACCAAATGTTTGGTATGGAAGCACGCCAGACGTTTTGAGGCATAGGAGAGCCAGACAGCCACCAAATGCTGCATTCACGTCACATGATGGATGGTGGGAAAGATTCACACGTTAACAACTTGCAAGTGTTCACGATCACGATCACAGAGTTAGTCGTGTGAGGATAGAAAATACTGTGCGTTGACCATGTAACACAACATTCATTAAATTTAAGTTTAACTGAGTGCAATATTTGCATCGCAGAAAATAAGCTCAGTGGCAAACGAACGTCTATGATAATTACACTTGTATAATAATCTATAAGCTTTGCAAATGAACCACTTTTATGACTTTCGAAGTGTAAATGCTATCGGCAGAAATAAAAAGCTAAAGTTAGTATACAAGCGAACTACACCACGGTCACATGACCTCCGTCACCACCGCTAAGCTGAAGGCTCGTGTTAAGTAGTTCCACGTAGCCACTTGTTGGCAACCGCCGTTTTTAAGACACATAGAAGCTTCAGAAAAACACAAGAAGGGCGTTTACTGGCATATTTTATGTCGAAGAACAAAAGAATAAAGTCTCTTAAGGTCTGCAGTTAACACGGGTTCATTTCAGGCTTCTAACCAAAATAAATCGTTTTTGAGACGAGGAAACCGGAAGTGCTCAACTGCAAACTCATTTCCGTGTTTTTGGACTCATTCCTACAGCTCTTTGTTACATTGAACGAAAACTGACCAGATGTTTGTTTGGTTTTCTTGCTCTTTTGTATTATTACCAGAGATTTATATTAGTCTGATATATCTGTAACACAGCCGATCCTCATTGGTATCCAGATATCACACAATCTTGTCAGGGACACAGTAGAAAATATTGTGAGCTGTGAGTTTTATTTTTTTAAACTTAAACTGTTAGTGATATATCTAAATTGCTTTATTAATGTGCATTATAAGTGAAACAATAATGCAAAATTAAACTGAATTGAAATAAATATTGGATTATACAATGTGGTCAGGACTAAGTGAAAGTCTGGTAGCAATAATACCTGCGCCTCAATTAAAACATGAAAAATATGATAATCATATAGGAAAATGAAAAACAAGGTTTCTTGTGTTCCATATCATATTCTGAATTAGGAATGGGAATTGAAAGTAATTTCCATATTCCATATTCCAGCGTTTGTCCATAAATACCTATAAATACTCAATGTGTTGAACAAATACCAATGTCCAAATTCAGCACTCAAGTTCTCTAAAGTATCATATTGTGAATATGATAAAACCAGATTAAAGGGACACTGATGTGCATGTAAAAGTACTCATGGGCATACGTTGACACAAACCAGAAATTGATTAATACTAAAAATATAATTAAAGAAACAAACATCCGTGTTTGGAGCTGTTGGTCAATCATCCATCCATTTTTATCAACATATTCTTTGTGCATATGTTTCTTTTTTATTGTTCAGCTTTTTACTCTGTGATGTGATCCGTTGGTGCTCTGAAACATCATTGATAGAAACGTGAGCATGCTGTAAAATAACTCACAAATGCAACGCATCTTACTAATGTTTTCTCTCTCCTTCTCTTTTACTCCTCCCATGATTCATCCACTTTCTCTGTCTCTTTCTCCATCCACCATCACTACATGAACTCCTCCGTCCACCTGCATGCCTTATTCACCAAATGTCCTCTTCCCTAAACACCTCCATCCACCCCTTCTAGTCGCCCAGACACCACCTTCCTGTGGTTCCTGAGCCCACTGAAAGCCATCCGCTACCTGGTGTGCAACCGCTACAAGTGGCTGATCATCAAGATCGTGTTGGCCCTGCTGCTGCTCATCATGCTGGGCCTCTTCCTCTACAGCATGCCGGGCTACCTTGTCAAGAAGCTGCTGGGGGCCTGAGAGGCTGCTGGGAGGACAGGGGGGGGGGGGGGGCCAGCCGGATGGAGGGAGGGGGGGTTTGGGGGAGACCCAGAGGGAAGATGCTGGACCAGAAGGAGAGCACGAGGAGTCGCACCCACAGGGAGGGGAAGCAGCTTCTAGAAGCTTCTTATCGCATTCATTTCTCCTCTCTATTCCATTCTGATCGTCACATACAGCTCGCCACCTTCCACCTTCGCTCTGGCAGAAACCAACCAGAATGACTTTTTTCCCCTGCAAATCGCGAGAAAAACTGTCTAACCCTCCTTCCAACCTGCAGCAAGCCTAACAAATCTAACGCTCAGTATCTGCACTCCATCCTTGAACTGACTAGAACGCAATCATTTGCCACAAAGTGTAACCCCCCTGATATTCTTTTCAAGCGATGACACGTGACGATGAATGTTTCTTTATCTGTTCATAGGACTTTTTATTTATTTATTTATTAAGTTGAATAGGAGTGTCGGGTTAGTGGTCAGACGATTGCGTGGACATTCATTTCAAGCGATGCTGTTAGATCTCCCATCACTGCTACAATGTCTGCTGATGATTTAAGGTAATATGGAACAAATGAAATATATGTGTTGTAACACTTTGCTCTGACCCTCCTTTTTTTTAGCATTTATACGCACTATATAAATATTTAATAAAGGGTCAAATAAATACAACTTTTATACAATTATAACTTCTCCTGTGAAAACATTTAATATTTTATATAACTACACCTGTGTTTTACTATAATATCCTTTATGATTTGTTTATACACCAGCCTTCACTTATGGGTGCCTACAAGAGGAGTATTACATGTTGACAAATTCATTAATTATCACTTATGGATGCTTTTAATTACATTTATTTAACGTTTACATACTGCTTGTAAATGCTGAGCCGGGTGGATTAAAGCAAAGTGTTACCTTTTTTTTTAAAAAACTATTATAGCTCTTGCAGTCTTTGCACACTTCAAGAATAATAATGAAGAAACAAAAATAAAGATGTCTATTTTCCTAATGAAATCAAATGAGAAATAGAACAAGATCACTTAAAAAATTAAATAAATAAATAATGAGCGCTCTACAGGGTTTAGATCAACTGCAATGTTAAAATGTTAAATCACTTGGATCAAAGTGACCAAGCTAGACTTGGGTCAAACCTCGTCACAAATAATTATCGGAAAAGAGAATAAAAGCAATTATTTGAAAATATAATTTGACTACGTCTGGTTGAAACGTCATCAAATTACTTCAAGGTCATTACTGTTTTCTACCAAAATGTAGACTTCTTTGTCAATATGCATGCATCATCGTGATAACTGACCACAGAGGTCGTATGTGTGTGCGTTGGCATGACTGTCTCTCCAAATCACAAACCCAGCTCTCTTTCACATTACAGATAATGTAACGAGGATATCATGGGAATATTGTTAAAGTGCACTTGAGTGGAGTGGTGGTCTGGGGTTGATTCTCTAAACTCCGGCTCCCTCTCCATATCAAATGGCGTTGTTTGCCGTGTCCGTTGCTCTCTTTCAAATTTGCCTGTGCTTGACCTGACATGTGTTGCAGTCTCTGTTTGTAATTCTGTGTTTCACCGATTACAGAGTTATTGTTTTGCACTAAACTTGCCTGTTTTTACAATGAATTTCTGTTTATATATCTGTTGAAATGTGTGCAATGTTTTTTTTTGTCTCTTGGCAATTTGAAATAAACTGAATTCCATGGATAACATGTTTAAGATTGTTAAAGCAGCTGCAAACAATATTTTCATATTACAAATGGATCACGTGACAAATGTTCCACTCAGTTCTACTTTTAGAACCAGACATTTATTTGCAAAACCAACCAGTTAGTCTTCATCCTTGAATTATTTTCTCTTGTAAACAGTATTGTGCTGCTTGAAAACACTTCACATAAAGCATAGTTACTTAAAAGTGCAAATTGTATGTCTTTGTCATAAAAATGTAATGAAAAAGTCATATGGATAGTATTTCCTAAAAAAGTTATATTATAGTATTTCTTAAAAATGTCATTAAAAAATCATATTATAGTACACCATGAAGAAATCATAGTATAGTATGCTATAAAAAAGTCACAAATAAATTCATAGTATAGTATTCCATGAAAAATTATTTTAAAAGTCATATTATAGTATATCATAAAAAAAAGTCATATTATAGTATTTCATGAAAATGTCATTAAAAAGTCATAGTATAGTGTGTCATAAAAAAATCAAAAAAATGTTTAGTATATTATGGCATAACAATGTCATAAAGAAGGTCATGATATAGGAAGTCACGAAAATGGCATCTTATAGTATGTCTTTAAAAAGTCATAAATAAATCATAGTATAGTATGCCATAAAAAAGTCAGAAATAAATTCATAGTATAGTATGCCATAAAAATGTCATTAAAAAGTCAATGTATAGAATTTCATGAAAAAGTCATATTATAGTATGTCATAAAAAAATGTGATAAAAGTTTTAGTATACTATGGCATAACAATGTCATAAAGAAGTCATAGTATAGTATTTCATAAAAAAGTCATTCTGAATAAATAATATTTAACATTTTAAATCTAAATAATATGACATCAAAATGTCATCAAAAATATTTTTTATGTACCTTCTTTTTTACTCTGTTATGGATGTGACTTGTCATGTAGCAAAGTACAAAACCTGAGGTAAGAAATACTCAAGTAAAAGTAGAATAACTGATTTTTAGTGCACAAAAAAATGCTTTGTTACAGTAGCAAGAGTGACTTGTTACTTCCAACCCTACACATCATTCTTTTTTCCTTTCTTTAAGAGGCATATTTTTCCGTACTCTTTGCATGGAAGTCAATGTTAGCTGTTAAACCTCTGAGTCTCTCTGTGCAGTCGTCCCAGTACCAGCTTGTTGTGGCTGCTGAGGCCCCTGAGGATGATGTGTATCCTGGCCTGGAGGCACTACAGGCTGCACTGTGTGCTGCTGCTGGCTGCCGTGCTGAGTCTGCTCTTCTTGGCTCTGCTCTTCTACTCCGTCCCCTCAGAGCTCAGCCACAAGCTCTTCAACACCGCTGGATAAAATCACTGTACTGTTTTGTATACACTCTGTATCCCACGTGAACGTCTGTGTGTCTTACTCCTTGAAGTTAGTTGTTCTACCTGGGTTTTTCTTCTGAAACTGTAAAAAAATAAAACTGCAACCACATCATGATTTAATAGAATTTTTTATTTTACATTTTACACACACTGTCCCAGTTCTGCTGATTCCGGGTTGAGTTTGGATTACTGCATCTCCAGCTCTGTGCTGACCTGTTGAATCAAAGATGTCGGATGTTAAAGAAGAAGCACATTCATTTCTGCACTATTACATTTAGAGATTGGATTAGGATTGGATTATTATTTTCATGATTAATTGATTAATCATTAGGTTTATAAAATTCCATAAAATAGTGAGAAAAAATATAGTTTGCTTGACCAAACACCAATTATATTCAATTATCTACTCAAATGTGACAAAGAAAAGCAGAAAATTATATTAATAAGCTAATTCAAAGCATTTCCGAGTTATTTGTTAATATAGGAAAGCCTACGTTCGTGTAAATGTAAGAAAATACAACATTACACTATTATTTTAAGCGCACTACTTTACAGTGCCATGCTCAAAACTCACCCTCATTGAATATCTGGTAAACAGTGTTACACATAAGAAAACTATAACAGACACATGAACGTACTTTTGAGTTGAGAGATTGTTGCAGCAACATCCGCAGCTCTGTGTTCTGCTGCTTCAGACTCTGAATCTCAGGGACGAGCTCAGAGGTCTCTGTCAGCACCGCCCTGGAAACAAACAGATCTGTGTGTGTGTGTGTCTGTGTGTGTGTGTGTGTGTGTGTGTGTGTGTGTGTGTGTGTGGTTGTTACTCACTGGTACTGCTTTAGAGTGTTCTCCGCTGTGTCCCAGAGTTTTATTTTGTCTTCAGAGATTATATTGGCCATACTCTCCCAGTAGGCTTCATCCTCTGAAGTATCCCGGGCTTCTATGTGAAAACTGTGAGGTTGGCGGGATGAGCTCTCCCTTAAAAAGCACCAGGAACACATTAGCATTACATATTCGTACAGAAAGACTATTGTATCACATCATTTCATGTTTATATCTCACAGACAGTCCAATCAATGTTGTTGCTCATCATTGACATGTTCCAGACTATGACAATAAATATCCCCCGAGTATTTAGTGTACAGTGGCAAAACAGTGGCATTATGTAAACAAACATTTAAAATGTTCAATTCTGAAAAAAACTTTAGAGAAAGTGGAAAATAAGTTTAATATATAATATTTTTAGAGCAGTTTTAGGAGAGTAATATGCTTTAACTTTAAGGTAACAAGTGGGACTTTTGTTTTTGTTTTAGTTTTTTTATATCAGACAAAATGTATCGAAATCAGTGTTGTTACTAATCATGGACATATCAGTGAAGTAAAAGTAAAAATTCCGCCTTGCATTTAGTATACAGAAAATAATTCAGTTTTTATGTTTTTTTTTCAAACAGCAGCATTATGTAAGCAAACTGGCATTTAAAGGGTTGCCATTCTGAAAATAAATGGATATTTAGAGGTTTATGATCAATACTGATGATAAGAATCTTGGTTAAAATATTTAACTCAGTGAAAGTGGAAAATAATATTAATATATCATTTTATGGCAGTTTTTTGACATGGAACTTTTTGTCGTCTAAGAGAAACCTTTTTAAAGTGAGACACAAGATGTTAATGAGTGTAAACACGTGCTCACCTGGACCCCACATGCTGCTGGAGGAAACTTTTTAGAGCAGGCACAACATGGTTAGGATCAATAAGTTCAGAGGTCACAAGAGTCGTAGACTGCGTCTCCACTTCCTCCGCCTTCTTACTGGATTCACCCGAATCAACACAAACATCCTGCAGGCAGACAAAGCACAGAAATAGTATTTGTCTAATTACAATCATCTTTTTTGTCCAAGACTCAAGGCCATAGTTCGCACAAGCGTCCAATAATCCACTGCATTCCTCATCTCTGTCCCTCCTCACCTCAGTCTGCGCTCTCTGCTGATGTTTGTACTTTAATAGGAAATCAGCCAACTTGGGCACATCCTCCTCTTCAACGCCAATAGCCTAGAAGAGAAGATAACCAATGGTTGTTCAGTATTTGCTCCGTACAGTCCAACAATACACTGATGCATTACACTCATGAACTCACACAAAGGAGCGAGCCCAGCTTCACAACGGTCTGTTCCTCCTTCTCCAGGGGAGCCAGCAGGTTCAGGAGTTTATCCTCCACCAGGAAGCCCTGAGACAGAAGGAAGGGAAGCTTTTGGTTGAAGATGCTCGTCAAGTAATGTCGTAGATTATTGAATGGAATCATTAGAGCAACATTCATATGGGCCCCTGACTGTTTTAACATAGACTTCAGAAATTGTGAACGCAACCTTTAATGGTTCAATATTTTAGGAAATACTTATTCTCTTTCTTGTTTGTAACGTAACTTAAGTTACATTTTACATTTACATTTTTTCATGGCCCCTGGTCAGAGGAGACTTTACACTATTTCACAGACGTGAGAGTAGAATTGATCTTTTTTATCTTTTCTTTATCTCTCAGCAATAAAGTGCATCTCCGAACTATTCCTTTAATATAATGCATGCATACATTACTGTTTGTTATGATATAAATATATGTGTGACTGTACAAACATCTTCTTCATAAAGTCTTCCTGTAATAAACATGAGAAATGAACTTCTCACCGCCTCGTCACACAGCAGCTCCATCACTTTCTTCAGTGTCTCCATTGACAGCTTCCCTTCCTCCACCTCTACACCGCTCACACTCTGCACCGCTGTCCCTTCCTTGTACATTTCCATGTCTGTGCTGTCAGTCTCCAGCCTCGGCCCGACTGACAGGTCCACCATCCTCTGACTGCCCCGTAGAGCCTGCCGGGTGTGAAACAGCTGGCAGACAGCCCGGCCCGCGGGCCTCCAGGCCTGTTTCTGAGGCTGGATGGGACCAGAGAGCTCCATGAACTCCATGGGAGGTCGCTCCCAGGCTAAACCAAGGTGCTGCTTGCAGATCTGTGAGTCGATGACCAAAACCCTCTCCACTAATTGCTTCACCTCTGCTTCAATCATCAACCACATCTCCTCAAATGTTCTGGCATCAGCGACTGCAAAGTGCCTGCATGGGAGGGAGGGGCGGAGGCGTGACGGAGTATTCCATCGCACAGTATGTCAGTGTTACTCAAAACTGGATGATTGTGACTCACTTGATTTTCTTCTGTAGGCGTTCATATTGCTGGGCGTTGCGTTTGTAGTCCTCGGACAAGTCGCCACACTTCTTTTTAAACTTATTCCTCTGACTGGAATACTTACTAATCATGTTTTTTATCTCCGTCTGCTTACTGAAACACAAAACGAGAGTGTGTGTGTGTGTGTGTGTGTGTGTGTGTGTGTGTGTGCGTGTGTGTGTGCGTGTGTGTGTGCGTGTGTGTGTGTGTGTGTGTACTACCTGCCAATCCTGCTCCTCATATCGGCCAGGCTGAATTTGCTTGCTGCCATCTCGTCCTTTTGCTTTATTAGTTTTATCGTGGCGATCGTGTTGTCGGCCTTTATTTGTTGATGCTCTCTTTCCAGAGCCTGCAGGGGCCACAATGGGATCGAGGGCCCTTTCAACACTGATCTTTTTTTTTTAAACGTTTTATTCAAGGCAACTTAATCACTTCCACTATCTACTTTATTACTGGTTTCTGAGGCTAATTCCCATTTAAATGAACAACAAAGTGAAATGCTGGGTTCCTCAGGGCAGTTTTAGCACAAAAGCTTAATTCAAAGGATAAACTATTGCCGTGCATCTTGATATTTGTGCAAACCTGAAACTTCATATCCTGTTCTGTCTGGATGACGCTGTATTTGTCAGTAGTCTCCAACATCAGATTGTGAATTATCGCTTCATACTCGTTCACTTTCTCATTCCTCTTCGTCAGCCTCTCCAGCTAGAAATAGATTAGATATCATTAGATACAGAGTTGACGTGTGTGAGATATAAGATGTCAATTAAGATGAAAGAAGACTCAAGGCTGCATGTGTGACTGTGTGTGCTCTTTATGTCAGTTTTCCCGACCTCTTCGTCCCAAAGATTCTTCATGTGTTCCTCCCATTCAGTCTTGTCACTTGTAAGTAAGATGTCACTTTCCTGTTGACAAACTCTCTTCAAACAACACAAGTGCAAACATTAGTAGGAATGACAACTATGGCATCAACAAGAGTCTACAGTTGCGCTGAGCTAACTGCTAACTTTAGCATAACATGCTCACAATGATGATGCTAACGCGCTGATGTCAAGCAGGTATAATCTTTACCACAATCTTAATTGTGCATGTTAGCATGTTAACATTTAGCACTAAACACAAAGCACAGCTGAGGCTGATGGGAAAGTTAGTTTTGCAGGTATTTGGTCAAAGTTTTACATATTGACCTGGTGATGGTGCCAGATGGAAAGTCAGAGGATCACCAAAGTTATCACGATTCACCCTGAGGGGGACGTGAATGTGTACCAAATTCCAAGGACAATCCAAATGAAATGGACTCGACAAATTATTTAAAGCAGCTTTTTGACCCAGACCATGGCCTCCTACCTCAATCTGGGCCATCTCCTCCCTGTAGGCCTTCATCAGGGTTTTGATCTGGTCCTCCATCCGCTCCATCATCAGGTCCAGCTCCTCTGCCTGCTTCCTCAAGTCTTTAACATAGCGGTCATCTCCCCCTTTCAGCTCCTGTTGTAGACAATACATATTAAATGTAGCCAGACGGACGGACGGACAGACGGACGGATGGATAGATAGATGGATGGATTTACCTGTTGCAGGTCATTTATGAGTTTTTTCTTGTCTTCTATAAGAGCAGCACATAACTGCTGCTGGTTGTTCAGGTCCTCCTGGATCTCCTGAGGGATCACCTTCTGCTTAGATATGGACCACCCTCTGGTGATCTCCTCAAATATTTCCTGGCTGGATTTGACATCATTCTCCAGCCGCTCGAATCTGGAACAAGAAAGACAAAGATGGTGGCAAACAGGAGGGAAAGACAACAAAAGGGTAAGGGTGGTGTGGAGGATGTACAATGTAAAACGGTAGGGGTGTTGGTGTAGGACAAAGGTAAGGTAGTGGTTAAGGAGATAATAATGTATAAAATATAAGAATGACCTTATTCTGCGAGCTTCCTCCAGCTCTGTCCTTCGCATCGACTCTTTGGCGTCGGCTGCAGTTTGGATGTTGGTCACTAATGTCGTCAAATATCTCTGCAGGTCTATCATCCTCTGAGGAAGGGGTCAGGTAATGTAAAGGAGGACAGTGTCAGGAGGTTGCACTTAAGAAAAATAGTAGCTATAATAACAAAAAAATATAACCAATAGCTAATTTGACTTATACATAACTTATCATATATTATAGTATCACCTATTGCCAATGTGTGGTGGTCATGGAAAATATGGTGTTATGTCATAAACAATCCTATGTTTGTTTCATGATATTGTTAAAGCAAAAGTCTAAACTGATTTATGAACTCCTCCTCAAGAATAATCCGGCAAAATAGTTTGAAGGTGCCCGGAAAACTTTAAAAGACCCAAGGCACTTGTACATTAAAATAATAAGTAGCCACACAATTAAATAGAAAATCTAATTATGGCTCATGGGGAACTTGGAAGTGTAAACTTATTATCCTACTATTCTCTTTACATCAAGGAGCACAATGGAAATACTGTAAGTCTTGGACTTCATTGAATTATCCTTGACATTTTTGCAGGAAGTGACGATCCGTCTATTCTCAAGAAAGCACACCAGATACTTTTCTTTTTAAGACAATTGAAAGAAATGTGGCATAGCGAGGGAGGTTTTGGTGCAGTTTTATAGAGCAGCGGTGGAGAGCATCCTTATCTACGCAATAACTGTGGTTTGGCAACAGGCAGCTGAGGACAGGAGGCAGCTGGACAGAGTGGTGCATACTGCATCCAGAAAGATATTGGATTGTGATCTCCCACTCCTCTGGGAAATCTACAAGGCTCGACTACAAATGAAGGGCCTTAAAGTCTTGAAGGACCCCTCTCACCCGGCTCACAATCTTAATTTCCTTCCCTCTCACAAAACACTAAGAAGAATTAACATCCAGGTTCCAGATCAGCTCATATCCTGAAGCTGTCCGCCTCCTTTGCACTACAAACATATTACTGCAGGTTGATTAATTGTGCAATATGGAAGATATTTTTAATGCAGTTGTAGCACTTTGTCTAGTGGTGTTTGTCGTTTGATGTTGCTGCTAAATTTCCCTACAGGGGCTAGTGATTTATCTATGGTGCTCTTATGTGTTGGATTGTATTTAACCCATTTGTTTAATGTTTTTTATGATTATTTTATGAGTGTGTTACCCATCTGTTTTATGGTTTGTTTAATGTACAATGTGCTTTATGAGTGAGTGCCATTACTATTTTTGTCTTTTATTCTGTCTGTGTTTAAGTAAGCTCACTGAGGCAATACAAATGGTGACTTTTGATTAGCACATTGCTTAATGAAATAACTGTAGATAGGCCATGGACACAGAAGGGTTTGGAAACTAAACAAACCTTTCCAGTCTCCTCCCCTTCCTCCTCTTGCGGCTGGCTCCTCTCCCAGGGCTCCTTATTAAACTCCTCATGGACCTCCACACTGGGGTCTCCATCGCCCTCCTGTGTGGAGACCCTGAAGGTGTATAGTTAGCAGTCAAACTGAAACCAAGCACGAAAAAAACATAGAAAAAAAAAACTGCAGTGTCTGAAGACCAATAGATCCAAATCCTCTAACAGCTACTTTTGGTGTCCAATGTGAGGACTACCATCTTCCTAGAGCACAGTCACATTGCATCCCTTATGTTTTAGCCAGAAGCCTCATTTGACTCATTTGGAAGTAGGTTACCCCTCCCTCCTTTTAACACTGCATCAGAGATACACTACAATTATTGAAGATAGACAAAGATAACATATGCTCGAGGAGGACCGAAGGATCATTTCCACACTGTATAGTAACCTTTCATTACATATCTGCTTGAGCAGATGTGAGGTTGTAGTATTGTGTGTTTTCAACATTTACAATAGTATTTGTTTACTCTAAACCGCTCAGGCACATACATATTATATATATATTATATATATATATAATATATATATAATATATATATATTTATATATTGATGTTGTTGTTTTCTTGTTGTTTGTCTGATCGTTTTTTGTGTTTACATTTTTATGGCGACACCTTATTATCTTATTAAACTCGATCTTGTTTGTCTGTTAGTTTCCTTGAGAACATAAAAGTAGCTTCGTGTATCTTCTACCTACTTTTGTATTGTCTACAACATTTTGGGAGGGAAGAAAAACAAACTACAGTGTCTGAATTGTATTAACCCATAGGTTATTACAATAATGATAATAATTACAGATATCACAAAGAGTCCATGGGTCAACAATATATATTCGTATAGCTTACTTTCACTCGTCGTTAGGCTCCTAAGCGAATCTTCACCGTAACTAACGAGCCGACTTACCCGTTCTT
The DNA here is from genome assembly GCA_943590825.1 of Bovichtus diacanthus. Taxonomy (NCBI): domain Eukaryota; kingdom Metazoa; phylum Chordata; class Actinopteri; order Perciformes; family Bovichtidae; genus Bovichtus; species Bovichtus diacanthus. The sequence goes on along the minus strand of CALSBV010010705.1, from coordinate 3,921,744 downwards.
AGCCTCTTGATTTGCGGACACCACAGAGGGTTCAGACGCCTCTGCTGGGTCCTTGTCAACTTCTTCCATATTTAGAAAAGGTCGTGTAAAAGTTAGTGACATTAATTGTTGAATACTGTCGTGATGAAGATAGATACAAAAGAAGCAGGTCTCTGTCGTCGCGGTCTGTTTGGTAACGTTGCTATGGCGACAGAGCCACCAGAGTGACGAGTGTTGCGTTCATGTGCCCCTCGTAAACTCAATACATCAAAAATAAAGAAGTTTGAAGGAAACATTTTTTATAAAAAATAAACTCGAAACTTCAAGGTCATGTGCAATAAACAACAAAAATGGCCAGTATATATTTAGATGTTATCTTTGTATGTTTCACTGTCGCACTCACATCTTGAATGATATTTTTATTTATTTTTTAAAACAACAAGTTCATTAATTTCTCATTAATTGAAGCAAGCATGTGTGCAAAAGAGTAAGTACAATTGTTTACAATTTGCACAATAACCACTTGCACATGGCTTGCTGATCAAAACTGATGAGATGATTATCAGTGAAATTGTCTTCACAACTTCTAAACATTCTTTCATCGTTTGAGCCATCAAATGCAAAATGATCAATTCATTTATCAAAATCTGTCAGACATATGTGTATAGTCCATAAATATCTATGACACGATGCTACGTACTGTGAGGAAGTACAATGTGTTGTTCTTTACTGAACTATAACGCAGGTTTTTTTCATTGTTGCTGGGTTGTTGTTTTTTTCTTTTGGCATGGATGTCATTTTGTCAAGTGTTCTGTTCACTGTATCTTACTTTACATGAAATATCAAAGGTGGATTTTCTATTTACAGTAAATCTAAGACATTGCTACACAAATATATGTACTGTATACATACATACATGAGCATATCCTTTTTCTGTGTCCTAGTGCTTTGAACAGTATTGACTTTTCCCTGTAAACTTTTACCTTCTGTTGAAATCAGATTCTAAAGAGCTCCGTGTAGTAGTCTTGTACAGCACTGTAAGCAGTAAGTGTCAACAAAAAAGTAGAACAAAACAGAGATTTGTATATAAGACACATTTTTTGACTGCCATGATGAAAAAACATCTATGGCATGTTGCTGCCATCTAGTGGCAGCAACCGGTTTCTAAACTTCTGAGTTGTTATTAGAAGTTGCTGTATATCCATGAAATACATTTTGCACAGCAGCAACATTAACATATAGAATGTGTACAAGAGAGATACATGTTCAAAGACAACCTGGACTATAAATACTGTTGGTTGGAAAAACGTGGTAAGTAACAAATTGAAAACGACTTAAACACTGGAATAACTTTTACGCAATTATAAAACTATACTACTGTTTCACATAAGGTTGAATCCTATTTAACAGCTACAAAGGAGGTTAGCAAGGCTACCTTTAAAGACCTAAAGTAAGTTGTTGTTGTTTTTTTTAAATCAACATGAGATAGCAAATCTCAAGATCAAAATATATATATATGTATTAAAAAATATATATATTTCAAGCGGAATATACTCTGCAAAAATCATGATAACTTATCTGAAACATAGAAAAAAAAACAATCAAAATTCCAAACAAGACAGGTGCATAATGAATGTACATACTACATCACTGGTTAATAAATAACATGAATTGGCATGCAATGAAAATGGCCCAATGTTGATTGCATTCAATAGTAAATATGTTACACGTTAGGGCTTTGATGGCCCCCCAAAAAAAAAAAAAAAACCCAGGCACTCTTACTTGTGAGAAAGAAAAGGTGACATGTTTATGAGCTGTACCGGTGCGGTTATCCAGTCAGAAGCTGACTGGAGGTGGCGCTACTGTCTTGTGATCAAAATTCGACTCAGGTTCCACAAACTAACATCCTTCAAACGTCTCATTTGTTGTCAAGAAAAAATGTTTTACGACACGTGCAGATTCAGCAGCCATGTCTCAAAAACAGAAATCCAGTCACTCACATGCACACACTCCACACAAATGATAAATGTCTTCTCAAGCTGATGGCAAGATGGGCCCTCTCTGGTCGTCCACACAAACAAACCCACACATGGGTCAGATGTTCCTGCCCTGAGGAGGGGGGTGGGTGCCCCCGTACCCTTTCTTCCTGTTGGCAGCCCTCATGCTCGCCCTCACCCCCCGGGGCACCTCTCCTCTCTTTTGGCCTCAAGTGGCCTCAGTTGCTGCTGAGCCACAAGAGATGTAAGTCAGCCAGCAAAGGTTTCTGACATATGATCCAGCCTCTCTGATGTCACCAACAGCTGACTTGTCATAAGACCTTTGTGAACGGGGGAAGTAAGGGATGAATGAGGAGAAGGCCTTATTTTCAACAGACCCTTAGCTGGAACGCTGAGTGCTTTTGCATCAAGCTGCCGAGATTACAAACTGAATGACTGCCATTAGAGAGTGATTCTATAATCTATTATAATACCATAAGCTAGGGATTGACAGACTTTGACCCCACTCGCAGGTGTATAATAAGCCCCATTCACTCTGCATATGCTCTGTGAGAGAGGGTGCATGTGTGTGTGTCTGCTAATTCCTACCCCCAGGGGCATATGTTTACTCCTTCTTCAACAAAGCATCATATTCATTGCTAAGGGGTTGAGAGGTGCATAATCTAAGCCTGACCTTCAGCCAGTTAACTAACTGACAGCTTAGAGTGTTGGTGGGGAGGGGTTGCATAACAACTTAAGTCCTGACTAACAGTTTCTTAATATTGCCATAACGAAGGAGACATCCGTCGCTTCGTAACATGGGATGCACTGCACAGAATAAATAGGAGCGGAGGACAGCAGAGAATTCAAAGGCATTTAGTCTAGAGGAGGCTGTGACCTTGTCAAAGAACAAAACAGACAAAAAGAATTAGATTTAATAAAAAGATTTTTTTTTTTTTTTTTTTTTTTTTTTTTTTTAAAAAGGCCAGATTCAGAAACAACATGAAGAGCATCCCCCTACTCTTCTATCAAATATGAAATGTACTGGCCTTGTCTCAAGGTAACTTGTGCAAAGAAAAGTATGTTTTTGCCATCTGCTGGAGCATCTATTGCACACAAGCATACACGTTTTTTTTTTCCCAACATAACCCTGTTGCCTCCAAATGTTTAGCTGCACAATTTTAACCTTTGAATGTTGAGAGGGAGTGAGGGACAGTGACAAACACAGATGCAAATATGCCGACAAAGAGGCCTTTACACAAACAAATATATTCATATGTTCATTATTGTTGTAGTAAATGAAATTATGTCAGGACCTGGGCAGTGGAGTGCACAGCCACAGTCCACGTCCACAGTCTCTTACGGTCTTAAATTCTTATCAAACAAGGTCTGAGGAAAAGTTTGTGTCATCATTTAGCTGCTCAAACAACAACAAGCCTCAGTTCAGCTTCAACCGTCACGCTTCAACATGCCTGCTTTATTCCCTCCTCAGCTTTAAAGAAGTCACCTAACACGTTCACACATTACTGAGAGAGCACAAGAGAAAGGATTGAAGGGCTGCACATGTTTAAGGTCTGGATTTATCAAATTGTGAACATGTTTTTTTGCATTTTGGTTAAAAAAAAAAGTGTGGCACCTAATTGATTTGGTACCACACAGTGATTTTCTCTAACAGCTGCTGTGTCTGAGGACGTTTTTAGATGATGACTAACTTGCTAACTCTACTTTCTTTCTAGAAATGAATCAATAAAAAGTTGCATATATTGAAAGTGTTGGAATCTAGTTTTGGAATAAAACCTCATTTTTTTTATAGCACGCCTTTTAGATCAAATACAGCGTGCATTTACCACCAAATTATTATAGTATATATATATATATATATATATATATAGTATTATAGTAATTATAGTTAAAGTTGTTTGGTTTAGTTTGGTTACTAAAGGCTCTTGCAATTAGGACTGTTGCATAAAAATGAAGGTAGGCACTACTATGCTCCAACGTCTAAATTTAAGGCAAATTTCTAACAATTTGGAATGTAAATTTATATGCAATAACTTGCATAATAATTAATTTTGCAAGTGTGTATAAAGTGTCAATTCTAGCGGTGAGTATGTAGTTTTCTACAAAACTTCTTATCCAAACCTCAGCACATTTTTTTCCCACTTTAATCGAGATCAGGACGTGAGTCAGTTTACAAAAATCATATTAATATCTTTCGCATAAACTGTAACACTTAGGGATTTATTATTCTCACAGTCATTTTTTCGCAGCAAAGCTCTTTGTGAGTGGATTAGGTGCACAATAATTATGTGTTGCATTACGCCATGATTACTGGTGGATTTTCTACATTTTTCTTGCTGCCCTGCAGTCAGTTCAATGAGAGTGTAAATCAGCTGCCTTTATCGTTGCATTATATCATAAACTGTGGCCAAGAAAACACACAATGTAGCCCATATAGAACAATAAATGTGCACGCCGGACACATCGGTTAAAATGAAAATGTTTCTTCTTGCAGCTAAGTAAAAAAAAATCCTGGTCTCTCTTTTACACAGTGACAATAAAGAGTCCAAAGATGACTTATAACTTTATACTTCTACTCCACTACATTTCAGATGGAAATATTGTCATTTGTAATCCATTATGTATTTGACAGCTTTGTTTACTTTACAGATAAATATCTAACACATAAAAGATTATCAGCTTATACAACTCGATTCATTGTTATAAGTTAAACCACCCAACAACAATGGTGAAAAGTATTAAGTACATTTTGAGGTACCATTTTCTGCTACTTTACTTCTGACTCCACTACATTTATTTTTCCAAAACTACAGTTTCTAGTTACTTTTCAGAATAAAATGTAACATATAAAACAAATGATCAGTTAATAAAATATATGACGCATTGGTATAGATCAAACTACAAAAAAATATGTTAAGTAGTTCAAATTAGCTCCACCTTGACCAGCTACAACATAAAGTAAGAATTATCAAATAGTTTGAATATAAAACACTGATGGAGCCCAATCTACATAAAGGGTACTTTTACTTTTTACACTTTAAATTAATTTTGCTGCAATGCTTTTTCACTTTTATTTAAGTAATGAGGTATTTTCAAAGTGAGGTATTGACAGTTTTACTTAAGTAAATGACCTAAATACTTCTTCCACCACGGATCAGAAGTATTTACAGTAAAGTACTTAAAGGTCCCCTCCGAACATGTTTCAAGACATGCAAAAATACTCAGGTTTTGAGGATTCATCTGTGTCTGATATGGTTTTCCCCACAAAAACGTTTAACATGCCCTTGTTAATAATTCTTAAAATGACATCTACTCATTCTCCCTCATTGTAAAATCCCAAATCTATGAATATGCAAATATTGCTCATTTCAAAATCTTAACCACTAGACACACAATGTATCCCACTTCTGTTTCAAGTTCCCACCTCACACTTCTGCATGTTGCATATTGATCCAAGTCTGCCTTACAAACCAGTTGTGCACAAAAAGGCTTCTAGTGTCAAACTCTGCACAAAGGACTTCATCATTCTGCAACGTGAAGTAATAAGCAAAAAAAAAAAGATTGGAAGGGGGCGTGAGCTCCGTCTACATTATCCATTCTCTGTTTAGGCCTATGCATTTATAATAATAATACTAATAATATATAATAATACACACTGAATGGAGCCATTCTCCATAATAACTACTTCTACTTTTGAGGTTTAACTACACTTTTATGCCAATTTGTGCACTCTGATGACTTTTACTTCCTATACGTTTTTTTAATTTATTTATGTATTGTGATATCACTACTCTGAACAGACTATAAATCGCTTGATCGCGTCGGTTCTCGTGTTCACGTGGCGGCCTCCGGTCCATCTCGCCACGAGCTTTTCGTGACTTTCAGCCGGTGTCAACACACTTCACTGTGCGGGAGCGCGAACGCCAAAAACGCCCGTGTTTTGAGCCGCTGTGCTGGCCCGAAACAGGGTCATATGACTCGGCAGATCCGTAAGGCTCTTAGACCTGCTGGTGGCCAGCAGTGGCTGCGCTCCACAAGACCAAAAAGCCAAAGGAGTTTAACGGATGTATTGCTGCGATTATTCGGCCAAGTATCTTTATCCCACATCTAGATTAGCTGCTAATGACGGAGGAAAAGCCTCGTTGCAAGAAACACAGGGCCATGCAACATGAGAACAAGGGTCATTACTGTGTGGAGGAACAGATTTACCCGCAACACAACATGGGCTCATTAGACATAATGTAACTGCAGTCACAGTTATGGATTGTATGTATTTACCAACACAACGGTATTAAAATACTCCAACAGATCTGTATTCAAAGTAGAGGTGATATTAGCTAAATGTAATTAAAGTACTAATTAAAACTAATTCGGCAGATGCATTAGCATGGAAGGAGCATTATAGATTTTGGATGCAAATGTTAATCTGTAATGAAGCTAGTAGTTAACGCAATGGAGTGAAAAAAAAGTACAACATTTCCATCTGAAATGTAGTGAAGAAGTATAACTATAAAATGGAAACATCTAAGTAGCAATGTGCCTTAGTACAGTCCTTGAGTAAATAAACTCGCTGGCCACCACTCAGGTTAAACTAAATTACCATCATTATAAAAGTGGCCATGGTTAAAGTAGAACACATGCTTCTGCAGCTTGTTTCCGACGTGAAAGTATTTATTTGCGCTTATGCATCAAAAAATTAAGGTTTACATTACTTCACAGCAAATGCATTTCTAACACAAATTTTTCCTAAAAGGAGACATAAATGAGTTTCACTGCCATGAGCGGTCAGAAAGCCCTTAACAAATTAAGTTAAACATCAGTGGAAAACGACAACAAAGCACATTAAAAGCTTTATGCAACCCCCCAAAAAAAAAAAAAAAAAAAAAAAATACAGTGACTGGAAAACAGGTAACATCACAGTGTGGTACTCTGGAGTGCTCTTACATTATGTGTGTTATGTCTTTATTTACTCCCACCCCACTGATGTGCACCCCCTCTTCTTACAGCAGATACATGTCACCACTAATGGACATCAAGTGCTTCCTTTTTTGCAGCTCACTTCTGGACATACATTAGAGACAGAAAACCCATTTCTCAACCCTTAAATAACACACACACACACACACACACACACACACACACACACACACACACAGGCTGCACTGCACAACGTTTTAAGATTGTTAACGAGTTGAAATGAAGGCGAGGACAGAATCTGTGCAGCAACATTACCAAACCACCTGATTAGTAGTTTATAAAGTCAGACATATTTCGAGTCAAACACAGAGCCCGCCTGATGAAGACATACAAGTTCAATTCTGCATGTTTTTGATGTGCGTTTCAAAACCCTTGACTTCATTTTTGAGAAGAATATTTTAGGGATATGAAAGCAAAATGTTTAATGAGCCCGAAGCATTTTACTTTCACTTTCCTTCATCTAGATCCTTGAAGTCCTCTGAATATTGATCCATATCGCAGCATCCTGTGAAAACAAACAGGGAACGCTGTTGTTGAGTCCTCTAAATTCAAACCTCAGGCGCAAGACGAAGGAGACACATCTTCTCCCAGGTTGTAACTTCTGGGGAAAAAGAAAAAAAAAAAAAAAAGAAGAGCGCTGTCCTTCGTCACCTGTCTCCTCTTCAGCTCAGTTTGTCCTGAATGTTCATCAGTGTGTTGTATGACTTTGCCCGTTTGGCTGTGAAGAAACAGAATTTACATTACATTAGAAAAGGCCAAAAGTACCATTTGAGGAGTTTAATTACTTCTCTTATTTTTAAGTTATTCTAGCAATTAAAGTACAAGATGTTTGTTAAAGTCGAGCCAAGACGGTTGTGATAAATGTACAACCTGAGGGAAATAATGAAGTTGATATGTTCCCCGAAGCTCCGCAGACAAATCAAAGGGGCCTCATGCAAGAATATTGTCAATGTCTTATCGCCCATAAACTGCCATATAAAACGACCTGTTATTATAGGATATTTTAGACTTAGTCTTAATGTTGCTCTTGGATTAGTCCAACACAAGGTTTTTACAAAAGACCTCCTGAACATCAACCTGCATAAAGACCCTGAGAGAAAAGAAAAAACATTGTCGAACCTCTCAGTAAATTGGCAAGCCATAATGATGATGAAATGATCAAGAGAATATCAATATTGTATTAAGTTTATTTTATTCATCCACATTTGAAAATCGAAATGTATTGAGATTATGAATTATAATTCTGAAGTCAAATAAGGACTTGTCCCGCTGCAAGAGAAAGGCAGATTCTGATTTTCAAAGTGGGGTCCGGGGCCCCTCTGCCAGGTGGTCCGGGAAAAGTTTTCAGATTAATTCATTTAAATTATCATAATATAAAAAAAATTAAAAATTCTAAATTCTACAAAAAGGCTTCATAGTTTAACAAATATTTTAAATATTGAATGTTTAATAAAAATGTTATCTAACAAATCCATAACTCTGAGAATTTGCAAATATGTTTCACACATCATATCTTTCGAATTACTTCCCTTAAAAAAAACGAGAACCAGAGCTGTATATGAATCATCACAATACGTCAAGTCTCACTAGGAAGTTTCGAGAAAAATTGTAACTAAAGTTCTCTTAAATCCCTCGAACGTGCTACTTAAGAACAAATCTGTTCGTACAAGTGGTTCCCCCTCCATCCTAAATAAAAAAAGTTCCCATCCTCCCCGAACCATCCATCATCCACCAACACAGACAACAACAATAAATCCTCCAACCTTGTCTATGATCCAGAGGTTTGCAGGAGGCAAACCCCCCCCAATGCTTTAGAAAAACCTAGAACACCCCCCTCCCCTCCTTCCTCCATCCTCCATCCTCGCCAAACCCCAATATCACAGTCGGTCAGCCCCCCCCTCCCTCCGCAAAGACCCCAAACCCCTCAAAACTCCGTCGAAAAATCTCTCTGTGTGACAATGGCCGAATTAAGCTGGTTACTCACGGTGTATGAGCTTGCGTTTCTTTTGTTCAGAGTGAAGGAAGCTGCTCAAGTAGAAGATGATGGGCAGAAAGAGCATGAAGCTGGACACGGCGATGACAGACACCGTCTCCTCACGGGGGAAGGAACAATTGAAGTTCTTGCTCCACAGTCTGCGAGTCACATTCATCTGAAACGAGGCAAGGTGCCAAACTCAACATTAACTTCAGCTGAGCACATATGCGGGACACCGTCAATTCAACGCCGTCAGGTTTCTGTGCTCGAATGTTGACTGTATTCAGGGATTCTACAACATCTTGCAGTTCTTATTGAAAAGCCTGGGAGCGGATTCAGGAGCGTAATCCTGCAGCCTTTTACTGCAACTCATTTTTAATAAGTAGTTAGGTTATTCTGCTATTTTTTTTTTTTTTTTTTAAGTTTCCTGCATTTCTGATCATATCCCCGAGTCACAGACCCAATCGCAATTTTCCATTAATTTCACGCAATGTTACGCGATTTTCTTTCTTATATAATGCCCTGAAATATGAAATCAGCAACCATTGAGATGTTGTAAAGATCAAACTAAACCATTGAAAGAGCATCTCATTTCACAACCCAGGCTAAAACATCAACCTATGACAGACTTCCTGTTTCTGACCTTTAATCCTTCATTTTCTTTTGTATTAACTCATGTGTTTTGACACATTGCTTGGGCTTGACAAAAACATTTCCAGAACACATTATCTTGTCCCCAGCTAAAAGTTGGTGAAGATCCTTCGCAGATTCCTCTAGGGGGCGCAGCTTTCTCTCTTCCCATCTTAAAGCGGAGCTCAGTAAATCCCTGACATACATACCGCATCCTCTATGTCAATACACATCGTGTGATTCATCTCCATTCTGCTGTACAGCTCGTTCAGGCCTTTGTATGTACCCTTACAGCTTTTGCACAGCTCTGTATGGTTCCCCTGGGAAGAACAGACATCATTGTTAACTTCTGAACATGAACTCACAACAGACAGACATCATCACCTAACTTATGGCGTACCTGTTGATACTTCTCAAAGCAGGTGAGAGTTTGGTTGATCGTGTTCATAAAGTACAGCGTGTCGTTGGTCAGGCTCTGGAATCCTCCCGTGACACACTCTGCACAACAGGAAGGGAAAACAAGCAGCGGTTAGGTCTATTTAAATCTATAAAAGCGGACAAATTTAAATCAGATGCCGTTGCGGTTTGTGACGGTTTCACCTCGTTAACATATATCACTTTCCCCGTGTTTTATCCAAGATTTTAACCAGCAAGATAGTAACAATACAAACAATTGTCACTCCTAATTACTGTTCAATGTCAGCAAAACATGGATGCAGAAACAAACTAAAGCTAAAACAATTACGAGATTCATTAACTAGTTGATTGACAGGAAATTAAACTTTTGGATTTTGATAATACATTTTTCGTTTAAGAAGATTCCATAGTTTCACCTTCTCATTTGTATTTTCTGACAGTTTAAAAACTATAGACCAAATGAATAATCAATTCATCAACAATAAAAAAAAAAAAATCATTCCAAACCAAATATGCTCTCACTACTGGCAGGATGTGGAGATCCACCAAATGTGATGCAATTATCAAGCTGCTATGGGTGATACTGGGCACCCTGGTGGCTGAAGAGTCTATCTATAATGTGAGTCACATGTTTGATCTCTGCTGCAACATCCAGTGTGACCACTGCCCGCTCTAATTAAAGCACCCTAAGAAAAACACCAACTGAATGCAGCCTCTAATTGACCCTGCACTCTGACCTCTGTGGTCAAATGCATACCCCTATATGTGCGAGTTCAAACAAAAGGCACACATCTACAATGACACACATGTAAAATTCCAATAATTCAGATACGTTTACTTTATATCCATGCAGAATACTTACTGCCGCAGTCTGATTTGCTCCAAATGCCTTGCAGGTTGCTGTACAGCAGATAAACCAGCATCAGCCGATCACTGCGCAGAAGGCTGTCCCTGCAGGTCACATTACCAGGACCCATCTGAGGACACACAGGCAAAACGTTATCACGCACCTATCTATATAATCAATAAAAAGCACTCACAATAAGTTGATCATGGTGAATTTCCATTATCGGGATAATCATGAATATCCTCACATGAGAGAGAGAGAGCCTCATTTAAAAAAAATACAGGAACTACAGTGCACGAAAGAACAGAAAGGCAAAATATTGCCGTTTTAAAAAAAAAATTAATGTATCCTTTATTTATGCAGGGGGACCCTATGATTTATATATTTGTTCTTCACTAAAAGAGGAAAATTATATGTGTCTTATCTAGGATGGTTTGGTGACGTGAAATGTTCATATCATCAGTGGTGGAATGTAACTTCGTGCATTTACTCAAGTACTGTGCTTGAGTACAGTTTTGAGGGACTTTACTGGAGTATTTCCATTGTATGCTACTTTATACTTCTACTCCACTATATTTACAACTTGAAATGCTTGTATAATATAATGCAGTACAATATTACTAATCTACCCAGTAGTACACAAAGTATCTAAAATTGGCTGCACATTGACAAACTACATTATAATGTTATTGTGCTTATGTGTTACTGATAACAACTGAATAATATAACACTTTGAAAAGGAGCCATTCTGAATAATGAGTACTTTTACTTTAAGTACAAGTTGCTGATAAGACTTCTGTACTTTTACTTAAGGAACATATTTATTTCGAGACTTTTACTCGTCATGGAGTGTTTTCAGACTGCAACATTTCTACTTTTACATTAGTAAAGGAGCTGAATCATTTTTCCACCACTGCATATCGTCCCATGTCTCACATACAGGTGAAGTTTGCATTCCATTTTGACTAATAAAATGTGTTGCTCAGCTCGCTATAACAAGTGAAACAGATGGATTGGTGATTTCCTCTAATGTGTCGCCACCGGTCAGACACATCACAAGACTCGTGACTCGTGAGACAACTGCGCGCACACACAAGGCCTGTCCTCGTTATGCAGACAGACAGTTTACTGCAAACTAAAACACAGAACATGACTTCATATGTGGCCACGCACCTGGTCTGATGATATGTTCGTGTAGATTTCCATGAGCCTGCCATAGCTGGAGAAGCAGTTCTGGCAGACTTTGACAGGTCTGGCTGAATTCACCAAGCAGTCCACATAGGTGACATACCGCTGCCCGAAGATGTGAAGCAGCTCGCTGCAGTAGTCGGTGATCTCCAGGTCTTCTGGGAAGGGCGACAGCAGGTTGAGGGAGAACAGGGAGTTCACGTCGGGCTTTTTAAACACAGGCGAGTGAACCAAAACAGCAGCAGCAGGACTCAGAGACGAGCTCTGTTTCAGTGTGTCCGCGGAATCTGAAGCAGTGAGGTTTACTCCACCGCCAGACACGAGAGCGTAAATATTTAATACTAACAAAAGCAAAAACGACCAGTTTCTGTGAAGAGACATGGTCGAAAACGGGGATCAAATATCTGTTACTTCTCTTGCTCTACACACAACCCATGATTTCCTGGTTTTCTCCCAACGTGATCATGTGACGGCCTGGAATCTCGCGAGAGTACATCACTATCAGATCAGTACTGTAACTTTTCTATTTGAAGTATACAATTTTACTTTTAAAGTTTATACTATAATACTATATTGTATATATTGTATACTTAAGTGTTATATTAAAGTAGACCTATACGGGTTTCCCCTCACAAAGCCTTTATTTATTATTATTATTTATAGTACTTTTTGCCACTTTTAAAAAAGAAAAAGGACCCTCATCAATAACAGTGCATCTTGTTCCGAAAAAATCACTCTCTAGTGGTATATATATGGAAGAAGAAGAAGAAGAAGAAGAAGAAGAAGAAGAGAAAAAAAAAAAAAAAAGAAGAAGAATGCTAATGATAATGATAATGATAATAATAAAATGACATAATTCTAAAAAATTATAATATATAATATAATGATGATATAATCTACATTAATTCTAATATTAAAGTCATGTTTATGAAAAATATAATTGAAGTAGGCTAATCCATAAAGGTCCACTTGATCATTATCAATTTTTGATATTTAAAAAGCTATCTAACTATCTATCTATCTATCTATCTATCTATCTATCTATCTATCTATCTA
>CALSBV010010705.1:3885059-3908668 GCA_943590825.1 Bovichtus diacanthus | reverse complement strand
CTATCTATCTATCTATCTATCTATCTATCTATCTATCTATCTATCTATCTATCTATCTATCTATCTATATATCTACTATCTATCTATCTATCTATCTATCTATCTATATATCTACTATCTATCTATCTATCTATATATCTATCTATCTATCACGAGTTAATCACAAAAGACAGTGGAGGGGTTGATGCTATTTACACTACAGTATCGTATAGTATAGTATAGTGTAGGTCACTGTCTTTGTGTAAGGAGGAGGTGTGCGTGTTCGTGCACAAGCGTGCACAAGCACGTGCGTGCTTAAAACAGATAGCCGTTCCTCTTGGTCTCCTCATTAATTGCGGGGTTTGAGACACCATACAATTTTGCAATGTGCGCTCGGCTCGGAGCAAATAATCACGGAGTCAAGGTAAACGATTTGGGCTCCAATCCTGATTGTGATAATTGTCACAAACCCCCTCGAATCAAGCAACCGCAGTCAATGGTCGTTAATGTGAAATTAGTGGCTCTTGATAACTTGCAGGCCGCATCAATTCCGCAGTCATCAGAGCCTAATGAAAATAAGGGGGGAGAGAGTGCACGCGGCATTAGCGGCCTATTCTGATGCCTGTGCACAACTCCAGTAGGATATATAAGCTAAATATGGATTCTGGCCCCTTATACTCCTCTCACTGCACATGGCACCGGCAGCTCATTAACTCTTCTTTCCCTGACCAGAGTTCACCTAATTGTTCAGATGTTCCCCATTCATTTATTATTTTCTAGTGTGGCTCTCAGAAAGAAGAAGTGATTACGACCCAAACCCTTTATGATCCTGCTTTTTTTAAAATTTATTTATTGTTATAGCATTTTGTGCGGTTATGTTCACTTGGGTACACCTTAACTTTTTTTTATGTTTCACAAATAAAGACAGAAAGCAAACGTATTTCATGTTCTTATTATTATCATTGTTAATACTATAATTATTATTAGTGTTATTAGGCTATTATTATTATTGCATCAATATAACATATAGGCTCAGGTAGGTAAGTTAGGTAAAAGTATATGAGTCTCAGTCTGCACTTCATCACATTATTCACCAAGTTTTGGATGTGTTTCCTCTGCGGGCTAATCAGAAGAGCACCAAGTACAAATCGGCATATCATTACTACTTGAGATGACCGTTATTGTCAGATGGCAGAAAATGCCTTCATTAGCATGTGATAGATAGACAAACCAAGAGGACAAAAATCACTAATTAGGCCCATAAATTAGATGATGGTGCTGATGAGAGTCCTTCAGGAGGGATGGTAAGACTCAGTCCAAGAAGCTCCTCATGATTTTGCGGACTATACAGCACAAGCATGCAGTGGAGAACCTGGCCAAAAGAAGGTATATCTGCTGATCATTTGGAGAGAAAAGGAGCACAGAGCAAAGCTTTAGGCCCCTATAAGCCTATAGATTAACCCTCCATAGGGCTTTTAAAGACGAAACACTCTGATCCTTTACTTAAGTAAAAGCACCATAAAACAATGTAAAACATAGTTCAACATTCACAATCATATTTAAGTAAATGTGTGGGCTACTTAAAGTATCAAAGTATCAACAGTTCTGCAGAAAAACAGTCCCTGTCATTTATATATAACATTATTATAATGTAAAATACCAAATATGTAATGTAACCAAATGTAAGAGTATTTGCAAGTCCTTAAAACATGGTTTAGTTTGCCCTGCACCTGTAATAAGATATTTTTTCGCACCAATTTTGGGACCTGTCAGTTGAATCCTTTCCGTCCTTGTGAAAGTCTTTAACTGGACAATCACAAAGGGGTTAACTCAAACCGGTTCAGCCTTAAACTTGGCTCTTGGCGTGGGGAGAGAAAATAGCTGTAAAGTTATGCAGAAGTTATTCTTCATCCTTCGGGCCGTCCCTAATCCGCCAAAAACCTCATTCTTTCATCGGAGAACTGTGCCTCCTTTCTTGTTCCCCCCTCTCTATACAACATAAAGTCAGACTGCATTTAATGGTTATGTCGGGATGGGAGAGGGGCTTTCTTCTTCCCCTTTTCTCCAGAATATTGCCCTTTTCGTCGTGTGAGTCTCCCAACCCGCAGGGACCCCCATATTCTTCCCTCCGCGTCTGACTCGAATCACAAACTAACCCTGATTTTCACCACTTTGCTGGGAATTGCGGGGAGTGATAATAGAGATTTCGCTTTCATTTTATACGCTTGACTTGGTTATTGTTGCTTTTCTCCTCTCCCGTGATTCTCCTCTTTTCCAGGGATTAGCCCTGACTTCGCCCGCTATACTGGCCGCCGAAGTGCCCCTGAGCCCCGGGATGACAATTGATGCAGATCAAGGCAGGCCTATTCTGCGCCTTTGAAAAGGACCGAGCTGAGCCGGGCTGAAATGAGGGAGTTTTAATGGAAGAAACGGATTCCTCTCAGTTTGCTTCCCACAAATGAACTGCTAGAGTTTTTGTGGGATGATATTATTGACAAAATGTAATATAATAAAGACAAGGCTGTACATTTCACTTTATGTAGACACAGACCTACAGACTGCATGATGATGATGATGATGATGATGATGATGGTGGTGGTGGTTAGATACCACGAGGAAGCTGCTGCTGATGATGTCAAGGATGATAAGTGGACAGTAATGGTAAGTATGATATATGTAGAATGATGGCGCTGGTGAAGAAGAAGAAGAACAAGAGGAAGAAGAAGAACAAGAAGAAGAAGAAGATTACAATTATGGTGACAATGATGAAGGTAAGTACAGATATGCTGATGAAGATGATGATGACAATGATACGTATGGTGATTGAAGTGCTGCTGCTGCTGCTGAGGATGAGGAAGATTATGAAAATTATGCGAGAGAAGGCAAAACAGCTGATAACGATAGTGATGATGATAGTGATGAGGAAGGTGATGCTGAAGATAAGATCAAAATTAGAATCAGCTTTATTGTCCAAGTAGGTTTAGACAATACAAGTTAATTAGCAATAAACCCATAGCTATTACAGGCAACGTGCTGAAACCACGAATGGACAATATCATTTATTTTTCAATCTATTGTTCATTAAAAATACAACTATTATAAAAGATCAACAGGGCGTGCAAAGTGTGAATAAGTGTTGTATGGGTAAAGTTAGTTTGGTTTGCAATTTATACTTCTATTCCACCATATTTCAGAGGATGTAGTGACAAGTTACTTTTCAGTTTAAGATATATAATAAGCTAAAACCTGTTTGGATTGTGGCGCCTTACAAAAAACAGTGTCTGGTTGGGGCCCCTTGTGATGTTTCAGATGTATATGACTTAGCAGTTCCACCAAAGAGAGATTCCTCCTCTAAACGTCTCTGGTGGTTTCAGTTAAATAACTGTTCCTATAAAAACTTCCTATATTTAAAAAAAAAAAAAAGCAAAATTTGAGAGGAAAAATGTACACAAATTTGCTTCGCAGAACTTTGTTCTTTCCTCCCCAAATTACTCATCTCACAACAGATTTACCTTTAGTCCATTTGGAGGGGGCCTAGCCCTTAAATTGGGACCCTCTACCTGCTTACAGAATATAAAGGTGTAAAAACTAGCTTAACCTCCACCAGCTCCAACAATAAAATGTTGCTTACACATTGAAACATCAGTAATAACAATAAAATAATGTCATATGTAATAATACATCACACGCAAGGGCCATTTTCTGCAGAATGAGTACGTTTACTTATGTGCATTTATCTTATAATACTTTGTATTTAACTTGTGATTTATATGCAGCACTTTTACTTGTAATATTTTCACATTGCAGTATTGGTACTTTTACCTAAAGGAACATTTTTCAACCTGGACCCTATTTTCACAGCAAATGCTTATCATCGGTGTATGTCCACTAAAAGTGCTTGTTTTTGCCATTGGAAGGCTCAGATTGTTCTTAAAAGTGTCTGACAAAATGATGGAAAGGACCCTACAGAGAAATTAAAAAATAAAGGTCTTTACCTTTCGCGAGATTTCAGCTCGAGACACAATAACAAACAGACCGGATCAAGCGAAAGGTAAAGAAAAACTTTTTGTTTCTCTTTAGGGTCCTTTCAATAAAAGCAAGAATGAGGAAGAGGAGAAGGATGGAGGTCCTGACTGTGTATCATATTGCAGTATATCAGCTCTACAGGTGCCACTATCTGATCTCTGCAACAGTTTGAAACAGTCTGACTGTGCAGATCTGCTCATCACTAGCACGTCACACAAGAGAGGGTTTCAGTATTTGCTGCGTCTTCCCCAATCAGGCATCTCTGCAGCACTGTGAGAAGTTAATCTTTGTTGACGGTGTGTTGTGCACTCTTCCGTGGGCCGGTTGGGTTGGGCCCTCTCCTGGAAAGCCCGGTCTGTGCTCATATAGAGGGGGATAATTACCAAACACGCAGCCGACAGCAGCGACACAAAAGCTGCTTTGACTTCCTCACTGCTGGTCGCCTCGAGGGGATGGTCCCGCTCCCTGCTCACCCTGCTCACCCAGACCACTTCTCATCACTCCTGAGAGGCAGAGACGTCTTGTTCCATAACAAGACATGAAACTGACTTCTTTCAGCTCCAGTGAACTGGACATAAACCCCGACTGACAACCTCCAGTGCCCAAACAGAACAGGGAGAGGACGGGTGGGCCGGGACAGAGGACAAGAGAGGGGTGGGGGCGGCACAGGGCGCACTAAATAAAGTTGTTATTCACTTTAATCTTACATCTTCAGGGGAAAAACAGACCAAAGCAACTTTACTTGTAATCTAATTTAAGTGGTTCCAAAAAACCAACGGTGCGACATTTGCATTTTGACAGATTTGGACCTCTTTAACAGATGTTTTTTCAAACTTTTCATGAGTAAATTTAGGGTTTCTCTCCACGGTCCTCTCAGAGCCATCTTCCCCCGCTCAGAGCTCAACGCGCTACAGAAATGAAAGCACGACGTGCTGTAAATGAAATGGGCCGGGAGTGATTGTTTCTGACAAGCAACAAAACACATCGTCCCTCCCCTCAAATTAGTCCCTCAGGAGGGGGTGGGGTGAGGGGTTCATGTCCCAGGAGATGCATGGACAGGACAGCATGCCAGCATATAGCATGAGCATGCGTGTGACTTTCAGCATCTAACCCGGAACCGTACTGGTGTTCATCTTTTCTCTTTGCTACTTCCAGCGATGTAGCACAAGAGGTTACTGTGACCACTGTAAACAAAGCCTAGTTCATTTATGTTTTCCGACTTAAATGGCTTCCCAATTCCAGTTTGATGATGCATATGTGGTACAAATTTATATAATAAAGTTTGTTTACAACCTTGAGAAAATGGGTAAAGTTAAAATAAAAAAAGTCCATCCCTAAAATGAACTATGACTCACAACTAAAGATGAAGGACACTGCTAGAAAATCTTATTTTTCTCTTGACTTTATTTTTTCAAATTTTGAATTGCACTGAAAGTAAACTTTTTATTTAAAACTATATTTTTCTAAAGCAAGGCTGAATTACCTTTTGGGACTGGTGTTTTTTTTTTTGTTTTTTTTTGTTATTGTGTTGCACAACCAACACAGCATCAAGACCACTAAGAAGACATGTTCACTTTAAATCATTAGGATTAGCATTGGCTACAATATTTACTTTTCTATTTTTGCAAAAGTATTCTTTGATTGATTCATTACATCAATTGAAAGGTACCCTTCTGAGTTTTATTTGAGTTTTTCTTATATTTAAAGTTCTTCAACAAACTTGTGTGCTGCACACTTAAGGCCGCAATCAGACTTTTTGTCTGGGGCGGCTATTATGTAATTGTTTTCAATGAAAGTGAAGCGTTAGCGCCCTGACCGCCTTGAGTTGAAAAAATTCAAGCCTGATCCGGGCGCCTTTAACAAAAAAAAACCAGTGTGGTGCGCCCCGCGTTTTCAAGCTGGCTTAACAAACATGTTGAATGCATTTTTTCCCCCCTATAAAACATTTAGCAAACAAGACTCCTGCAACAGCTTGCAGTGTTCTTCTTCTACTCATCGTTCATCTGTGCATTGCTGCCTTTTATGTTACATTACTTCTACAACCTCTTAAAACTGCATTACCGCTCTCTGTAGCCACTAAAAATGCGCATGACGTTGCCTCTGTGCTCAGGGCGTGAACGTGCACACATGTGCATGGACAGATAAACAACACAACACATTGCACTGCAGCACCGCTGGGGGACAAAATCCCCACAGGGTACCTTTAACAATGAAGTAAAAAATATACGCTTTCTTTAAATTACAATGTATTTCTAATAACAGTTTTGGGGGGGGGGGATCTAAATGCAAAAGTGGAGCACCTGAGGCAGCAAATAAAGTAATTGCTGGGAAGTGAAAGCGTTTACATTTTTCAAAAACAAGATAATGTCAATCAAGTTTAAACTACAGAGTATTGTTGCCGTATGAAGCTGATATACGCAAAGCGTGTAAAAGCAGAGGAGGAGCATTACAGCTCCATGTTATCCAGCTATGTTATTCATAGTGGGCCATGGATGAATAGGCAGTTAGCTAGCCAGTTAGCAAGGGGTTAGCTTTAAAGCAAGCCCTGATTTGTGAACGAGGGAGTGGGAGGAGTGGTGGAGGGCTTGGCGTTCAGGAAAGCCTCTCCTGGGCCAGAAGAAAAGGATTTGGCCCAGATGCACGCAGCGATGTTAACTTTGAGTGGCCCCTGTGGCTCAAGCTCAGTACCCCCTCCTTCTTACTTCCCAAGCCCCCAGGTTGCCTTTGCATGACATCATCCCCAAACTATGCCCCCCATACCCATGTGAATCTGAGCTGTCACAATCGGCAGCCCCCCCATTAAACTGTACTGCGCCGCAAACCCATACGTTTCTTTTTCTCCCCCCTTTCCCTCTCTTCTTCTACCACCAATCTCCTCCCTTCTTCTTCTTTTTTAACCCCCAGAAAGGCATTGTTTGAGTCAGGGCTTGATCAAAAAACTGTTGCCCGCCAACCACAGGGCTTTCTGTAAATTCAATAAGGCCACCTTAAAGATTTTCCTAATTAATGGATGACATCTTTGGCTGGAGGAGAGGCTAGGCATTCTGCTCCAGCTCGCTCTTTGTTCGCCTCCTAATTAACTTTCCTAGGTCACTCAGGTCCCCGCAACCTGAGAGTGAAGAGCCCCCATTGAGGAGGGAGTTGTAAACTTACTTTTTTTGCCTCGGCACTTAAAAGGGGAAAGCAACTATAGGGAACAGAAAATATCCTATTTAAGTCCTTTGTGAGTGAACTGCTTGCACATGTTCCAATAAAGGAAGTCTTCTAAATAAGCTGCCATGTTGCTCTCCGCTCCCCCTCTTTCTCCCTTATCCCACCTCTTTCTCTCCCAGCTCCACAGAAAGGTTATGAATGATAGCTCTGGGTTGAGGGGGGTAAAGGGCCAAAGGACAGCATCTGGGCATTGTGGAATTGTGAGCATCTGAAACTTTGAGGGAATTTGAGGATGGGAAAGCACTGAGCTCCAGGGTGGTGGGGTGGATGATTGAGAAAATGTGGTGCATATGAGAAAAAAAAAAAAAAAACAAGTGCCTCTTTGCCCTCATCATTGTTTGGGTGTTTCTAAAGGACCCCATGTCTCCCAGATTCTTTCATCACTCCTCATCTTTATCTTTTAAAGTAAAAAAAAAAAAAAAAAAAACCCTGCCATTTAATTACTTAAAACTGGAAACAGATAGAGCCAACGTGCCTTGTATTGTCATATTTTATTATAAATATGTTTTATTATAAATTGAATACTTCAATTGTTACTAACAAGCTAATTGTCCTGAAAGCTTTACTGGTGCAAACTGAAAAAAACTTAGCTGACATTTAGAAGCAAAGACATTCATCCTAAGAGAAATGCACACCTATATTAATTCTGATCTCTACTTGATTTTTAGTTTGTTATGTTACACCACTGGCAATAAAAGGAGCGTATTAGCGATGTCATGGAAGCTATTTCTATGCTTGAAGGGTAGCAAATGAATGAAGTGTTCAATTGAATATTCTGTATATTCTTTTGCAGCAATTCACCATTTTAGTTCCTTAGCGATGCCACAAAGTAATGAGACAGCCACTTTAGAAGGAAACGGTCCGCTGAATAATAACTCTGCAGAAACATCTGGCTCCTTGAATACACCTGAAACCATTCAATGGATGGACTCTGTGTCAAATAGAAACAGTAAGGTAAACATGTATCTGTCAAGTAGTTGTGTATTTGAATAAAGTTTGTATCTGAGCAAACTAGCTCAGGCCATAAATGCTGTGGTATGTGGCTTTGGTCCATGCAAGTCTTGTCCCTAAAAAGAAATAAACATTAAATAAATCAAATGTATACAGGTGCAATGAGGGAGCCAACAGTTGCATCACAAAGTCTCACTCATGAGATCGGGTGTTGGTAGCCTAGTGGTCAGGCTTCCAAATAGTGCACGGGAAGTTCCTGAGTTTAATACCAGACAGTTAGTTCACTGTCGCTCTGGATAAGATTATCTGCTCAATGACATGTAATGTAATGTGATTGAAGCTTTCATTTTTTCACTTGTGCGTTTAACCCTGAGGAAGACCAGTGTGCCGTCAATGATCATTGATCTTGTTTGTAATAATCTCGCCATGATAATACCATCTTTTAAACCTCTGCACTGCCTGATGAACGTCCGCGACTGAAAAGTTCTGTCTCTAATGAACTTAGCGCTGACAGTGAGCAGGAGTTGAACCTTTTCCTTCATATTATTTCATTTCATGCACTTGTCTACTAGGTGTGCATTATGAAACATCCACTCATATTGTATGTGCTCTAAAGTAACACTTTAGAGCACTTATCTCACCTTCAGACACCTAAATGTATATATACGCACACAAGCACTGAAAAAGTGAGTTTTTCATAATACGTCCTCCTTACCTAAAATGACCACATACCCTACAGTGCCTACCATCCTGTGCAAGGGACTGTACACAAAGTATATCGGTCACTAACCTACAAATGCCACATGCTCATCAATATTCTCATCGTGTCACGTGACACACACTCGTACACTGACCTAGATCTGCTCTCCAAAGAGCCTCATCACGCACATTACACCCCAGTTTGAATACAGGGAAGGTCCGTGCCCTGATTCTTGTAAATGATCCCCAGTGTGCCTGGGTGTGTATTAAGACCCATGAGGTGAGTGTGAGGCTCATGATGACAGCTCCTGTGCTGCAGGGTCCCCGAGGGTTAATGACGAGTGGAAACTGTGACCCCAGGCCGTGACCGTTGAACCTGACCTGTGGAGCCGACGGGATAACATCAGGAGAAGCAGGACAGAAGCAAGACTGACTGCTGAACAGAGCAGGATAAACAGCAGAATGACTGTCAGAGCGACTCCAGGTGAAGCGCTGACGACGGCCATTCTGTGGTTAATCCGTCTGACGGCCGAGACCACTGTTCACACTGCTGCTGCTTTTTTAAAGACATTTAGAAACCGTGTGTGCATGGACGGCATATATACATGAAACTCTTTTTTTTGTTATATATGGACAGCAAAAGTCCCCCTTCACTGAAAAATGTGTTTTACTTACTGTTTCTCCGCTTGGATGTTTGACCTTAACTGTGCAGAGTTTGACCCTTTAAGGCTGTTTTCACATTCACCTGCTGAGGGGCGAAAGTTTCTCTGTGATCACTTTAACTTTGAGTTGAAGACGTGAACGCGGAGCAAGATTTTGTCACATGACAACTAGCTTGGAGCCGATCGTGGTCCAATGTGGAAACTTGAAACCTCCAGTCCACAAACACAGAGATCGGATAAATCATTTTGAAGCTAAATATATTTCAATAATTATAGATTCTGGATTTTTCAATGAGGGAGTAGCAAATGAATGTGATTTAAAAACGTTTTAATGAATTGAATTAACTTTTTTATGTGGAAATCAAATCAAATCAAATCAAGTTTATTTATATAGCCCAATATCACAAATTATACATTTGTCTCAATGGGCTTTACAGCCTGTACAGAAAAAACCATATCAGACACAAAATAATATTCCAAGCAAAAT
This sequence comes from Bovichtus diacanthus, assembly GCA_943590825.1. NCBI lineage: Eukaryota > Metazoa > Chordata > Actinopteri > Perciformes > Bovichtidae > Bovichtus > Bovichtus diacanthus. The sequence continues at coordinate 3,898,651 of CALSBV010010705.1, read as the reverse complement.
ATCTTTGTCTTAAAACTTGTCTGGAGGGGATTTTTGTAGAAGTATGTAATTCTATTGTCATATTAATAAATGGGATCATTCACATATAAGAATCAACAACAACCAAAACTCTCATATATAAATATAATAAGTCATAAAGTCAATCCTAATCAGCTGTTAATTTTATATCACTTACAAACTTTAATTCCTCATCGAGTTGACGATCAATGAACTAAATCCTGCGTGCAGCACTTTAAAGAATAGATGACATTAAATAAATATGAGGTATTTGTGTTCTTAAAATCTCCCAGAATACATTAGTGTGGCTGAAAGAAAAACAATGTCACATCCACTGTAGCAAAGTCAATATCAGATTAGAGTTGTGTAGTTGTTTCAGCATTAAGCAAGAGCTGAACGAGTGCATGAGGGTATCTTCTACTGAACATTTATAGATCATATATCATTCATCATAATATGCATGTTGATATAGAAAGGTATTTAGTTAGGTTTTAATGACGTAACATAACAACTGTAAAATGTAATTACAGCTGTTAAATTAGTTTGAACATAAACTCTTCTTAAAGTTCACATTTGTGCTCCTTCCCTCATTGTAGAATGTAAACTTACATAATACACAACACAAAGTGAATGAGTGCAATAAAGGTATGCTGACTCTGCCTACTATAGATATTATCATTATTGTAAATGACCTAATGAGAGGAGTGGTGGAGGGCGTGACGGAAACTGTTGTTTGCGTGTGATTTGATTCATGGATCTATACAAACACACACATCTAAGGGATAACGTGTTAAAGGGAGAGCACTTATTACCAACATGGTCCCAAAGTGTGAAAAGCCAGACATAAAACATGTAACGTAAAATTAAACTATAGTCTTAAAATCAAAACTAGACCAGTGCAAACCAAATAGTCACATTAATACAAATAACAACAAAAAAAAAGTAAAGAATTTAATTTCCAACCTGTCCCTCTACTCCATTAATAAACTCTAATCTGACTCCTGAGAGTAAATCTGTTGGTTTTTTTGTCAACTTCATAGTCAATGAAAATGGAAACTGTCGTCTACCTTACACACAAGTCACCCACAAATCTAGTCAACATATTCACCTCTGCATGACTGAAACCTGTTTGTTTTTTTCAACTCTAGCAAATCCTGGCATTTTCACACACCACATGCAGGCAGAATATTAAATGAACTGTAGATACATTGATCACATTGCGGGCTCCTTGGCTCTCACATGTTTGTCTTTGCAGTGTGAACAGACTAAGCCCCTCTACTCAGCTGTCATAATTTGTTAACGAGTCTTTTCAGGGAGGGAAAAAAGAAAAAGAGAAGACAGAAAAAAAGAAAAGAAGGCTCTTCACGAGTGACTGAAAGCAGAGGTCCATCCAGAGAGGGAACCCAGGGGCGACATCAGACCGATTTCAGACCAGCCCGTGATGGCATCTCTGTATATTTTAATATTAATGACCCCGGCCGCAAAGCCGCCTCTAAGCCTCCAACAGGTGCCCCAGCCCCACTCGAGTCTGAAAAACCGGGATCATTCAACATCCCACTATCCAGCAGCAGCACCACCGGGCAATAAAGACTGCAAATGAGAGGGATGAAGGCGGAGAGGAGGGGGAAAAGGCATTAAAAAAAAAAAGTGGACGTGGAGTTAGAGAGTCAGCCATCTCTTGCAAATAAGTTTTTGAGTCACTTTCCCCAGCTGAAACACGGGTCGATATTTCCCCCCACCCCTTGAGAAAGAGATTGACTTTTGTTTGGAGTTTGTGAGAAGTGGGAATCAGAAGCGGGACAATGGGACTCCCCACGGTGAGAGGCTGAGAGGAGCCATCTCAAATCAGTCAGCCAGAGGACTGACTAATCCGTCCATTGTCCCTCCCCAGCCACCGGCCGCACATCAACACATTCGCCCCCCATTGTCCCCCACCCTCATGCAGCGGGATTTGCTCTCCCCAACAGCCAGTTTTGTCCACGGCAGTTCGAGCGGAAGTTTCTCACTGACAATTTGCCCCAAATAGATTTGTCAGAGCGTCCAACTGCACCGCACCGACTTGTGGGTTTCTGGGTTTGGGTTTTGGATTTTTTTTTATGGGGGTGGGGGGGGGGACTCTTGCACGGTGAGGCCTTGTGAGGCGTGTGTGTAAGTGTGCACGAGTTTGCATGTCCGCGTGCAGAGGTGTGTCTGGATGTAGATTAGTGGAGGAGATGGTGGGACTGGGGTAAAGTCACTGGTGTGGGAGCTCACCTCACTGGGTTTTACTGTAATCACTCAGAACATCTGACGCTTGATGAGTAAACTCCCGTGAGGCAGCACTGCCTTTGTGACACAGTCAACACTGGGGCCACCGGCAGTGGTGGGAGATCCTTTATTTAAGTAAAACCACTAATATCACACTGTTGAAAATTCTCCATTACAAGTAAAAGTCATGCATTCAAAATCTTAAGTGAAGTGTTTCAGTATAATCAGGAGAATATACTGAAAGCATCAAAAGTAAAAGCACAGACAAATGTCCCCTCTGTGAGATTTATACTGTTATATATTATATCAGTAGATTATTTTTAAGCATGCATTTGTGTGTAACATCATTTTACTGCTGTAGCTGCTTGAGTTGGAGCTAATTATTTCTATTGGACTGCAGCTAAGGATTATTTTCATTGTGGATTAATCTGCTCTTTTTTTATATTATTTTAGGGGATTCATTTTTTTGGTTTCTAAAAATTCAGAAAATAGGAAGAATAAATCCGAATTCAAATAATTTAAAGAAGCAGCAACTCCTCACAATTGAGAAGCTAAAACCATAAAATGTTTGGACTTTTGCATGAAGAATTTCTTTTTTTCTTTTTTTAAGTACTTAGTTACATTCAGCCACTGGCCAACATCAAGAGAAGCATGTAATCACACATGTGTGCTATCAGTGGGTCAGACTGCTGCTCAGGATTTACCAACAATTCCCTTGAAAGGAAACAGTTGAAATGTTTATGCCTGAAGATAATGTTGTCTTTTATGAGCTTGGGTTGTCTTAAAATGGGTTTATTATTTTGGGTGAAATAAGGAATGACTTTATTAATTAATCCCTAGGTGTAAAGATAAAATAAAGAAATACGAGCACAAATGCTACAACAAAATGTCAGCTTCTCTTTATCTAATATGAGTAAGTTATACAAGACAAACTGAACTCAGAGGTATGTAGGTAAATAACAAATAAACATTGATACATTTTTCTCTTATTGGGTCAAATTTAAGTCAACTTACTTTGTTTAAAAAGTCCAATCCACCCAGAAAATACTGCTGTCCATTGAGTCCTGGGTACATATATATGAAAACAAACAATAAGACAATTAAAATACATCAAAAAGTCAGTACAGTCTGTTGATGGTGTCCAGGTTTCAGTTTAAAGCCTTTGTTCCTCTATGTCCAATAACATTATATTGTCTTGATTTAGCCTTTAAATAAAGGCTCCGATTGCCGAGGGTTTAACTTAAGAGTTTTGATTATTTAGATAGTTCTATATAAAGTTAAAGGCTTAGTAGGCCTCGTGGGAGAGCAGTCACAATACTGGATCCTGATTGGCTGAATTCACGGGTCTGTCTGATTGTCAGTATCAGAGCAATTAGTGGATTAGGAGACTCGAGTCAAGATCCCACCCAGGTCTGAAACACTGACTGCATGAAGTAAAGACGAGTTCATTTAAATACAATTACTTTTTTCCTTTGAACTCACATAAACATAATCTGCAACCTCACTGAATATCTTGGATTACTTATGAATCAAGAAGTAAGGCCCCTTTAAATGTTGGATAAGCGTGTGCACAGGTAACCTGCATCTGTATAATGTCTCCTGTTGTAGAACTGTCCGTGGTGCTGAAATCAGGCTGCATAATCTTCACTTATTTGGAAAGTTGTATGATTTTTAAGACGTTCAAGTATTAATATTACGTAGGAGAGGTTTTACTGTTGTTTTTCTGTTGAACAAGTCTGCACGTACACACTCACATTTGTCATCATCTGTCATCCTAACTGAGCTGAGCTGGTAGAATGATTCCTCTCCGTTAAGACAATCATCTCCTGAGCTAAACACCAGCAGAGACTATAAGATGATCTACCCGGTCACTTTTAAAGGATGCATGGCAGCGTGGGTCTGTGCTCGGCTTGAATTCTCCCCATTATTTGCTCTCTGGAGCTTTGTGACTTCTCCTCAAAGCCAATTGGTTCACGCCTGATCGGTTAGGGGCCTGCACGGTGATAGCAGAGCATAAAAAGATGGTTAAACTCTGGCCTGCAGTCGGTGACTGTCTATAGGAATTACAATCAGAATATATATTGTAAATAGCAAAAACAGGCATTTTTGTCATCTTTAAATACTGTATTGAATGAGTGCTGTTATTATCATTTTCACATCATTAATAATCAGCCTGAGTTGAAAAAAAAACCGCAGAAGAATCAACAGGTGTGTAAACAGAGCAAACTAGAACAGCATGCGATTTACACCTGACTTATTTTACCGGTGTTTTCTCATTTCTCATAAAAGGTGTCAAGACATTCGGAGCACAGGCATTGTTTTGCCTTGACTTCTGTTGGACTCTCACTCGTTTCTCGTTGTTTAAGTCTATCCCATAGTATGTCAAGTATCCACATACTGATGCTGAGCTCCCAAAAAAACAGATACACAATCCACTGGCCCCTTTGTTAACGTCATTTCATTGACTGTCTGAGGAGAAGAGAGTCACTAATACAAAAAAAAGTGAAAGAAGGCAACCCCGGCAACCATGATGTTGGTTATATTTGTGTAAAGGCTATCAGTGAATGAGGAGGATTAGGACGAGTTAAGGAGATTAAGTCACACATTCACCATTCACCCCACCCCGGCAGCCACCCACACACATGCGCACACACCGCACACACTTTAAAATAACCCAAAATGTTATTGATCTGTGATACTTCAAACATGATTTCCAGTGTTTTTCATTTAGGACACGTTATTTCTGCTTTTGGGTCGGTGAAGTGTTTCATTTCGTAAATGAATCACCAACAAAACACGTGGAGGTTACCTATCACACATCATTTGTAATCCTTTTAAAAATAAATAGGAGAAGTCTGGAAAATGGTCCCTAATAAAGGTGTATTGTAGCCATTATTGTGTGGCCGTTTTATAGGAAAAAAATAAAAAATTTAAAAACACAACATGAAGCGTTCTGTGTGTCCCTGCAGGAAAATCAAAGGAATATTATAGCTATGTCTCCTCAGGCTTGTTAGTCTCCAGCCTCGGCTGTTCAGCTAAAGGGCAGGTTGAAAGAAACAACAATGGCTGATTGCAATTAACTACGCCTCTCCGCCTCGCCCCTGTCCGCTTAAATCGACACTTTGTGAGTCCATATGGCCTTTAGTGTACCGTGGGAATGAACACAATTAAAAACAGAATATGGATTTCTGGAGTTACCCGGCGAAAGCGCAGCAAGCTGTCAAGGTCAGGGTGTCAGTGAGCGGGGCCCTGCAGCCCGGCCCTCGACCCTCCGGACAGCCGGGCACGGGTGATGGGAGGTATGTGAAGCCCGACAGTTAACCCGTTTACCCACTAGGTAGGGACAGTTAGTGGATTAACTACTTCATTCGAAGGTATCGAGGCAAAAGAGAGTGACTGAAATATCGTATGGAGTTATTACTTTTATTGTCATTGTGGTTGTTTATTGCTGTGACATTTCTGCACGAGTGATGATGTTTTTATACAATTTTATTATCCGTTGGGTGTAAATGTGGCAAAAGTGTGAAGAGTGTGAGGAAACTCAACAGTGTGTGTCAGCAGTAAATGCAGGAGAGAAGTCAAATGGAAGAAAACAATAATGAGTGGGATAATAGTGGAGGAACTGTCGTAAAAAAAAAAGAAAAGAAAAAAAAGCATAACAATTTTTATAAAGCAACAACTACAATTAAAAGATCTCACATCGGCGTGTTCAGTGTCTGGGTGATGTGTATATGAATGTGAGTACAAACAAGTGCATTTAAATAAAAACGGTTTTTTTTTTTTAAATAAAGTAAAAAATAATAATATTGTTGCTATCACCACTTCTAATATATCTAATATATCTATATATATCTATATATCGATATATATATATATAGATATCTATATAGATATAGATATATATATCTATATATACATATATGTATATATATTTATATATAAATGCAGAAGGGGTGAGAGTGGATTTCATCACTTTCATAGTTTACTTTTTTTTTTTGCCTGTTTGCATAAATTGTTTTAGTTTTTTTTTTCTTTAACTACGTTGATTAAAATGTTACATCACATCATTACATCATTACATCACATTCCGGGAGCCTGGTTTTTGCCTCACAGTGCTGTGTGTGTGTGCGTGCGTGTGTGTGTGTGTGTGTGTTTGTATGTCTGTATATTATTGTCCAACTAACGAGCTCTAACTTCACATTACACACATCAATCCGCCCATGATCAGGTCCTTTAAATGGACACTCGTAAATGAGCCGAAACACTGTTTAAATTTAAAACACGTGCAACAGGTTGAAATACCCCGAGATCAGTGAAGCTCAAGAGGACTTTAAAACGAGCCATTAACAAAAGAAAGACAACTTCTTTACATGCAACCACCTTAGAAAAACAATACCCCTACGACATTACAATAAAATTAATGTTTAATCTTTAGCATCTATAATCTGTAACAATACAACACATATCCAACACATCATTAATGCAGCTATACGAAAATAGTGTCTACCTCAGCTGTTTGACAGTTGACTGATCAGTGTAGTGTGCCCCAAGCACTTATCCTTCAATCGTAAGGACTGCATGTGTAACCAGACACACTTGTGTATGCAGGAAATGAGGAGCATGACACTGGTTTATGTCTGAGCCCCATAACCCCCCTCGGCATAAAGTAACCTCTCAGTGGTCTGACAGCATCTCTCAGCATTCCTCATATTGTTAAAAGTCATGACTGCAAGTTTTCTGCTGCACCGTCTTCAATTTGTTCTTTGATTTCAAATATGTGATCATTTAGAATTGTGTTCTTAGATAAGGTTTATGATGTGATCAATCGTTGTTGTTGTTGTTGTCTTTTTGGGAGAAATGCAGCCTAAATAAATGCATCTAGAGCTAAAACAAATCTAAATGTTGGCGAAAACATGCGTGCAACACGTGTTTGCTGTTTGCAATGCCTCTTGATCCATGAGCAAGGCACTTCCCATCACTCGCTCACACATTCACACGATCCCTTACACACACACACACACACACACACACCCTCCCTCACACACCAGTGACGTCAGGCTGGAGTTTGGAGTAGAAAGCCAAGTGGATGAAGGAAGTGGAGATCTCCACCCTCCAGCCTCCCCCTGACACTTCTCATAAATATTACCAAGGCTTATTTGAGGAACTCGCACCACTAAGTCACATCGTGTCCTGGTTTTAACAAGCTTTCACCTGTCAGAATATCCGAAATTTTGATTTTTTTTTTTTTTTTCCTTCTGTTTTCACACCGGTTTTGCGCCGTCAGATGCGCTCCAGGCTGCGTTGTTCCAACTCCAACTTTATGCACCGGCTTATGCTCCCAGAGCTGGAGGGCTGCAGCCGTTAACCGGTCGTAGCAGTACGGGGGACCCTGCATATCAAAGGCGAAGATTTGTCTGATACAATGTTCAATCGTGTGTCCTAATTTGGGCTCGTCGACCGGAGATCTACTCTGTCAAGTTGGACAAGTCGGGACATTGACTTTCCGATCTCTTCGCCGCTGGCAAAGACTTCCGAGGAAAGTGCTGCGGTTTGACGAATTTGATTGTTTTTGCCAGCACGAACAAAACGAGAAAAGGGACATTTTTTACTCTCAACTTTATTATTAAGTCGAGTATCCATGATGAGCAAACCCGCCGGCTCAACAAGTGGCTGTCTGGATATTCTGAATGTCAAATCAAGTAAGTGTTCCCTTTCCTGATGCTTCTGCAGAATATTGAGTAGCCCGGTGTGCTACAATAAGTGCTCTATAATGGGCCTTTCTGCCACAGGGAGTGTAAAACATGAACATAAAGCTGCTGCACGGTTACGTACTTATAGTTCATGTTATCAGAGATTCACTACAATAACGCAGTCAGTTCATTCCTCATGGTCTTACAGAAATGTGAGCAGTGATCCGTGGGCAAATAGCTGTTTCTTTTCCCGAGTACACACACAGCCCGGTAACTAAAGCGGCCTCAGTCTGACATCTTTTAAGAAATATATATATATATATTTTTTGTAAAGTTGATCAAAAGGTAAATAAATAATAAACTGTATCCATGCTCTGAATATTCCTATCGAGTCCCACTTGTTGGCACTTGTTGCCTGTAATTTCATATTCAGCAACTACCATAAAATAGTAATAATACAACAACAAAAAAAACAGCTATATATTTAATGACAGATAATATATGATTTTAGAGCTTGTATAAGAGATTATTCTCTTACTGGATTGACGTTTTGCTGTTTTAGACAAATTAATAAACAGCGCTTACCTGCCTGTATGTCTGCGTCCGCGCGTTTCTGTACTACTGTAAAAGAACAAAAGTTGAATTCAATAATTAATCATGAATGTGTTCGGTGGTTTTAAAGGAAATTGTTGAGTATTTTTCTTGTGATGTTGAAGATTTTCTTGTGGTTTAAAGTTTGACATTAAAATAGAAATGTTAAGCTTTGCAGTGATCCCTCTGTAGGCCTCACAATGAATCCAAATTAAATCACACTTAGATTTTAATACAGCCCTAAAAACATTATTGTTGTGTTCCAAAAGATAGGACATTTCTATTAATTTTACATTTGCCTGTGTGTTTCTTCCAGTATCGTTTGCCTTGTCCAGACGCGATATTCACGTGAAACTGTTGCTTCTGTTGTTTAATTCTCAGATGTTCAAATGTATAAATTGCTGATAATAACCAATATGTTTTAAATTAGTATAAAACAAAGGACATTACAACATTACAACTAGTGGCATTCAAGTTCATACTCACATTATGGGTGATCAGTAGAAACATTTGCTGCACTCAATGAAACTTTATGTGCAGTTCTTATAGCAGGTTTGCTCCTTGATGGTGATTACGTTAATAGAATATGCCATATATCTTCAAGCAATTACTGCACACAATGGAGACGAATTGGACTCCCACAGCGGGAAGTTAAATACATTTCCCCCCTTCACAACAAAATTGTGAGTCATTTTATTTAATTGACTCTCAGCAATCTACAGTTTTATATTTCTTTGGGCTTGTGTTGTTGAAATGTTGCGCACTTTCGTTCATCATCAATTTAAGTACGCGCAAAACTTTGATTTTGGGAGTGCGAAAATGAACTTGACTTGTTTAACACTTTTATTAAATATCTGTTAAGCAGTAATTGACTTCAATGACTATAGCCAACATTTGTATTATTTATTTAAAAATCTAGATTATACTAGGCCTATATACAACTACATATGTGGATATAACTTATTATACTGCAGGTTGGATTTTTTTTTTTTAAAATTACTCCCGTGAGGAGTTTTAACAGGCCAACTCTACAGAAACTCTTCCCAGACATAAATGCTACATGAAAAGTTGGTTCTCTCTATTTTATGGCAATTACACGGCTGTGGCCAACAGTTAAATAGCCTACATGACCTTCTGATTCTTCATAATCTGGCAATTGAAGACCTATAAATCTCCTCCTGAAGTCATTGTTTTTGCTGCTCAGTAGTTATTCCCATGCTACCCTTTTTGACGGGTCACTGGTGAATCAATGAGCAGGTGGCAAAACGTCAGTGTAATTACATAGACGGCTTTTCCCTCCAGAATAAAAAAGACTCCCTCATATGCATACAAATATACTTCTTTTTAATAGATTTGAATACAAAATCTTCACACAAAAAAAAAAAATCACATTTTTTCATCTACACCGGGGTCGATTTACATACACTTCATTTGAGTTGGTGAAACGAGTTGGTGCGCATTATTCTCATGGTGCAGTGTCACTCCCTAATCCTGGGGCCTATAGACCTGCGGGATAAAGCAGCTGTCGAGTCCCATTATGAAGGGGAGTTGGCAGCTTGTCGAGATGCAGGCAGTCAGACGAGGTTCAATGGGGGAAAATCATTAAGTTAACACTTTCCCCTAATGTCTCCATTGTGCGCCCTCAGGCCATTGTCTTAGAGAGCTCAGATATGACGCTTCCCACCGGACTTTATTCTTGAAATGTGCGCCGTGAATTCCCATGCTCGGACGAGGCGCGGGGCACTGTCCAGTGTGTGTCTTGTGGGGTTGTCGGACAAAAACAAGTCATTTGTAGAACAATTTGTCCATAGCTCAACAGTGTAAAACGTCTAAAACGACTTAATTTCTGACATTTACTGTATGTCCACAGTGCAAATTTAAGCGTCTAACCTGACAGCTCTACGGAACTCACTTCACTAAACTACAGAACTCAGTAAAGCAACAACTTTCTCAAGTTGTGTGTCAACTTTAGAAATTGTTCTCGCAGTTTATCCAGATGTTACACATTGACGATCAGCAACAGTCACATTTGGATTCTTTTTTTTTTTTTTTTTTTTTTTTTTTTTTTTTAAATGAGCCGATGGAAAATTCAGTGAATGGTATGTAACTGAAATGTGGGACTTTCTCAGGTCGGATTCTGGACATCCCATGCAAAGTGTGTGGCGACCGCAGCTCAGGGAAACACTACGGTGTTTACGCCTGTGATGGCTGCTCGGGATTCTTCAAGAGGAGCATCCGCAGAAACAGGACCTACGTCTGTAAATCGGGCTCTCAGGTGAGGCCTCCTCCTAATTTTATTTTTTCATCATCAGTCCTGGCTCCTTTAATCCTCATTTTCACATGGGCCAGTGGAACAGGAGGAATCTCTATAAATTAGGAAAGATTTGATCGTGTCGTTTGTTCACAATTTTTGGGGAGATGTGTGCCTAATAATCTACCAACTTCCCTCAGTAATGTTTTATAAGCAAGTTATAGTTATTGCACAAGAGAGATTTATATTCTCAGTGGTATGAGTGTCCTGGTCCTCATCATAAAACCATAACCATCTTTACGCACGGAATGCGCATTTTACGCACAGATTATATCTCATGTTCCCTTCTGGCGCTGTGTTAAATCTCCCTTGATGAGCCTAATTGTGTCATGCCTGGACCATTAAGTATTGGGCTAAACACCGCGCTGCTATAATATACCAGGTGTAATCCAATCTAATGTGATGACTCGAAGGCGAGGATTTAGGCAGCAGAGGGCGGGATAGAGTACTTATCCTCCGGGATGAGGCCGCACTGGAGCCGCAGGGGAGCAGGTCGATAACTACACGATAATAGCACGATCTTTCACCTGGAGATTGGCCTCCCAGGAAGATAATAGCAAGAAGCCTTTGGTCGTTAAAGATGAGAGAAAATCAACTGAAGGCTCTAACTCGATTTCTCTCCCCCTCTCTCTCTCTCTCTCTCTCCCTCCCTCTCTCTCTCCCTCTCTATGTACAGGGTGGCTGTCCCGTGGACAAAACTCACAGAAACCAGTGCAGAGCGTGCCGTTTGAAAAAGTGTCTCGAAGTGAACATGAATAAAGACGGTAAATGGGCTTAATTTAATTATCACTTTGGCCATGACACCTCGTGCAGTGGTGTTTGGGTTGGAGGTGGGCAAGTCGGATGGAAAAGTGCATTAATGCTGCCAATGAAGGCTGAAAAGAAGCAACAGTTTGATAATTAACTTCTCTGCACTGATTTAAAGGGGATGTTATTTACACTTTGTGGGAGCATTATTACATTACCAATTTTTTTCTTTTCTTTCACACTAACATCATTTGCACTTTGACTCCTTCATTTTACGAACACTTATGGTTTAGTTCAATAAAAATAAACTAGTAACTGTAGTCACTGACAAACAAATGAGATAAATAAGCCATTCTCTCGTGCAGAGATCATTCCTTCACTGTGTTTCCCTGCTGTCCCGTTTCACAGCCGTCCAACACGAGAGGGGGCCCCGGACATCCACCATCCGCAAACAGGTCGCCCTATATTTCCGGGGGCACAAAGAGGTGAACGGATCATCGACCCATTTCCCGGGATCCTCCCTGTCCGGCCCTCCCTTCTTCACCACGGTCACGCAACTGGAGCCTCACAACCTGGAGATGAGCGCAGCCAACACACCGGAAAGACAGGCCATGGTGGGTCTGGCACAGCCCACCCCGAAGGTATACTTTGGGAAAACTTTTATTTTATTTGTATTTATCTTCCTAAGATTTAATAGCTATAAGTTCTACTTGCCTTATAAGTAGCTTTAACTTTACATTCATAGCATTTTGTGTAATTTAAAGGGTACGATTCCTACAATAGTTTGATATTCCGTGGATATGTGTATTATAGCCTTCCCAAATGTTATTATAGGATTACAGTTTTTTTCCGTAAGGGTTAGAAGTTGAAATTCTTGTCCCGATTTAGCAGCCTGTAAGAGCCACAAATCCGCCTATTAGATTTCTCACTGTAAATCTACCACAAGCAACACTAATAATTATAGAAACCAGGTGCTGGAGCTTGGAATTTGACCGTTGTTGTTCACCATTCTGTGAACTGTGTTTCATTCTACGTTATGGTGATGATGATAACCTCTTTCATTTCCTCCAGTATCCCCATGAAGTCAGCGGCACCCCCATGTACCTCTACGAGGTGGCGACGGAGTCTGTGTGCGAGTCAGCCGCGCGCCTCCTCTTCATGAGCATCAAGTGGGCAAAGAGTGTTCCCGCATTCTCCACCCTCCCTTTATCTGACCAGGTATGCGTTGGAGTCCAAATATTATCCTGCAGGGCCTTTTAACGTGAGCAACGTGAGCAAAAAAAACCTTTGTGCGCAATATGGAAAACAATATACAACCGGTTTTACGCACGATATTAAATAAGATTCAAAACTGCCTAAAATATAATACATTAATGCTTCTTTGAGGATACAGTTTAACACTGAAACGATTCCTCTTTGCAGCTGATTCTGTTGGAGGACGCTTGGAGAGAATTATTTGTTCTGGGCATCGCGCAGTGGGCCATTCCTGTGGACTCCTCTACACTTCTTGCTGTTTCTGGTATGTAACAAGGCAAGAGAGAGCTCATCGGAATACAGGCCACTAACAGGTCTCATGGGCTGCATGTGTAAATGCATGCATACTGCTATGGTGTTATCCTGCAAAATGACTAATTGTTTTCATATTTATTCGTAGGAATGAACACTGAAAACACAGAGTCTCAGCGGATGAATAAGATCATTTCTGAGATACAAGCACTTCAGGAGGTGGTCACCAGATTCAGACATATGCGTCTTGATGCAACAGAGTTCGCCTGTTTGAAATGTATCGTGACGTTTAAAGCCGGTGAGTAGCATTATCTCAATGTGGAGCTTTTTTTTTTTTTTTTACAGTATTCTCATTTATTAAGGAGAGTTCAAAGTATATAAAGTGCCCTGAAGCTTCTCCACTGCCTAATCCCACTTCTGGAGAGGGAAGGGGAATACAAGCTAAAGTAATATGTCGTGTTTTATGTAATACATCACCTTTTCAAAAGTTAAAACAGTGCCTC
>CALSBV010010705.1:3861984-3884659 GCA_943590825.1 Bovichtus diacanthus | reverse complement strand
GAGAGAGACAGAGAGAGAGACAGAGAGAGAGAGAGAGAGAGAAAGAACGGATGTTTTTGACCCAGTGGTGTGTTTCAGGTACCCCACTCAGCCGTGTCGCTTCGGGAAGCTGCTTCTGCTCCTGCCGGCGCTGCGCTCGGTGGGCCCGTCCACCATAGAGGAGGTGTTCTTCAAGAAGACCATCGGTAATGTGCCCATCACCCGGCTCCTCTCCGACATGTACAAGTCCAGCGATATATGAATTCGCGCCATCTGGAAAAGACTTGATGTGAAGGCCCAGAGACCCATCCAGCAGGCGACAGAATGTCAAATCATAGCAGGCGTAACCGTGGGTTGAAATAGTGCTGAGCACACAATCTCTTAGGCTGTCCTAAAATAGCCTGTTTAGGTTCCTTTGAAACAAAGACTGCAACACAGCCGGAATTCACCAAGTAGCCTGTTAACAGTTGCTCTAGTTAAGGATTAGCCTGTAACTTTCATTATAGAATTACCTGAGTGATACTGCAGGCTCTGGTGTGGGCACGGGCAGCCTGCAGTGGTTAAATATCGCCTAAAGACTCTGGAGGCAGAGCGCCTGCCAAGTGCGTCTGACAAAGAAATGTTATATATTAAGAAGTTTTTCGAGTGTCTGTGAGACCAATGAGCTTGACGACCAATTCAGTCTTTTATTGCTGTGATCAATCCCAATGGAGGAAACCAAAAAAAAAGAAAAAAAGAAAAAAAAAAAAAGATGACGCATGCGTATTGGGGGATGTGAATCGCTGTCCCTCCGATCTGGTGCTGAAACCAAACGCATGTGGCAACGAAGAAGAGGTGCCAACTCTGTGAAGAATTAGGGGGGGGGGGACTTTTAAAGCATATGCTTGCATTGCCTCGACTGTAAAACGACATTCATCGGAAGATGGCGTTTGTATTTAAGTGGTTTACTGTCCTGTTTGTGTTGCTGTGTCCTGTTTGAGGCTGTTTTAGGTCGACTTTGTGAAGTTAGGCACTAACACTGGATAAAATAATATTCAGCACTTGGAAATGTTTTTGTGGCCTGTGATGTTTTTATTCTGTTGTAAATATTTGGAGTTATAACTATTTAGAGTTGTAACCAAGAGAATAAAAGACATTGAATTTAACTGCTTTCCAATAACCCAGATATAAAACTCCGAGTGGAAACTTAGTGGTCGATAATGGTGGCACTCTTCTTAGATCTAAATGTTGTCATCAATGTGAAGTACACATTTAAAAATATTTCTTAAAAAGACTTAAGGGTACAAAACACATGCATGGGTAATGTATAACTAATTTAAGACTTATGATTTATTGTGGGATATGTTGAATTATTGTTGCTGAGCATTAAGACATTATTCAGATTTTTTTTTTAGCACTTTATGGATCATTAATTTATGATTGTTCATTTGAAGTTAGTTGATAAAATAATTTATACGCAACTAATTTAGTTAAAATCCAGTTAGATAAAAAAAAATAAAAATAAAAAAAAAGGGCATTTCAGATCCATTTGATCAGCCTCTCAGTTGAAACATTGCTCTTTTTTTCAATAACACTGCTAGTCGT
Source organism: Bovichtus diacanthus (assembly GCA_943590825.1). Classification (NCBI taxonomy): domain Eukaryota; kingdom Metazoa; phylum Chordata; class Actinopteri; order Perciformes; family Bovichtidae; genus Bovichtus; species Bovichtus diacanthus. Next base: position 3,883,096 of record CALSBV010010705.1, on the reverse strand, counting down.
GCTGCTGCTACATGACAACAGTCTTAATTAATGTCACATTTACGAGCTTTGGGGTGGCAAACAAATAAAGTGACTGCTGAGTGTAAAGAAGACAGGTTAAGTGTTTGTCATTTAACATTACTACACATATGACATCGCTATTTCTTACACGTTATCTGGCTAACATGTCCCTTCAAGTAAAATCAGGTTGTGATACCAATTTTAAAAAGATTAGTTCATACAAATTCACTAAAAGTATGTTTCAGAGGACAATCGGGCCTGAAATGCCCTTTTCTATGTAACTGGATGAAACGTTACCTAATGACACGAAACATCCTGCATTAAACAAATCAAGAGACATACACTAGTTATGTTTTACTTCAGCATGTGTTTTGCACCAATATTATAAAGGGTTGCAGATAATCTTTTAGAACTAGTCTCTTCCAAATAAAGAAATCAGGACAGTTTTAATAAACTGTGATTTTTCATTGGCCTAAACTTTTTTGTAATGAAAATGACAGATTATGTATTTATTGACTGAGTAATGTAAAAATACATTTCAGATAACTGTAATGGTTGTGGAAGCTTGCAGCGGACTCTCCGATGTGGAGTGTTACACAGGTCATCAGTCCAAATCAACACATGCAATTATGCGTGGAGACATTTCACCTATTTTATTGGAAAATCTTCAAAATAAACAAAAATGGCACAGCAGTATACAAATCTCAAAATGCATATAGCCAGTAGAAATACTGCAGTTCCCTCTGTGTAAATTACTTTTTTCTTAATAGAAAATCATTGTGATAACTGGTCAGGTGCTGGTCGATACACACAAGTGCTTCCCTTTGAAGAGAGGATCAACTAAGTGTGATTTGAACGTTGAGGCCCATCAAATGTGTGCGTGTGTGCGTGTGCGTGTGCGTGTGCGTGTGCGCGTGTGTGTGTGTGTGTGTGTGTGTGTGTGTGTGTGTGTGTGTGTGTGCGCGTGCGTGTGTTTAGTTAACAGTTATGGTGCGCAACATGCCAGTATGGGATATATATGATGGGAAACGCTGTGGGTCTTTACAAGAGCTTTGCATACATAGAACGCTCATTCAATGTGTATATAAATGAATATATTCAAGACATAGCTAAATGATAAATACATTATATAACCATGTTAGTGGCATTTCCAGACATAAAGAGAAATTACTATAAATTACTTTCAACCACAGTTATGTGTCGAACATTCTTGACTCCAATTAGAAAGTGAAAATCAACATCGATCATGGTCACTAATTAAACTATAAAAAGGCAGTGGACAATATTACTTTGGGGGGCGTGGGGAGGGGGGAGTTGTCATTGAAATGTTTATTGTCTGAGAGAAACCTGGAGCAGTGAAGAGAGCTTTAGGCTGTCGGGGCTGAGCAGCAGGCCAAGCAGAGCCATCGCTTCTTTCAGGCTTGTCTGATTTTGGATGGGGTGTAGGTCTTGTCCACGGACTCGTCCTGTAGAAACATGTGCAGGCATCGTTCGTTCTGAGCTAGAGGATGACCTGCCACTCTGAAACACACAAGAGCAAAAGCCGGGTTTGAAACCAGAGTGCCTGTTTGGCGACTGGATAACATGAATGTACCTTTGGACTCAAGGACACGCATGAATGGGCAAAACAGGCAGAGATTAAAACGGGAGCATTGGAGTAACTTTAAGGTAAGAAGTCTGGGAAAGATTTAGCATGGATCACCAAAGTGGGAAGAAAAAAAAAAGTTTAGAAATAATTTGTTATGTGCTGGAAGTGAGATGTCCGTTAACATTTTCAGTGTTTAAGTGTAAACATCTCAGAGTTGCCACCTCTGTAAGTGTGTTTAAACACTGGAGGTTAAAAGGGAAACCAGTGAAAAAAGAAAGTGACACTCTACAGGTGTAATGTTCCTTAACTTTTGAAACTTGATTTCACTGATTTGCTAACCAAAATTAAACCACCATCTCAAACATCGTCCAATGTGTACATGACACCATGAAATCATCCAACTGTCAAATGTTGCTCTGATTCAAGTTCATTATTTATGCTCAGTTGTGTCCTGTCATATAAAGGCAAAAAAGAAAAGAAAAAAAAAGAAAAAAGAAAAGAAGTAAACAGTAGCTTATTCTGAATTTGCTTTTATTTGGTAGCCGACAGTGTAGATATAGAGACTGTACAGTAGATGTCGGTCAGCACGACCCCAGTTTGCAGCATTTAGGCAAAGCAATGTACTGCTGTGGATGGAGGCATGAGCAAAACATATTTTAGTCACCGAAAAGAAAGGGCCAACTTAAAAAAAAAAAAAAATAAAAAACAAATCAATATCAGTTTACGTTACACTACCTTTAGAATATGTTCACTGCTCTACCTTGAGGTCAGAAAGCCCTTTCCAATAGGGAACTGAAGCCTCTCTGCCCTCTTCAAAGCCACCAGGCTCAAATGACAAAAAAAACACAACAACATATTTTTACCTTGCAGAACCTGGGAGTTGCTGGTCTACCGCAGTTTGTGTTATTGTGTGACTTTTGTGAATCCGAACTAACTAAAGTCACACAATAGCGCAACCAAACTAACCCGATCGAGGTCGTGGTAGACCAGCAACCCCCGTGTTCTGCGAGGTAAATGTTTTTTAGGTGGCGATGCACCCATATACAGCAGTGCATTGCTTTGCTTTTGGTCGTAACTTCTGCCTACAGCCATCTACTGCAGGAAATACACCGACTATGGATAAGAACTTTACCTTTAATGGTGATAAAGATAAAACTCTGCCCGCAGGATGGTCTGAGTCATTGTGTCACAAATGAAGAGGCTCACTGGCATTTTGAAAACTTTATACATACTGACCAGCAGTACAGGGACAACTGTAGATTTGTAGTTATGGTCAAAGACAATCACTTTTTACTAAATCAGCCACATACAGAGGTAATTACCGTGCATTTAATAGAACTGTTACACACATTGGTTTATAAACGTCGATGTGTGGTTGTGGTCACACACTCGTATCACTCAAAAGTAGCAATGACTTCTTTTTATCCTCATCTCCATGCCGTAAAAAAGATAAAGATAAAAAAAGACAGAAAAAGTTGTGGAGGAGAAAGAGCCTTCCACCTTGGAGTAAAAGATACACAAGATCCTTCTGTAAGAGAACCAGAAGATGATGCATAATGCAACTCCACTCACAGTTTGGAGGAGCAGGTTTGAAAGTTTTGTTAAAAAAAAAAGGACAAAACCTTACAAAAAAAAAAAAAAAAAAGTAAATTAGATTTTTCTCTGGGCTTTGGTGGATGTGGTTTCCCCACATCTATCTTCAATATTATCATCTCCATCAGGAGGTTATGCATTCGGTTGCGTGTGCCCGAGCGTCTCTGTATTTGCCAATGGCTAATCTGCCATACTACGGGACCAATCAGCCTAAAAAATGTTGTGCCCATTTATGACTGCATGCTCAAGGAGCTCTCGTGGTCGCGGGGATTCACAAGTTTTGAAAAACCCATTTCATTGACCGTTCTATAACGTCATTGACTGCTGACTCCTCACTGCTCTTAGTCGGCCAATCGTTGCTTTAGTTTGGACTGCTTGTACGGTATGTTTGGTTAAGATGCACTATTACAGCTAAGAGCGCTAACAGCACTAAACACACACCGCACTGACAGTTTCTGTTCAAAGGAAGCGAACAGTCGACATGAAGCGCTGCACAGTGAACTGCAGTCGAATGCGTCAACACCATCGGTCGAGTACGTCGCCTGATGTTTCGTCGGGCCGTTTCCTGTCATTTTATTTTTCCAATTCACTGGTCTGCCTATGAAGAATGAGAGCGTGTAGCGCCTGCATATCTTCACATCTAACTCGGTGACTTAAGGGCTTATTTTGACAAAAACCAGAGCTGGTGAGCGTTGGAACAGTGGAAAGACTTAACCAGCACTGTTTTTTGTGACTTTTATTTAGTTTCCAATGAGTTTGAGTGTGTTAAGTGTGTTTTACGGTGAGTTACCAAGGCGATTAAGCTAGTCTTAGTTCGGAGAAAGAGAGAAACTTGTATTCAGAAGGGGTACGGTTGTATTTTTTGATTTTCTTTTACTGAGGAAAATAGGTGTACATGCATTTCCTTTCTTGACATTTTGAGGTTATTTTGTTTATTCATTATACTAAAAGAAGCAAAGACAACTTGCGGAACGTAGTGGACTCACATCTGATCTGTGTACCTCATTGATTACAAAGTGCTTTACATAAACTGAATATATAACACAGCAGTTCATTTAGATATAACCTGGTTCATTTAAAACCAATCCTGTTAAAATACTGTATGTTTGGGACAGTGTCTTCCTCTGTTAAAGCCACTTTGACATCAGACTTCCCTGAATGTCCCTTCAAATGACCCAAAAAGAGTTTAACGAGAATGAGCCAGTGCACCTGAGACCCTAAGAACATCACATTTTTTAAACAGTGCATTTCTCGGAACAGATCAACATGATGACATTGTACATATGCATGCATCTTAACCTCTAACAGGAAATATTTTAGACAAATTAAGGGGAGGCATTCAAATACCAGGGCAATCACTGCCGGCCCCCCGACAAACCCTGTTTAATAGGTTTTGGAAATTGAGACTTTGACATTGAGGACAAGGTGCAGCTGAAGCATGTTAAAATGTCAAGGCCTGGCTTGCTTTTTGAAGTGGGGATGCAAGCCACTCTTCTTTACCTGAAGCATGAATTATGTTTGACTAGCCTAATCAAAAGCTGGTGGTTATCTCCTCTCCTCCCTCTCACTTGTTTCAGTGCGACAATCACGTTTACCATTCCAAAAGATTTCCTCTTCACAATGCTCTCAATCACAGATTAAACAATGGTGCCGGCCACGTCGGCCAGTATTAAGTCTGAACAATGATATGATCAACAGCAGTGTTTCATTCATAGGAAGCAAAAGGGGGAAAACAATCTCAATTACGAACACATTCATATTCTTAAAAAAAAAAAAACCCAACATATTTATGGATTTTAATGTACCCAACCGTCTTTGAGCTCTTAATATTCCAAAAGGAAACATTGATGCATTTGCACATGAAACAAAGATAATGGCGAAGTCTGCAATCAAAGCAAATAATTACAATCACACTGTAACTTTTATTGTTCCGCAGCTGAAAACGAGGACACGCTAGATCAAAAATAAGCAGAGGTGCACACGCGATCCCACGGAACAACGCGCTGTAATTTGTGCTGCAATTATCATAAATTACACATCAACAATAAAACAAATGTGGGAAAAATTATGTTTGTGGGGGTGCACACTTGAGTCCTCTTTGGTTGTTCTTGTCCTTTGCGAGGTAATTATAAAAGAGAATTAGGAGCATAGTGAGGAAAAAGACACGTCTGTCTCTGCGGGTTCAGTTTGTTAACAATATGAAGAAAAGTGAAAAAGTTGAATCTACTTATTGCAAAGTGTTTTATTGTTCTTAAGAGTTAAAATAATTCCCCGCTCAGGCAGGAGCCGTAAACGACTGTGACCACAAAGAAAAAGTTTGAAAGAATAAAATAGTTTTGACCTCATGGCAAAGTAGTGAAAGAACAGAGGAAGACCGAGTACACGCGGAAAGGCTTACTTGTTGAGAAACTGCTCCAGAGCCTGTCTCCGCTCCTCGATGAAAGAGTCATCAAATATCCCGTCATCCCCTCGGAACGGAAGCTGTCGGAAAAGAGCTTTTCCTGGAAGAGGCGGGACGACCACCTGAGATAAAAGAGCACCCACAGCAGCACTTAAACAGGCATATATGACTCGTTAGGGAGGATTTTAGTGCTTAACGCTTGGGTAGGTAACATGGGGAAACCAACAGGAGTAAGCAAGATTTAAAAATGTATCCAAACCTCTTTTCCAATGAAAGTAGCTAGCGGCACTAGCTCCAAAGAAAATCGCAAAATTTAGCGACAAAGTCACGAAGTTGGCAACACTGACACCCCGTCCCTTCAGGCCTCCCCCAACAGCCACTCCCCCAAAAATGATCATAATGAATGTAAACAACAAACACGGTTATTGTTAGTACTGACAGCTGTCAAGCTAGCAGCTAGTGGAAGACTCTGGTGACGCACGATGAGAGTGCGCGAGCAGGTACCATGAGGTGGACGGGTAGGGTAGGTAGGCAGGCTGGTCCGATGATTGGACGGACTTATTACAGTCCTGCGACAGCCCCTGGATTTTTTTCTCTTTTTTTTTGTTTGTTTGGCAGAGCATTTAATTTATTGATTGCCGTCGGGATGTAACGTTCAGAAAGAAGATCACGTGCAGCACGATCTGGTGAGACCGCTGCGCCATTTCTGAGGCTCTAAACTCTAAAGTCTGCAATAACAGCAGAAGACCAGATTCAGGTGAAGTCTCCTGTAACAAACTGCGAAGCTTCTGGAAGATCTTTTAACAACTTTCTCTCAAATACAAAAACATTGCATACGTGATCATCGCTGTGTGCCGATTTGATAAGCAACGTACTCAAGAGCCTTTGTGTAGAGTTCACCTCAACGGCTCACCTTGCTCTCCCTCTCCAGCTCCGATCTGAGCCACTCAAAGTCGCTGTACCGCCTCCGTACACTAGACTCCTTCAGCTTGAAGATGGGTAGGTTGGTCTGTGGATAGAAAAACACACGGCAAAACTGTCACTTTTAAGTGTTGCCTTGATTTACTGAATTTTCCTTAAACCTGCAGATGGAAAAGTAATAATAATAATAATAATAATAATAAAAAAAGTACAGCTTGTCTTTATTTCTGTGAACCCCTTTTTAGCCAGTGCTTTAAATCCCAGTCAACAACATAAAGTGTGTGTACACGCTTTAAAAAAAATCTATTGTAGTGCATGTGTATGACCTCAATTATTAGGGCTTAAGCATTGAAACGTGAAACGTGCCCGTCCCAATTAGCAGTCTTTAAATCCCTTTTTTGTCAGACCGAAAGTCTAAAACCAAAACATATTTAATTCACAATGGTATGACAAAGTGAAAAGTGGCAAATCCTCTCATTTAAAAAGCTGCAACCAAACACTTTTTTTTTTAGCATTTATGCTTGATAAATAAGTTAAATAATTGATCAATTAACAAAATTGCTGCTGATCATTATTTTTGTCCATTAACCAATATAAGTACTTTGTGTGGTTATGTAAGTCTGTCTGTACTTCGATTTTCTGCCGTTCCTCTGATCGGCTTCACCCTTGGCGGTGTATTGCTGAGAACCAAAGAAAGTGCAAAGTGGAGCTCTTGAGATCTACGGGACATATTTATCACTTCTTGCCACAAGCTTATGTTTTTTGGCTCGGTTTGAACTCCCCTCAAGTCGGAACAACAAAATCGGAAACACGCTGTTTGCCAGCAAGCGCAGCGTTGAGTGTGAAGTTGTTTGGATGAGTGGTTCTCGTGAAAGCTGCACGCAGCAATACCACAGTGCAAGCAACCGGCCCGTTGCGAACAGGCACTGCATAGTGAGTATATAGCAGAAAAGTATCATTAGAAATCCGGAGAGAACTTCAGGAAAAAGACGGAGTGAAAGGTTTTATTGCATTGGGTTTGGGGTGTAGCCTTGTGTTATCTACTCTGACTTTAATTAAAAGGAAAAAAAGGAAGAGAAAAAAAAAAACAAAGACTCCTTCAAATTGAACCAAACTGAAAAGAAAAATAGAAAGTTCACTCATGTTTTGCTCACCAAGGTCCATCTCACTCAGAATATTTTCGTGTGCGTTTTGTACGGCAAAGCACAGATGTGTGCGTAATTTTGCTGCAGTTGACAAGGCACTTGAGAGTGAATTTCCTATTAAAAAGGGGAGATGTTTCGACATTGACAGAACATTGAGCAAACAGCAAATTACAGCACAATGCCAAACCTCTTCACTAGTCCTGACAGCACATGGCCATTCCATGACAATGTACAAACAAAGAGGGAGTGAATGAGCATTTCATTGGCAGGCCACAATCACAGAAGGTCAGAACTCATGAAATTAGGAATCACAAGAGCAAAGCAATTGAGCAAGTACGTGCAGCATGCATACAGTGTGAGCTGCAGACTGATCGATGAGCAGACGACTGTGAGCAGTAAAGGGGATGCAGAGTTAACTAGAAGGCTGAGTAAATGGCTGAACAAAAGAGAAAGGAGGGGGTGTACGCGGTCATAAAGGAAGAGCAGAACAACTGGAGGGGTTGGGAGCTTCATCTGGTCTGTGCAGGACTAATTGAGGAGGAGGGAGAGCAGGAGTGGTCCTTTCGGTCTCATGGTCTCTCCCTTTCAGTCATTTTCCTCTTTATTTCCCTTGCTCTGCGATAATAAGTCAGATTTTCTGCCCTTGAGACTCCTATTGTGGTGTTTCAATGGAGGAAACGCAGGCATTAGTTCTTCCCCCTTTGCTCCGTCCTCTCTTCAGTCAAAAATGATGGTTCCTACCCAGATTTGGTTGAAAAGAGCAAAGTCGTTTGCCAAAATTTGGATAATGACAAATGATAATGATAAAACAAATGATACCTAGGGAAATTATTGAAAGAGAATTCTGGTTTACGTCACAGCATACACTCCACAGCTGCCAGTTTATTAGTTGCACCGAGCTAAAACTAATGCAGTGTAATACAACAGTCCTGTAACTAGCCTACGATGCAATAGAAAGTAAAAAATAAATAAGAAAATGGAGCAACATTTTTGCACAAGCTAGACTCAGATTACAAGATATTGGGGCAAATTTACTCAGATTTTCCTGCTGAAAATCAGGGAAAGTCTCATCTCTTTCCTTGTTCACTACCAACGTTTGACACAAAATATCTGAACTCTTTTTTGACGAAGGCAAAAATCACCTCAAACTTCCTCAATTTTTCCGCAATTGAGGAAGTTTGACAAAATGTTGCTGTTTCCATTCAACGGTCTAATGAGAGACTTCAAAATGTGCATAAAAGTAAGTTTTTGGGCGACACAGCTTCTGACAGAGAACGAGAGAGAAAGGGAGGTTTGAGAGTGTGTTTTAGAGAGAAACCTCCAACACTGACAATGAAGCGTAGGTTGCGCTCAGTTCACCTTTCATGACTCCTCGTAGTTTCTTTTCTTGGGCTTTGTGCGTTTGGGATTTGACATCTGATAATCACGTTATCCTCGTGTGTGATACCACCTGATTTCAAAATATGTTAAGGTTTTCAAACTTTTAGTTAATTAAGCCGTAACTTCAGTTTTAACTTGAACACAAAAGCGGATTCACTCTCGCACCCATGACACAAGTTTATTTATTCATATTTTTAAACCACCATCCTTAGCCTCGCAGCTATTTCCTAAATCAAACAAACAAACCATCTTTGTATCCGGTATCTTCCTGTGACCTTTGCGGTGCATGCACACTCCCACTGTGTGTTTGTGTGACTGAAAACTTCCCTTTCTCACTTATTTCAAGTTCTCTCCAGGTGAAGTTGTCAATGAGCCTCTCACTCCTCCTCTTTCTCAGGTCACAGGAGAAGTGGATTATTTTAGCTTTATCACCCCAGTGCTCTGGCATTAACTCCACTCTCCTCTCACCGTGGTCTGTCCCCGCTGCGTCATGTTACCTCACAGCATGGAGCGCCGCAAAGTTAATCCCCACCACAACAGATCACAGTTACAGGTAATCTGCCACCGCCGTGACTCTAATCCCATCATGTGCACACAGAAAACACTTAACCACGCGCAAGCACACACTGGCGTACATGAAGCACACACTCACGCACGCACGCACGCACGCACGCACAGGTGTTAAGTATGAGTCACCAGTCACACAGTTAACAATGTAAATATAATAGCCCAAGGCATTTAAACTTGTTTATGCACACACAGTCGAACCCGGAATACTCGTCTCAACACAATGAAGCTAGCAGCGAGAGTGTAAGGAAAGAAAGTCACCTGGCCATTCAATCCACTCGCCCTCTCAAACCCGGTGATTAAGAGATTGGCCTTGCAGGACAAGGGGAGGAACGAAAATGACAGAACTGAAAAACGAGAGGTCCCACTCGCTTACACACTCGTACTCACACACACAGAGGCGGTGCGTGAGAGCTGTACGAGTCAAAGATAAGGTTTCCGTGGCCTCTGTTCTCTTCACGGCTGGTTAGAGGTTAGGGCCTGTGTGTCTCAACTTACTGGTCCCAGCAGTGATTGGGAGGTGGGAACAGCCGACACCCAGCCGGATCTTAGCATTTCATTAATTGTCTAAAAAGGAACACTTTGCCTCTCTCACTTTCTAAGGCACATAATAAAACATGAAACTTTCAAACTTAGAAAAACACAAATATATAAACAAATAAGGAATTAATGGTTATATTAAATGCAGGTTTTAAAAGAGAAAATTGCTGTATCTTTAAAAAAGAAAAAAAAGAAAAAAAAAGACCATAAAGTTAGATGTAGTTCCTTCAAAATAAACCTCCGAGCTTCACTTTCCATTATGAGTGTGTAAGGTGCAATCCACGCTCCATAGGAAGAGAATGTGATTCATAATGTGTGGGACACAATACCTTAGGCTCATTGAAAATGGGTTGAAAAGAGGCAGAACCCTTAAAAACAGCGAGGCAGAGAAAGAGCGAGAGTGGGGACAAAGATCACTCATCTCCTGAGAGAATAGTTCAAGGCCACCATGCATTAGCTTTTAGCAGGATGGATTAAGTCAAGTTTGAGAGTGCGCATCCTAAACCTCCCCCATGCCCCCTTCTTACCCCTCCCATATACTCTCCTTTCAGAATAATAGCATAAAAAATGGCAACATAATACCATCTCATTGCATCATATTCCAAAGTGGGGAAAAAAAAGACAGGGAACAAAAGCGTTGGGGCTATGGGTCTTTCGCTCTCGCCTCTCCATGTACTCTCTCACTCGTTCGCCGGCCCCTGCGGCCTGACAGCCTACCCTCTCTCCGACTCGCCTAGCTGGCAAAAAGCTGCTTTGTTGCCATAGTATCAACTCCCACTTTTGATACTGTCATTTCAAGTAGGATATGGTAGCCTTGATACAATATGTTCCCTATTTCCATTAAAATAGTTGTCGAAGAGGATGCTGTAGACTTTGGATTACACTTGACTGTGCCTGACAAGCACCCCCCCACACACACCCACTCCCCATCTCTCCCCATTTTATTAATGACCAAAGGCCCCCGCCCCATAGCCCAAATGGAAAAGAGAAAGAAAGAGAGAGGGAGAAGCTATGAGAGTAGAGAAGAGGAGGGGTAGAAGACCGAGTGAGAGTGAGCGACACAGCTATAAGAGGCCTTTTATGTACTCCTATCCATAAACAAAGTGAGATCCCAAAGTTCGCTACCCTGAATGCGCTCTCTGGATGAGATGGGAACCAACTAAAGACAAGAAATTTTGATAATACCCAACACCCCCTTCTCCCCCCCCTCACACACGCACACACCCCAACTCCAACCCTCTGTTTGCTGAGGGTCCAAACAAATACACTATGCTGCTTAAGGGGGTCCTCTCAAAACCAGCAACAACCAAAAAAAAAAAAAAAAAACATTAAAAGGTGATATGATAAGACTCAGAATAACATGAAAAACATGTGCAGATGCAGAAAAGAAACCAAACCTAACACCTTCTTGTGGTCTATAAGCCATTTAAGAAACTACGCTTAAAATGAAGGGATTTAGGTGAGAACAAAAATCCATTGTTTCAACACGACCCTGGACATTACAAGTCTGCTCAGGCAAAATGAGATATCCGCCTCCTTTCACTATGAACTTAGCTTCCACCTCTTTTAAAAAAAAAAACTGACTGAAAGAAGTGGATTGATCCCATTGATTTTCAACACCAAATGCAGCCATGGTTGTCAACAAGCGACATCCTGCGTCAGAGCCACCGCAACCATTTTCTCACATAACCAAATCTTTATACGGTTTGTCTCACCACTAACTCGATGAACATTCAGACACTGCCAATGAGTCACAAGACAAATGACATTTATTTCAAATAGAGTCAGCGTAAACTTTACAATGTCATCGAATGAACGAGCCCTTGCTCTGGTGTTTATGCTATACATTAAACCATATATAGTCATCAAAAGGGGCCTCAGTAACACATTATGAACGAGGCAACTGACTGCACACAGCTGGGAGTGAAATGGGATAAGTGGGCAATGGGATGAAGGCTGGTGAGGGGGTGGCTTTCTGCCCTCCTATGGGTGGGGGGTGGGGGGGGTAAGGATGGGGAATAAAACGCTCCAGCTCCCCCACACCCTGGCCTGTTTCATTCTTCTCTTCTCTCAATGAGGGGATTAGGTAGACTCTCTCAGTGCGGCCACAAGGGCTCTCTCGATTTCGGGGTGGATAGCGGGACAGTGGTGAGAACAGGAGACAAGAGAATACGTTATAAACAGAAACTGTCTGGCAAAGTAAGATGATAGAATTAACATACTTCTAAATATTATAAGCAAGATTAAAAAAAAAATAACAAAATTAGCAAAGCGTAGGCCGTGCATTCCAGGCCGAGGCATTGTGGCTAACACTCTTAACATGCTGGAGATGGAGTAAAATGCTTCTAAAGAAAGCTGAAGAAAGGAAAAGGAGAGAAGCAAAGCAAAGTTGACACCACGTTTGTTGAAGAGTGAGGGATGCGCCGCTTCTTCTGTGGTCTTATGCAAAGCAGGGTCACATAGGGCTATGAGGTGCACAATAATGCTGATTACACGCATATGCTAATTATTACACGCTAATCAAGTACAGTAGCCTTATATTCAACGCTAATGCCTGGAGACGGCTTCTCTTCCCTTAACCCATTTCTTAAGGCAAAGGGAAACTATAAATACTTTAGGGCTGCTCACTAATCTTAATACTGCAGGCCACTAACTACTGGGGTGTCAGTCAACCTAAATGACAATTTAAAAGATAAGAGATGAGGCAATCAGACAAGACGAGTGACTGCCTGATAATTTCAGACTCTCAATATAGCCTGCGCATTAAACAGAGAATACTGTAGAGTCCTGGAAGGGCTCAATTTATGCAAAATTGTATGTGGTGACAGACATGATACAAAAAATGAAATACGCAAATGTATTTGAAATAAAGTTTTTGGCAAATCCTGTAAATGGTGCCACCACTTTCTCCTACGTTTATGTCATATTGGATAAAGACTTTTATAGCTGATCATAATGTAAGTGAGCGCTAGGACAATGCCTAATTTAAGCTCGACAAATCATTCATAGAAACAGCAGGAAAGAAAAAAAAAAAAAAACTTTCAACCATATAACAGTCTGCATCAGCACATGGGGTTTGCAGAGTTGTCATTGAACTGGAGATAATGTTCAAATGTTTGGCTCTGAGCACCTCTAGGATTTATTTTCTTTCCACGTTTGAACATTTACAGTTCAATGACAAACTTTGCAAACTCCCATCTGCTAATAACGTGCAATATGGTTAAAAGCTCCGAAACATGTGGGTAAATTGACCTTGAGATACTTTTTGTCAATAATTTAGTATGACCATTTTCCGCTATTTGTTAATGTGTCAAAGTACAGTCCTAGCATTGCTGAAAAGTGGTCTAAAATCATTTAAGCTGACTCAGCTTTGACTTCGAAGCTGGGTGCGTCTGTGACAGAGAAAAATACACGAGACAGGATCTGTGTTTTGCAATAGCTAGGATTTTCTAACAGTTATTCTCCTCACTGATTGCGCAATAATCCCACATTTCTGGATAGTGTAAACCATGTCACATTTCACTTTAGATTTATAAAAAAATCTTACAAGTTTCTTTACACAAGCATTTAGACAACTACAGAAGTTTACCAATCATGGAAGGAATTTCTCTAAGAAAGCATTTGTTCTACTACACAGGTTCTTCAGAAGTGCAGGAGGAAGGAAATGTGTAGCGGGGGGTGGGAGAGACTGGAAAAGATCAGGCAGCACGTTGCATCCTGTCTACAGTTCCAAAGAAGCTGACTTGCTGAGTTATGTTCCCCTTTGGCCCGGTACTGCAGTACTTTTGAGGAAAAATCAGTAAAGTCAGGACAAAGTTAACGTTCTTAAAACCACCAACATCCCCACTAAAGTAATATTAGTATGACGTGTATATGGTAGGAGAGAGCTGAGCATTTTGTTGTACATGTCTTTTAGGTTGGTCATTAAGTGTAACCAATAGTGTTATCTATTCTTTGCAGTCAGAAAATGGGGTGCGGCTGGAGTTCAATTCTGAACTGGTCAGGGAGGGTTTAACTTTTTAGGAGGAGTTATTTTATCATTGTTTACTCAGCTTGCTGCAGGGGTTAAATAAGTGTTATTTGAAGACTGGTGGGAATTGGTCAAACAGTTGAACTGCCACTCCACTGAGGAAAAACACTTGAGGCTAATGTAAACAAATTCCATTTTTAAGCAGAGCCAAAGCTACATGTCTGTTACCAGTTGAGCAAACATCAGGAGGTCCAATGTACTTGTTGACATTGTTGTCCAAATCTCTAGATGACTTATTAACAAACATATATTCAAATAACTTCGACTCAACGCTAACATCTGTAACTAATATTAACTCGTAAGTTTACTGTCAGAGAGCTAACCAGTGTTAGCTAGTTTAACGAGTGTTACTAGCCTGCTAGCGAGCGTTAGCTACGTGGTTTCGCAAATAACGCCTCATAGATTGTCATTCACACAATTAAATATCGACTCTGTGATTGCATGCGCGTCTTTTTTACTCTGGCGATCCTGGTGTCAAGAAGTCTTAACTTTTTTTGGCGACAGGAAATACGTTAGATACCTCAGGTAGCTAGCTTAAAAGCTAACGTCACTAGCAGTTTTTACTGCAGGCTCACCTTCAGTCTGACTTCATACGTGGTATATCTGGTCCTGCCGACCCCGGTGGTCTCAGGGTTGCTCACATCAATCTCTAGAAAATTACTTGGAGGTCCATAAGCATCATTTAAATTCTGAGGCTTAGAGAAGAGCCTTCTTGTGTCAGCTATGGTATCAGCCATTTCTCCCCTGTCCTTCTAGCAGCTAGTGATAGTGACAAGTTAGCCAGAATACAAATACTTACATTCCGCTGCGAACCTTCAAAATAAAACATTTGGTGGATGTTGTGTGCGCGTAATTACAAGTATACAGAAAAGCACACTATTTTAGAGGAATGTTCTATATTTAATGATATAATGTATTCAAATGCGTGCTTTTACGCGTGATTGTATCGTTTCCACAGCTAAATAGTCGAGGTGTAATTTTTACGTTGAAGTCAAATCACACGAGTTCCGGTATTGATGTGTCTGTCACTATCGCGAGCTTGAAAGGCCAGCTCGCTGCACTTCCGATCAGCTGAGGTTCAGCTGACGCTGCTCGGCCACCTGCTGCTCGGTTTGTTTACAACCCGCCTGTGGGCACAGTGGTCGTAATCACGTTTTCGGATGTTATACATAATTGTAATAATTTAAGTTGTATAATCCAGACCAATCGTCATTCGCAATGTACTTACTGCTAACATGTAAAAACACATGTGATCCGAAGTTCAGCATTATTGAAGTGCTTCAGGATTTAATGCTTAAAATAATATTGATTATTTTTAAAAATAACTTCACTTAGTAAACGACAAGCGGAATATGTAATCTTAATGTACAATAACATGATCTGGTCATATAAATAATAGGGATATAGTTCGGCCTAAAATGTACAGCAGTTTATTTATTTATTTTCAACTTAGCCTGCACATGTATTTTATAGTTGAAACTTTTATTTCTACATGTGTTTCTTTATCATTTCATTTATTTATTGAGTCATTTATTAAATAATTTATTTAGAATGGCATATTAGTCCTCCATAGGTAACAAGCTTAAATGTGAATAAATAATTAAGACATTAGTTATATCTGATAAAAATGCATTCAGGACTAATCAAAGTTAGATCCCTCCAAAGATGCTCTTTCCTGTCATGCGTGTGTCATGTGCTGGTCATGTGGTTTATAGTTGTCAAATGATTGTCAATAAAGTTTCGCGTTTTGAAACATCATGGCTGCCTCCACGGTTCGTGCAGCTGCCAGTTACTCAATATATGTTTTACTAAAAGATACTGTTCCGACTTCAAATCAACTGTGCCGACTCTCAGCCATTCGCACTGGAAAAGGTACGTGTTTTTCGGTCATGTTGTGGCCAATGGTATTCTTAGGAAACTTTGCTGGCACCCATAACCTCTGGATTTACACTTGACTGTCGCGCATCCTGACTCCTTCCAATCACGGTTTCTTTGCATCTATATCAAATCAAGGTATTATTGTATGCTTTAAGTAACGATTAACACAGAATGCTTTTGCTGTAATGCTTCAAGGTTACACTAGTTGGAGGACATGCAGCTCATCTGCATCATCCTGCTCTGAGTCTCCAGCAGCAGATCTGTGTGCCTTCAGTGGACACTATGATCGGCTCGTTCAGTGTGGCTCCCTGCGGAAAGATGCTCAGCAGAGAAATGTTCTCCAGCAGCTGGCTCAGCTGCAGCACTCCCTGAAGGACTACAATAACAGCATGTACTTGAACACACCTCCACCGGGGCTAAACTCAAAAGATGACAACAGTCAACTTCCAAAAGATAAAGAGCCCCACATTACAACAGCTGAGAACAAAGGTGGTGGACCTGCTGCTAAGGTAAAAGAGTTATTGTATATAATGATGCATGGTCTAAAAAATCAAATCCTCAACACTCTTCAGTAGAATACTATAGTCATACTGATTTAATTATCTCCCAAAAAAATTCAATAAATGTTTTTAGTTTTTTTTTTTTAAGGTTCAAAGTTTTCGAGCCAAATTTAAGTCTGTTTTAGACAAGACCTCATGATTTTAGATTATTCTTTATTGGTAATTTTCTGACATGTTACTGGTCTCCAGAAAAAATTAAGACGACTGATCCAAACCACACGTCTCCTGATGTGTCACTCCGATAAAGCCACATTTGATTAGCTGCAAGGAGCATGATGAAACGTGTGCACAAACAAAAACATGAACACATCCTCTGCAACACGTTCTTCCTGTCTGCCAGATACATGACTTCTCTCTGACTTGTAAAGTCGATCTGTGACTAAAACAAAACATAAACTCAGTTGGCGTTATAAACTCCCTTCCCGTTCACTGCTCAGTTTAGTTTATCACAGTAGCATTAGAGTTGTTGCATAAATTTCTGCACAAGGACCGGATGCACTGTGTTTGTAGCGCTAATTTACATAACCTCTCAGCATGAGGGAATTATTAAATGGAAGTTAAAATAGAAAAGAAAATCCACAAGTATACGTACACAAATGCCACATATACAAAAACAAAATACAAGTGTGTCTACAGGGGTATTCGGTGTAGGAACAGCGCTGTTTCTCTTTTAGCCGTGATTTAATACCTCTATAAAAACATTACAATTGTGTTGTATTTTTAATTCCGTTGGTAGACAGTTCCAGTAGTTTTGCTCCTTTAACAGAGAACACTGATCGTCTCGATGAGGATTTGCGTAATGCAATGTGACAGTAATAATTCATACAGGAGAGGGAGTATTTGCATGTTCTACACCGATGAATACAAGCTCACCCGCCCTATCAAATCAAGTCTATAGCTTTGATGAAACAATCCAAACTCAACTCCACTCCAGCTTTTTGTGGAGGTTTCGCCCATATGATATGGGCTTCCTCAGTGGGTGGAGTCTGGTCAGTTTTCACGGAGTTGCATTTATTGACATGCACGATCAGTAGCTGTTCTAATAATAAAAATGCAGCTTCTGGACCTGAATGTCAACAGATCCATGTCTGTGACCACAGACCACAAACTCAATCTGCTCATAAAGACCATGTCATGTGGTTGAAAGGTCTGGGAAAAGGCCAGTGTCTTTTTGAGTGGGGTTTTGTCTAGTCGAGCTCCTATTTCCAGTTCAAGAATTAACCCTCATACTCAAGACTAGTGCAATGTCTGAAACCACTCCCCCGTTCACTCATTCACTATTCTTTACATCATTTAAACTCAATAGGAAGCAGTCACTTGAGATTCTGGGCACTTCTGAATCATTGCCGTTTTCTATTGTATGGTTCGAAGCAAAGATTACTGTACATGCTGGAAAGACACTTTTTTTTGTATTTAGTGGGAATTTCTGAGGACTAAATGCCCACACTTTTATCCTTACTTCTAACACTCAAATCAAATGCTTTAAAGTAAAAATAGTGCATGAGGTCAAAAATAATGAGCGATTTTTCACACAGTTTACAATTTGTACGGCGGCATGGCTTTGTTGAAAGCCTTTTACAGCGCGGCATCTGGACTCTCACTCTGTTATAAAGCCCCATTGACGTCTAACATATGGAGGGGACTTCACAGAGTCCACTGCACTGTACTCCAGTTGTATCACTGATGGTGTTCATGGGGCTCAGGTCAAAGGGAGGGTAGGGGTCTGGGAAGTGTATTGTGCATGTGAGTTTTGGAACGGCGTAATGTAGGGGGCTGTTGTTGTTTTTAGGTCAGGGGAGCTGACTGTCTAGTATTTGGTGGTGGGAGTTGTTTTGTTGGTTGGCTGGCACAGACACATAGGGTTAGGCAGAGATTTTGGAAGGCAGCAGGGCAGACCTCCCGCTGGGCCCGTCCCGGCACCCCTCTCACTCTCTCACCGTCCCCATGCAGTAATGAGGGGATCCCCATTGTCTGGGCCATTCTTGTCCTTTTTGCTTTTGATTCGGGACTCTGACAAATGCTTTGGTGTTAGGCTATCAACACCACCGCCCCCCCACTCCTTTTGCACCTTATTTCTTGCGCTGTCTCTCACACACACATACACACTGACTGGAGTACTTAGGCAATTATTCTGGTTTGAATCAGGTCATACCACTGTCCTTTCGGTGTCTGTTCTCTCTGTGAAAGTGCCGCCATTGTCCTCACTAACTGACCAAGTCTGTGAGGAGAGTACACTTGACTTAATATTGACCCAATGTGGCGTGGTTTTGCGGCTGGTCGGCCAACAATGGGCCATTGTTTAAAGGGCGCCACCCTCTTCAAGTCAGACCTACATCATGGAGTCCTCCTGTACACTGTAGGTCTCCAGCAGGACAGTGGTACCATTTAAACCGTCCTGAGACGCCAACAGTCCCTCCATTAACCTTCTGAGTGAGAAACATGACATCTCTGAGTGTAGATATGGTCAAACACAGCTTTCCTGATGTCAGCTCAAAGCCAAAGTGGCCATGTCCTGCATGTGAACTTTCCACTCATGTGCCAGTCTATATCCTCGTCCAGGAGGTGAGACAAGGCCACAGAGCTCAGCTAGACAGAGTGGCTGAGAGACAGCCTTGTCCTTCTCCACTCTGCCGTGGCAGAATGGCTTCCAGCCACCAATGACAATTACCCCACCATGCCAGAGGGCAGCTTGGGAAGTCAGGGAGAAGTCACACACTGTTATGCCAGAGCAGACAGGAAAGGCTTGTTGCTCTTCCAGTATTTCACTCCAGCACAGGACAGGCGGGGATAGAGGGGGGGGGAGAGGAGGAGGGGGGAGAGGGCAGAGAGAGAGGATGGGTAACAAGTTTGTTTTTTCATTTAGTTTTCAATTGGCCATTGTCTGCATTTACCAGAGTCAAGTGCTCCTTGTGCGGTGGACACCAAGTGCAGTGGAAACTGAGTACCGTCTCCATGGAATAGTTGCTAAATTAAATTTTAAGAGGACAAACCTTTCTATTTAGTGCTTAGTTCATTCCAAAGCTATTTGGCTTTGCCCGGTTACAGGGACGGACAATCCACGCTGTTGTTAAACCGTGTATTAAACATCTATCGTGTGTCCTCTTCTACTGAACAACTATGCTCCAAGTTATCGTTGCATGTCATGATTCAACTGATGACACATGCGTTTACGTGGCTTGGGCCCTTCTTTAGAGATATTTGGCTTTACGCGATATTCTCAGCTCGGTCACACAGAAGACGTTTTTTTTTGAAGCAAGGACCTTTTGATGATGGGAGGCAGGCAGCACAATGACTTCCAGCAGCACCTCAATGCAACAGTACCGTATCACAATTAGCAGCGCTAAACAGGCTGCACAGACAAGTCCACTCCATCTCGTATGGAGCCTCATCCAGTCCTCTCCGTTTTGTCTGACAAATCCCCCCATTGTTCCTCTGATGATGCTTTTATTTCGTGGGAACCCTGGCTTGTCTTGTTGATTAGATCCCCTTTGTCTTCCTCCCCTGCAGTGGGCTAGTCTGGAGAATGTGAAACCTCACACTGTAGTGGTGGCTTAATGCCTCAGCATACTTTGTTTATTAAACGATGATTCAGTCTTATATGGTAATGAATATAACGAAGTTTATGTAGGTCACCAGCTACAGTGTTTTGTGCCTTTTTTAATTTTTTTAAATAAAGGCATTTAGCATTCATTTTGAGTAAACATTGATTTATGGTTAACTGTCGTTTATGATGAAAAGCAGCTGTTAAAAGACTTGATGTAAAAACAATAATACTTCAGTCATTTCCTCATTTTTCCTGTTTCCCTTCAAAGGAGGAAGCCGCTCCACCACCACCACCCAAAGGCTTCTATCTTTATGGAGATGTTGGTAGGATCCTAAAAGAAATAAATATTACTTTGGTGTTTTCTATGGTGCTAAATCTCTGTAAGATGTCAAGAAGTGATAACAATTGCTTTTTCTTCATCCCTCTCCCTCTTAGGCACAGGGAAGACCATGCTCATGGATATGTTTTACTCCCGTGTGGAAAACACTCGTAAAAAGAGAGTCCACTTCAACGGCTTCATGTTGGACATCCACCAAAGTTAGTATCATCCTCCTACTCCAAGGCGCTAACTGTTGAAGGTTTTGCTTGCTTGACTTTATGGAAGTTTTCTGACTCCTCATGCGCCGGAGATCCTATATTTATCTCTGTTTGTCCTGAAGCCCCGCTGCTAATTGTCTACCATTATGCATGCAGGTGGAATTACTGCTTTATTCAGCATTGTCATTGGGTTGCTGATGCAGGTGTGCTTTAAGATGTGTCTGACATTTGTGTGCTGCTTAAAGGGATCCATCGGAGGAAACAAAGCCTGCCAAAACGAAAGCTCGGGAAAATGTTCACCTATGACCCCATATCACCGGTTGCCATGGAGATCAGCGATGAAACCTGCCTCTTGTGTTTTGACGAGTTTCAGGTGAGCGAGTTTGTGTGTGTGTGTGTGTGTGTGTGTGTGTGTGTGTGTGTGTGTG
>CALSBV010010705.1:3843773-3861884 GCA_943590825.1 Bovichtus diacanthus | reverse complement strand
TAGTACAACTCTATATAATGTGGCATGTTGATGCTTAGGAATGTTGAAGTAAAATACCCATATAGTCCTTAAAATGTGCAAAAGATTTAAAGTAAATGCCTCTTTTGGGGTATGGTGAGATAGTATAAATATTATCTCAAGGCATTTTAAAGGTTTAAACAAGTTTGAAAAGTAAAAAATAATCCCAAACAACGAATGTGCTGAACAGTGTTTATACTTTTTTTTTTCTTTTTTTGAAGAAGTCAATCTGACCTGCAGCCATGCTGAAGTCATTTATTTTTACATTATTTTCACACATGCTGCATACTTTTTTTATAATATGGTAGCTACTGGCATATTTGATATTCAGGGGAAATGTCAAGCCAACAGCAGAAATGTTATAGATTAGAACCAAAACCCAACACAAGTCAAAAAACTACAGGACATGAGACTTTGGCACAAACAGTCAATCACAGATTAGATATTAGGAAATCTCAAAAGAAGCAAACAAAGTTTTGTTTCTTTTGTGGTTAGTTGTAACTGCTTTATAGTTAACCCTACTTTCTTGCTTGATCAGGAATGGAAAAAAGAACCAGGTGAAATGTTGCACTCTTTGTATTCTGAGTATTCAATTCATATTTATAGCATTCAATTGAAGCCGGTGTCTTTCCTGTATGGCCCACTGGATGCTTCTAATCCCACAAAAACAGGACTGGGGACACCTAGTGGCCTTTTTGCAAATAGCATAATTGAAAAAGTGACTTCTAATAGCAATGAAACATTCTCTCTCCTTAGTATGTGGTAGAGCAGTAGTTTACTAGTACAGTAGTAGTAGTGGTACGTACATGTGTAATGTCACATATATCAATGTATAACATTTCATCGTCGTTACGATGAAACTGCAGCAGTCAGGTGAGTCTGTGATCTGCTCCTGTTGCTTGTTTATGCACTCACACAGTTAGTATTGCAACCGACTCACCCCTAGTTTTTGTACACTGGATTTACACAACTAAGAGC
The DNA here is from genome assembly GCA_943590825.1 of Bovichtus diacanthus. Classification (NCBI taxonomy): domain Eukaryota; kingdom Metazoa; phylum Chordata; class Actinopteri; order Perciformes; family Bovichtidae; genus Bovichtus; species Bovichtus diacanthus. Next base: position 3,860,888 of record CALSBV010010705.1, on the reverse strand, counting down.
GAGGCACCCTCAGCCATTAGCGCTGCAGAACTTCTCATTATTTTACCCTTTGGTGTCAAAGGAGAGAGCCACTACTGAAGCTCTCTCTATTCTGTGTAAGGTAGTTAGTCATTCACGGAGTACAGAAAGACGTGCGCTTCTGTCTTTATCATTAGCCAGCCAAACACATCTGTGAGCAGCACAATGTTCTTCCTCTTGCTGATATCATTACAGTTAATGCCAGCAGGTCAAAGGTCACAGAAGGTGCGCTTGCTCTCCCTAATCACACTCTATGCATCTGCGAGGATCAAGAGCTGCTCCTTTCATCCGCATGTCTTTCACATTTTAAACTGCGGCGCTGTTTGTACATTCTCATTGATTTGTTTTGTTTGCCGTCGCCAGCTTTGCTGTTTTCGCTTGTCGACTGTTGCTACCGGTGAATGGAGGGGAAACAAGCAGACATGTGCATGTTGTTTGTGATGCATAAACAAGAGGTCGCGAGGTTGGGAGAGTTGGGTGTGTGGGTGTGTGTGTGTGTGGGGGGGGGGGGGGGGGCAGTCTATACCAATCAGCATCCTCTTCCACTCAGCCATGCAAATGAGGCTCTGGGTATCAGTCGCACTCTCCTGCTTCCTTAAGTGAGTGGAGCTAGAAAGCGACTGGCGGCGGCGGGTCAGATGGATCTTATCCTCTTAAATGCTAATGACATTTCTCCATTCTCTTCATTAGCGCCATGCCATTATCAGTAATTTGTAGCCCCCCTCCCTCCTTTAACGGCCCCCACCCGGCTCCCCTAATGAATACTCGCCATTGAGAGAGGTCCGAGATGGAAAGATGGGACGAGCGAGGAAGGAAGAAGAAGAGTGAGAAGAAAACGCTTGAGCGTCATTGTCTCAGGGCCTCAGTCACTGTGCAGCCTCTGTGAAATTGCTCATAGGTTGTGTACATAAAGAGGTGTAACATCAAAAGGGGCTTAATTTGGCACCCGTGCGCCTCGCTGTAAACTGACAGCCGCTTGAGTAATTGGATGCTCATTTGAATATCGGCATTGGCTGACGGAGATTGCGCCATTATTTTTGTGTTCCACAAGTGCTACATCAGTCCCCTCCACCTTTCTCATTCTGTGGGTACCCATTCTCTTTCCCTCTCCCCCTACTCATTCAGCAATCAATATTGCCCCTCATACTATGCCCATGTTGAGGGCACATGAATAAACAAATCCAGGTTGTATAAAAGGTCATTTTAAATGATTCTTTTGAAATGAAAATAAAATCCTGCGGTCGGAGGAAATGGGGGCCCCTTCAGAGAGACACAGAGCCTTGGCTTTCTGTTGATTCTCATTACGTGCACACACAATCACTCGCACACACACACTAATTTGATGCCCCTAGCCACCTCTCCTTAGCGAAATCAAGGCTTTAACACAAATGTTAATCAAGTATTGGCAAGGGCAGTGGGGCTAATATGCAAAAGCAGAAGACTCTCCAGAGTATGAAAGGAGGCATATGTCGTGGGCATGGCCATCAGAAGTGCCTGTTATATACAGGAAAGTAGGTAAGAGGGAGTAAGAGGCGAGGGCGGGACGGAAGTCTTGCTTTTATTCAAGACATCCTACTTCTTAAAAAGGCTCCATGTCAATAGCACAGTAACTTGAAATGTACGTATCTCTCAATCTGCTTAAAATGTAATATTTCTAGTCAAAATTGGATTCTTTCTACAGCAATCATTTTTTTTTTTTAAGGGAAGGTCACTTAATTTAGTGGATTTGTTTATCATATTGTATTGAATAAAAATGATATGGGACTAGCGACTTAACAATAATAAAAAAAAAAAAATTTTAAAAAATGTTTTTACAATATGCCCATCTCGTTTCAGTCAGTCATCATGTTTAATCAGGCTAGTTATGTACATGCTGCTTAGATAGAGGTGAAAGAGAGAAGGATGAGAGAATAAGAACAAAAGTGAGAGCACTGGATTACTAATGGAAAGGTCAGAGCTCTTCATCTAACGGCCGGCGACTCATAAACGTCCTTGCTTCAGTGTTGTCAGCGAGCTTTGTTTATTGTGGACTCATGGAAATGCTGTAGATAAAAAAAGGCAGCGGACAGTTGAATTGGATTTATGTATTCTGGCCTTGTGTAGGTTGGGGGTATTGTAGTCCTTGTGTAGCCTCTATCAATCTTTGTCTGCCATCGTGACCCTAGTCTAGATTCACATTGCTCCTTTTTCATCGTCCTTTTCTTCCTCTTGTTTTCCCGCTTGCTTTCAGTCATTTTCATGTCTGCTCAGTTGATTAGCTCGGGGGCCGCTGCCTTGCCTCAGCTACTTGTCCTCAGCAGAAAGCCGCTTCGTGACCATTTGCAGTCATTTCAAGTGCTTTAGGTGCGTATGCGTGCGTGTGCGTGTACGTGTGCGAGTGTGAGTGTGAATGGCCATGACCAGACACAAAGGATTGAATGAGCACACCTGAATGACACTAATCAACATGGAGTGTTGATGGCACGGTTTGACCTCAGACTCGCACGCATGTGCTGTGGCAAGAAAAGGTAAATTATACAGTATGTGAATGCATCTCTCTTCTTCTCTGGTTCTGTTCTGTCAGGTGACCGACATCGCCGATGCCATGATCCTGAAGCAGCTCTTTAAGACGCTGTTCAAGACCGGAGTGGTGGTGGTGGCCACCTCCAACAGACCCCCTGACGGTAGGACGAGTGGTGTCCGAGCACATGCGTGGTGTCCTTTTCTTTGGCTGTTCATTACCTCCACCAAAGAGGTTTGCTTTTCGGTTTGGTTTGTTTGTGTGTTTGTCAGCAGGATTACAGAAAAACTACTACTTTACTGGCCTGATTTTCATGAAACTTGGTCGAAGGGTGAAGCATGAGACAAGAATGAACCCATTACATTTTGATACGGATTGGCCTCCGAGTGCCCTTCTAAATTCATCATATTGTTCTAACTAAACACCGAATTTGCCGCTACGCGCTAACATTTAATAATTTCATTTAATGGTACAGTAATTACAAAAAAACTGTAGATCTGAAAATGTTTTGTGGATCTTCCAAACAAATAAGTTAAGTTTTGAACCATATCATTCCCATTAGAGAACAATAACTTCCAAATATATCACTTAAAAATTAATGCTTTCTAACACTTATTCTACTCTATTGATAACTTGCTGACTACAGCCACAATTTAGCACCACAAGTTCCCATTTTATTGCAAAAAGCTACACTTTAAGCCATTTGTAAGTTCACAAATCATTGATTATGAAGAGAAAATGGAAGAAAAAGTGTTATTAGGACAGCACAAAGCTTTCCCTTTTGCACGAAGATGTCAAACAGACCTACAGCCACATTCAGTCATACTGAATGTAAAGAGAGAACTTCAAAGTTTCAGTTTTTCAGCAGCATTATCTGTGCCAGATTTATAGCTCCAGCATATTGTTTTCCAGTGCTGCACTGAAGTCTAATGACTGATGAGTTGTTGAAAGCAAATAAACATCTGATCCACCGACTGTTCATCAAAAATAAAACGCATCACTTAACTCTTCTCCAAAGCACTATGATACTATTTCTCCAAATATTTTTTGAGTATACACCTTCATCGGGGTGGTATCTAAAGTTGATTCCAGCTTCAGCTGATTGTGTGACTTATAAATCATCGTAAATTTAAGTGTGTGTCTGGGGAATATGACATGGTATGTTGTAGAGAGTAGTTTCGCAACGTGTTTAACTTTGATGAGTAACTGCTTATTGTCAAGAAGTGTCAGCTGTGACCACTTACTGCAAACATGCAACAATGAAAGGAATTCTATCTTTTATAGAAAGCTCAGCTCAGAAGCACTGAGAAGGCAAAAGGCTGACAAGGAAACACTGTCTAACAATGCCTTAGCCTCGAAGGTCCTCAACTACACCAGTGCACCATCTGCCTGCAGCTTAAATAACAAGTTATCCTCCTGGAACATCAATGTTTGCTTCTCCTCTTGAACCAACACATTTCTCAGTCACTTTACATGTATCTGCATTATTCACTCAACATTACTTTCATCCAAAAGTGCTTGGCTCCAGCAAGAATTAATATACAAGGCCACGCAGACTACGGCCGGTTAACAGCAAATAACCGAGGAAGAGGCGAGGAACGTTTGATACGGCTCTCACTTAGAGACATGACACAACCTTTTAAACAGGCTTTGATGTTGCATTTACTGCCAGCGGAGCAGGTTTGAGAAAGAATGAGCAAGGCGCTGATCAAGGTGAAGATAAATGCATGATGTGCTATCTGACGTCTTTCTCTGGGAAGATGTTGATGTCTCAATGTTTGGAGTGGGTCGGAAGTGGATGGCAGAAAAATGGCTCTTGTGCACAAAGACGCCCGTCTCTGATATTTACTAGCTATTAAGAACAAAGCGCCAAACCATGAAAACTTGATAGAGAGCCTACTTGGTATTAATTACATGGTTAATGGAACACTGAAAGCCATAAGAGACAACTGGACATGAAAGGCATGCATTTCCCATCTTTATTGATGTGGAGATGCCGGTATCAAACAGCCCTAGATGTGTTTGGAGGCGGACTTTAGAGATAGGTTTTTTGTTTGAACGGCTAAAGTAGCGTTTCATTGTTTTTATACCCTGATGGAGTTTAATGAGATTGAGGAGAGTTAGGGGGATAAATGGTGTCTTTTTGTGGCGGAACAACCTCAGTGCAGTGGATCACACGCTGTTTATATTAATGGACTTAATAGCCTGTATATGCTCACTTAATTAATTTAATTGATTTCCAGAAATAAGTTTCCTTGTCAGTGGCCTCGATTACATCCATCTACAGTATAATATCGCTTGGTCTCTTTCTTGCTGAGAGTTGGGTGAGAAAATCTATACCACTCTCATGTCTGTACAGTAAATATGAAACTCAGCCAGTTAGCTTAGCTTAGCACAAAGACTGGAAACGGGGGTAACATGTCGCCTGGCGTTCTCCCTACAAAAAAAAAATCCTCCCACAAATGCAGCTGAGCTCACATATTAACACGCTGTATCTCGTTGTTGTTTTTTATCTGTACAAAAACCGAAGTGTAAAAACGACACAATGTTTTGCAGGAGGTTATGTGGCGGACTATTTTCAGGAAGTCACTGCTCCTGGCCAAGAAATAGTGCAGGACTCCCTGTAAAACCTCAATTCAACTTCAATAGCACAACTTCAATGGTGCTGGTAGGCTTTGTAACCTTTTAACAGAGCCAGGTTAACTACTATTGTCTTTATGCTAAGCTCAGCTAACTGTCTCCGGCTTCATATTTACAGCACAGACATCAGTGGTATCAAGCTCCTGGAAAAAAAAAAAAAACTCTCGCCAAGAAAGTGAACATGGCTATTTATTTATTTTATTTATTTATTGTGACCGGAACAATACATATAGGAATCGTTAGATTTCAATAAAGTGCAACCGATGCAGTGTATATATACGTCTTTTTAGCCAGTAGCTAATTTGCAGACCTTGTCCCTGGTTAGGATTTTGACAAAACAACATTATTAACAATAAAACCGACGTAGACAAACAACCACAACAGATATTAATTGAAACAACAATTAAGAATAATGACTGGAAACGGTGATTAAGAACAGCAGAAAGGAATGAAAATACGTATACTATATAAAGCTGTGTATCTCAGTGTTCACAGATTTGCATTCATTTAAGCCATAGTTTTCTTTACTGTTATATTTTATCATCATTTGACTGACTAGTTCTGGAACAAGGTCGTTTACATTCTCGAAAATCAATTTTAGGAATAAAAAGGTTAATAAAATTCTCAAGCTTAATAGAAACTTTTAAAAATTTTACAAAAAGGTGCCGTTTTACTGGCTTCTGAGCCGATATTTTCAAAGCTTGTTTGTATGAGGACATTGGTTTCATTGCTGATTGGGTGGCCTGGCCCCAGACGGTTACACAATAAGAAAGATGCGATAAAATCATTGCGTGCATATATAGTTGGCCTTTATGGGTGAACAAGATCGTATAAGTCGAAAACACCTAAGATTAGTTTCGATGGTCTTGGACACTTTCCTAATACGTGCTTTAAATTTCAATTGGGAATCCAAGATAACAGCTAGATATTTGAGTTAATTGACTTTCTCTTTTTCCTTCTGAATAATAGTTATTGTAAAGCCGTCACACGTTTTTTCGTCTTATTGAAAACGCTTTTACGCAGCTCAGAGTTATGAAGTCATTTTGAAGCTACTGTAAGACACCGACCATTTGCCTCTTCGGGAACTCTGCAGCCTGCTGTGGAGTCTTTGTCGAAACACGAGTCATTTCATCATCAGCAATGCCCCAATATATTGAACTACATGACAATAGAATTGTCTCATAGACAACACAGTCCATTACACTATAGGAGTTAAGTTAAGCTTCAATCCAAACATCAACAACGACCGCTTGTTTACGTTCGCAGCTGGAGAAAGCTGAAGCCTGGATGTGTGTCTGTGGGTTTGTGTCTTTGTCCTTGTTTGTGTGTGAATCCCTATCTGTTTTATCTGTCTATCAGGGATGCTACTTCAGATGTAATTTGTTCCAGCCGAGCTAATTGAAACATCTATTCAGCGAGCTGCTGTGGACATTGTCCGTGCTGAAAAGGCGACAGTCCTTTCTCTCACCACCATTGTTTGGGAATGTAATGAATTTTATGTTGCTGCCGCTGCCGGTAGAGAAATCCATTTTTCTCTCCTGGTCCCAGTCCTTTTGTCGTGCCTCCCCACCCATCCTTCAGTTCATCAATAGCCACTTTATCTGCCAATCTGCGGCGAGGGAATGACATTATTAGGAGGCTAAACAGCAGCTCTAATACAGGCCCTCCCCTCCTCTTTCAGATCTGTACAAAAACGGACTTCAGAGGGACACCTTCCTACCTTTCATCGACGTGCTGAAGGTAGAGACAAAGTCATCCCTCTCTCTTGTCTTGTTAATTAATTCATTTGTTTATCACACACACACACACACACACACATACATACATACATACACACACACGCTAGCATGTGTGCCTCCGTCCCTCTGTCTCTGTGTTTTTTTGCAAGTTGCTGTTTGGGGTTTGATGTTTTCTGCTTCCTGGATGCCTCGCACAGTGTCACAAAGCTGTCTTTGATCATACCAGGGCACGGTGAAAGACCCACAGAGAGAAAGGTAGGGAGAGATGGAAAGAGCGTGAGGGAGCACAGGTAATGTGAATAAGAGATGGGCGGACGAGCTGAGTGAGTGACTGCTTGCATTTCAAAAGTATGGGGGGGGGAGTGGGGGGGAGTGGGGGACGAGAGGAGTGATGCGGTAGTTAGCATTTCCAGCGAAAATTCTACTTTGCAATTTAAGCAGGTAGCACCATTATCCTGCCTGCATCGCAGATGATCATTGATGTGTTTGGAGTGATCATGATCATAAATAATTGAATAATAATTTGTTGTCATGCATTTTGCAACAGAGCAGGGCAGCATTCTTGCACCTTCTTTTGGTATTTAGTCTAAACAGTAATAGGAAGCAATATCCAACTGCAGTGTATTAGGCCATACATTTACTGCAAATTTTTTCACGATTCATAAGAAAAAAAAACAGGGCAAACAAATGTAAGGTATAATGCAAGTACAGATGTACTAATGTATACACTTAGTTTTTTACATACAGACCTATAAGTTCTCAGCCAAGGTCTGGCTGAGTTACACTCACAGCTGATATATTGTAGCAGATAAATGCTCTCTTGTGACTGAAGTACTGAAAATCACCACTCAAAGTGCTACTTGAATTGTATGGCTGGAAGGAAACTGTTTTTAAATTCTCATTATTTATCATAGGTAATAGACACATTTAAAAAACCCTTACTGAGGTGACGGGGGAATGAAACACTTTTTATTAAAATTGTATTAGCACACTGATTAGAGCCTTGGTTTAGAATATTCCACAACTCAAATGTCATCAATATATTGGTACTTGTATGTACTATAATCGTGAATTTATTTTAGAAAAAAATATAGCACGTAGTGAAGGGAAAAAGCATATTTTTACACACATTGGTTTAACATAGCACCATGTCCGAGCAGATTCAGGTACACTTGGTAAGAATAATACATAAGGAATAATACGTTTTATTTAATTTTTTTAAAACCTCTGCGTCTTGTATATTTCTCAAATGTAGGGACTCTTGTATAACATGAACTGTATGATGTTATCTGAATTTTCTTCCTTCCAAATGTCACTATTATTCCGATTGGTCTAAAATGTTCTTATTGGTCAGGCTGTAGATATGATAATTAGCATGTTATTGCAAGAAGACTAGAACGATTCCATCACATGTGCCTTTTGTCCATCACAAACCTCAACGTGAGCACTGTTGTGTACGAAATAAGAAAAGAAGAGGAGGAAGTCGCAGCACGGATGCTTTCATCAAGAGCAACATGGTTGATCTGAAGTGTCCAGGCTACGGACAGTCATCAGAGCTCACACACACACACACACACGTAAACGCACCACAAACCGGGGAGGCCTTGGAGTCACCCTGCTCCCCACCCTCTCTCCCAGCAGCACCCTTGCCCTCTCTAATCCACCCTCATCAAGGTCCTGAATGCCTGTTGTCCCTCTCTGCCCCGCACTACCTCCTCTCTTTCAGGGTTCCATGTTCCTCTTTGTGAGGCCATCTGGTTTTCGGGGTCAGGTTTTTTTTTTTTTTTTTTTGGGGGGTGCAGGGCATTTTCTATAGCGGCCTGTTCTGTAAAGTTAAAGCGTGTTTTAGCGGGGTCACGCTGCTAACTAGCTGACCCTTGATAGATTGAATTAATGCTTGCAGGGCCCGGTGGTGCGGGTCCTCCTCCCTGATGATGCAGCTCGCTCTCGCATGTGCGTGCTTAAGTGTGTTTCTATAGCGGGCGAGGGAGTGAATGAGGGTTTTTAAAAAGTAAAAAAATAGCCTCTGACCTCTCCTCCCTGTCACCTGAGCTGGAGTGGTAGAGGTTAATCCACCGCCTCTGTCCGCCTGGGTTGACGTCTTTACTTAACTATTGACTTCTGATTAGTTGGGACCCCCTTTTTCCTCAGCACCCCCCCACACACACACACAAATCATCCAGTTTCCTAATCTTAAAAATAAGAAATCATTAGATCAATTTAAAGTAGATCCACTTGCCAGGCATGGAAAGCACATAATCTAAAAGTCTCTGTTTTTCACTTTTAGTTTGTTTTCTAGTTTTTTTTTTTTCATCCGCTCATGTCATTTCTTGTCCTGTGCTGTGTCTCTGCAGACTCCATCAGGAAACCTCTTCAGTTGTTAAGGCTTCTTCTTCTTTGTAGCCATGGCAAAGCTAGGAGTTCTGTAAAATACAGGGTTTAAGGGCTTTTTTTAAATGGACACTGCCAGTATTGTAACTAAGACTCTCTTTCTCTCTCACAAACTGTCCTCCCTCTCCACTCCACTTTTCATCGCCCATCCTCTCTCTACCTCTCCATCCCCGCTCTTTATTCTATTATTATCCTGCTCTGCTCGCTGGCTTTACTCACCCAAGGTCAGGTCTCTGTATTTTGGAAGCAGAATAGTGACTTTATCTTCCATCCGCTTGTTCGATTGCAGTTGTGTACAATGCTCCAAAGAAGGGGGGGGGGGGGGGAACATGACAACAACCCTGAGGCAACTTTGAGTATCTCTGAGTTTCCTGCTGTGTTCAACCCATCTTTTGATCCGCTCTCCTTCTCTTTTTTTTTTTGTGTCATTCTTAATAATTACTGTGGGATGTGCAGTTGGAGATGAGAGAAAAAGAAATATATAAATAAAACAGGATGATAGAGAAAGGAAACTTGAGGAATAAGAGGGATGTGGTCCTCCAGTGAAGACCTTGGTGAGAAGGGCTGCCTTTGAAGAGCCGGCAGCCTGCCAGTTTAAATCAAATGGATGTTGATATTTGATGACTCCCATTGTCTTCCAGAGCATTTAATGGCAGTGCAGTGCCACTCACTGTATGCCTCACTTCTTTTGTATCGGTGCCTCGCTTCTACAAAACTGAACGATTAATAAAGGACAAATCGATTTTCTTTTTTTTTCTTTTCCTTTTTTAACTTGAGGAATTCTGGCTCTGTATTTATCACCTAATTTTGAATTGATCCGGTTACCTTGGCTTGTTTCCTGCTGCCTGCTGTGTGTGCGCGCGCGTGTCGGACGTGTTAGATCAAGCGCGCGTGCACACGGGTGCATTATTCTGTACTGTACGTGTTCATTTTTAAAGCTGGCCACAATCGAAAGGCAACATTTCAGAAATGTCGCTCTCTTTCTAACTTTACTAACATGTCCATTGAAAGACATTTTTTACAGTTGTCATGCTCGCTGCCTCTGCTGCACTCTTCCCAACCCACATTTGTAACATCGTGAAGCTGAAAAGACGGCTAGTTTTTAGACGTTAGCCTTTTTATGAAGATATACTAACTTGTTTATATATCTATCTCTATATAAATAAACTTGATTTGAACTTGATTTGATCTGAGCACCAACGGGTTTTATACCTCTGTAATACCTCGTTGGTGCTATAAGGCAAAACATCTTCGTACTGGGAAAGTCAAAGTGCTTCACATAGCGCATCAAGACTGAAAAGCAGAGTAAATACATTAATAAAATGGAACAAGAAATGTAGCATTCAGATTTGTAGTGTAGATCTTTAGGCTGTTTTGTTCCTTTAAAAATAAAACGTTGAAGCACATCGTTTTTTTTAAAGTAATACCAGGGCCATAATCACAATACCGATAGCATTAATAGAGTTTTAAATAAATGTGCCAGCGATTAGGCATTAATTTGTTCTAATCTCTGTTAATGACATAATTAACAGTTAATTAAGTCATTAACCGTTTTAATGGGGAGTAGCAAAAATGTTTATTGTGTGAATTCTTGTGAGTGACTGCACACATTTACTCGACAGCAGCAACAGAGGAGCTGAGAGTGCACCACTAAAGATAGTGTTCATGAGCCCAGAACATGATCTAAGGTGAGATTTCTGTACTACAACACGACTTAATCAAATCTGTAGTATCCATACTTCAGGTATTGTTCCGCTCATCCCATGTCCCAAATCTTCTGTTGGTTCTACATCTTGTGTGTGAACCAACATGTCAAAGTAGCTTCATTATATTTGGATTTTTACCAGGGCTGGCTCACACATTTTACACATCAAAGTGTGTTCTCCGGTACACTACAGCATGGGCACAAAATGTAAAGCCTTTTGTGGCTACGCAAAGTCTGAGCCAGTTGGGGTTGAAGACTACAAATTTGAAAATGAAATAAATCTGGGGGTGTGGACTCAGAAAGAAGTGATCTCACCAGACGTCTGTAGCCCTCTTAGTCTCTGCTTGAGGCGACATTAGCCGCCACTATAACAATCCCCTACAGAATTGTTGGCAGTGGAGTTTTGGAGCATTGTGGGTAATGTTGGCACCAGGTTTTGACAAGGAAGAAGAATGTGTCAAATAAAAAAAAAAGACGAGGGCTGCGGTCGAAATGTCATTTTTTTGTTGCTTAGGAAGGTTCCTAATGGAGTGAAATGACCGGGAAGTATTAAGGGGCAGCTATGATAATTCTCTCAACGCTAAGGAAAGGGGCTTCAATGCTTCTTTTTTAATCACCTTTAGCATAGGCTACACTGGACCATCCTTTACCAAAGGAAAAGAGATGATACCGTCCCACAGTTCCTTGCAACAGCAACATTTAAAGCGACGCGCCATTCGGCCGTCAATAACATCGCTGTGTAATTGTACATTATGGATGAATTGACCAAGGCATGCGTGAATTCTGCAGCATTTGTCCGACAATGTTATAGTAGTGAAATGCTATAATGGTGGAATACTCCTTTTCAAAGGTCTGGTGAGATGATATCATACCAGAAGATAAAACCATTTGGTTATTTGTGAAGTAGTAGCAGTATTTTAAAATGTGTTCCTGTGGTCTTGAAGCCAGTGCCGAGCTTTTAGTACTGAACTGCTACTGCGCTCAGCTGCATTCCCTCTGTCTGCGCGTCGCTCCCAACACGTGGAGCCTCTGTTGGCCAGGTGCAGGTAGCACAGACTCCACCGAGCTTTGGAGCGGTTCGGTTTTTCGGGCCTCATCAGAGCTCGAGAGGGGTTGAGGGTGGGGGGTCCAGTGGGGTCCTGGATCACGAAAGGTGGGGCCTCTAGCTCAAAAGATGTTTCCCCAAGAGGAGCAGCCGAGGCAGGGGGAGGTTGTGAGAACGACCCCTCAGAACAAACCATCGCTGGCCCAAGGCGGTCACACTTTAAGGGAATAGATCATTAGGTGTAATTAGGGTGTTCACATTGTCACGTACCCCCCCGACTGCCCAAGAATGAATAAAATCACCAGATACCTCCCCCACTCGCTCGCTCACACACACACAGCAGCTCCCCAGTTAGTGAAAACACTTTGATGTCAGAAGAGTCGTCCAGAACTTGCCAGCATAAAGGCAGTGTTTTAAGCTTTCTCTCTTTTCTCCCCCGTCTCTCTCGACCCCTCTTTCCCTCCCTCCCGCTTTTCTTCTGTCCCTCCACACAAGGCTGTAAGACACACATGGTTGAATGAACGACAACCTTTCCCCTCCTCCCCTCTCCCTCTCTCCCCCCTTCGTCTCTTTTTCAGCCTTCCCACCCCGCATTTCTTTGAGGCCTGGTCAATTCTCCGAGCCAAACAAAAAAAGCATCAAATGTTTTCTGCTGCTGGGTAATGAGGGAGTGGACCTCATCAGGGCCCAATAGTCAGCTATCCTTGGCTTTTGTTGCAGCTCAATGGCACCGCGCTCTTTGAAAAACTCAAAAGCAACTTTTTGAGGAGTAAAGGATAGAGAAAGATATGTCGCAGAGGGAGTGGGTGCAGAGGCAGCGACAAGAAGAAGAAAAAAAAAAAAGCCACTCTGTTTTTATGCTAAACGGCTGTCCAGAGAGAGCAGTGGACAGCTTGGACAATGACATGATTGGAGCTACATGTGTTTGGATGACTTTCTTCTAAAGAGAGTCTGATTCTCATGTCTGTCATCTCTCTCTTCTGCGTCTCCCTCCCCTCTTGTGTCTGTGTGTGCTGAATACATCTGTGCAAGTAGTGAAACTCTTTATTTGCAGCAACGGTGCTTCCATGCTGCTTCTCTGTGAATCGGCTACACATAGGATTACTTTTCACACCACTAGTACAAAAAGCTAATATGGTGTCACAGTGATAATGAAGCTAGGAACTAATGATTATTTTCCTTATCATTTAAATTTGGCAATTTTTTTTTAAAATTTTTTTTTTTTTAATTAAGAGTTAGGTCTTTAAAATGTCAGAACATAATAAAGAAATACTTTCCCAGAGCGCAACATGTTTCATCCAACCAACAGTTCAATACCCATTTATATTTTTTAAAACTGAAGATACCTCGTGCACAGCAGTGCTCCTCCTCCCTGCAGCGATAAAGCAAATAAATTCAATTTATAGTCATAAAAAAACAAGAAAAGCGGCAAATTCTTACATTGAGACCAGTGATTAGCCAGTTTCCACCACACTTTTCCAATTGGCCCAGGACTCATTTCATTTTTTGTCAATTTTACTTGATAAATGGCAATTAGTCATTAATGAAAAGTAAATGAGTAAGAGTGACTTTTACACCAGACTAGATCTGGAACCAAACATTAGTTTCATTATTGATTAATATGTTCCTTCATTTCTTAATTAATTGACCAATTGATTAGCCTTTAAAATGTCTAGAAAAAATACTACTGTAAAAGATGTCCCAGAGTCCAAGGTGATGCTTTCAATTGCGTGTTTTGTCCCACAATCCAAAGATTTGATCAATTTACAACAATACAAAACACAGAAACGAAGCAAATTCTCCCCCAGGGAGTGTTTATTTTTGCACAAAATGACAAATTTGTTTTCAAAATTGTCGATCAACTAATCGATTTAATTGCCTAATCGTTTCAACAGTACAAGTGACAAAAACCGTGCAGCTGCTAGATGTTTATTAGATTTTATTAGGGTATATATATATGTATCAGATTGTTGTTGTCTAGTTGTATAGAATAATATACAGAATAAGCTAAAAGGCCAGAGATAAGACTGTAAGTTGCCAAGTAGACAGACTTGGAGTCTGTGAGAGGAAGGGGGGGGGGGGGACAGTGTGTAGGCGGATGAAATCTTGGAGGAGGGAGAACTTGACAATCCCCTCAAGATGGATAATCAAGTAATGACCCGCAAGGCCTCAGCCTTATCTGATTATAAATAATCAATGGAATCATCATCGCTGATTGTGTTTCCATTCCTCCTTCTTTCATCTCTCTTATTTGTACCTCGCTTCTCCGTCAAGAAACGCGCCAGCCGCCTTCACCGTAGGTAGAGGCGCTTCACAAAGGGAGGGGGTAGAAGATGGCAGGAGAAAAGACAAACTGAGACTCTAATAATGTGGCGGCGATAGTGACAAGTTTTTTCTTCTTTTCTTTTTTTTTTTTTTTTTTTCCCCATTTTGGAGGGACTATTTACCCGTTGGTGGGGTCACAGTAGGTTGATGAAATGACACCTCCCTTTTGTGCGAGGAGGAGGGCGAGTTTGTCAGGTTGTTATTAAGCCTGATTCAGCCAATTGGCTCAGAGTGGGAACCCCATTTGTGTGAGCGGACATGGAGATAAAAAGTTGACAGCGGAGAAGAATAGAGTATTTCCGTCCCCTTGCTTTGCGATGATTACTAATTATCCTGCAGCTTAAGGAGGCCAGTGGCAGAAATTCACTGATTTCATAATTTACCGGAGCTGTCGCCGACTACCCAGTCAGCCAGGCGATGGCTTGGATGGGATGATATGCAATTCCTTTCTTTTCTTTGATAGAATGGTGGAGATGATGATTATAGTTTGTGGTGCACTCCCTGACATGAATCCTGTTGACGTTTTACACTATCTGGAAAAGTTTGAACTCTGCATCAAAAGTTCACCCCTGCTGTAACACACTTGAATAGCTGCAGGAACAATAGATCAGCTCAATAAACCATGAAGAGGTGACACAAAATCTCAGCGCTGTCAGAGGAGAGAAAGATGTCTGCTGCCTTCTGTGTTGCCCCGTTGTTGAATTTGTTCACTTGTTTTTTTCTTTATTTGCTCTTTGCCCATGATGGATGAGCAGTAGAGAACCGTTTTATAATGTTGGCACATAGAATAAAACATGATTTATCATGTAGAAACACAAGAATTTCATTCACAACAACAATAAAAATAGATTCCTCAGCACAAAATCTGTTATCTTAAAGAATTCCCAATCTAAACCTAATAGATAGCATCTAATCTGACTTAGGTTTATTCCATTTATAATGTGCACATTTTCAGTATGTCCTTTCAATACTTCTCTAGCAACTTCTATGTGTCACAAATTAAATATCACCAGACCCATTCTTTAAATCATATTTAAAGCATAGAGCTAGGATATTTTGTATTTTTCTTATTGTCTATTCATAATTTTAGAAGCTGTGTATTTCTATACAGTGGGTGTGCACATTTTATTAAGTGAGGTTACAATGTTTTTAAATAAATATGAATACAAGAAATTATTCTTTGAGTAGAATCAAGCTGTAAAGCGACATTTAGTGGCTGAAATGAACCTGCAAAACCAGAAATTGTAATCCAACATTTAAAAAATGAAAGAATTTGAAAATCACCAAATTTTGGGGAATTTGGAAGCCACACTGTTGTGAAATAACTTAAACTTAAACGGCGAGTTTCTGGTACTGCGTATTTTTCCTATCATCAACTGACCCCAGGAAACGACCAACACAATGAATTCATCTTACTGATAAGTAGTGTCTGCATTCAGAGCCTGGTAGATCTTATTCCTCTCTCCATTGTTCACCAACTATTAAAAACACATCAATGAGCCACAGCGTTGCACTGGGTTTCACTTTAGGAGCAAACAGACTAGTTTATCCGAGTCAATCACATGTACACTGTCCCGCTGCTGTAAATACTCACTAGCAAAATAAATCCGCAACTGAAAATAGTCCCTAACAAATGCTCTAGTTACACGTGTTAGTGTAACGTTTAGTGAGAACTACAGTGCCCAGCTGTTTTAGGAATATATTTAACCTTTTTTTTTATAAATGAGAGAACAATATATACATTGACACCCAACAATGTTTATGTTGAAATGTACAATTGTGTATTTAAGTTTAAATTATTGTATTTCTAATCTACATATTATGATTTTTTTTATCACATAAAAAATCTTTCGTTTAACATAGACTGGCCTATTTTTAACCTTTTTGTGCTTTTGTGTTTATGTTTGTGCGTGTGCAGGAGTACTGCCACACCATCTGTCTAGACTCTGGGATTGACTACAGGAGGCTGGACAACGCTGTAGCGGGGAAGCTCTACTACCTGTGAGACACACACACGCGCACGCACACACACACACGCACGCACGCACGCACGCACACACACACACGCTGTGCAGAGGTCTGGTAAAGAGTCAACATTAACCTGCATCCACAACATGCACACAAGCGTTCACACACATATAGGAAATGTTTGTGCACATCATAGGAGATTGATTTTTTTTTTTTTTCAGAAAGAGAAGGCAAACAGATGGATAAATGGGGAGAAGCAGACTGGGAGATTTATAAAGACCTACATTACCTTGAGAGATCCATCCATCCAAAAGAATAAAAGAGGAATCAATAGAATATGAGAAAATGGTAGAGCTTTAAAAGCTAGTTTTCTATTTCCCTCATTACATATACAGAAAAACAGAAAAACAAGGTATGAATGACACTGCTGTTGCTCATCGCCGTATTGGAGCTTTCAAGTGCTTTCGTCTTTTCACTGTATGTAAATAGAGCGCAACACACCCTTTTACCCAGAGTTAAAACACAAGCACACACACAGACACAAACACACAGACTTTAAAATCTCATTTTGACGTGCATTCACAGGCTAATGCTCGTGTTTAGAGACTAACATCCTGTTTTTTTTACTGATGAAGTGAAAAGCTAAGTACCACCCCCCCCCCCCCCCCCCCACTCCCGTGCACTCCGGGCTGCCAATCGTTTGATGTGGCCATTTCAGTATTATTAATTTCATATCCTGTGTGTGTGTGTGTGTGTGTGTGTGTGTGTGTGTGTGTGTGTGTGT
>CALSBV010010705.1:3831179-3843763 GCA_943590825.1 Bovichtus diacanthus | reverse complement strand
TGTGTGTGTGTGTGTGTGTGTGTGTGTGTGTGTGTGTGTGTGTGTGTGTTCAGCACAGGGGAGCCTGGAGCGGAGGCCTTCTTGGATTCGCTTTTTGAGGAGTTGGCCTTGAGTCAAAAGAGTGGTAAGAAAGTTTAAAACACCAACTTTTGCGGAGATTTGTCCATCAGTCAACGTGCGTCATTATTTAAAGTGACGTCAAAGTTATACAAACTGTAGGCCTGGAGTAAATCATTTATTCTGATGCAGAATGATAACACTTTTAGCATACACCTTGTTGAGCGACAGCAGACAAATTGCACAATCCCATAAGGGAATATAAAGTGGGCTTTTTTAATGTTTTGAAACTAATACATTTATTGTAAATTGGGTTTATTTGTGCAACAGCATTTTCATCCGCTGTTACAAGATTGTTTCATTCCACACGTTTTCCCACATCAAAGGATAAGGTTGTCAATATGCGATATTTTGTACATAAATCCAATGAAAAGGCCAAACCTTACAACGTGTTTGCCTATCTCTTAATAGTTTAAGACTTGCCTGCTCTGTGGCTCTAATCCTGCACGCCAATCTTACGGATATAACTTCCATTTTAAGAAATGAAGTAATGTTAGTTTTTAGAAAACAGGAGTAAACTGTGCATTTGTTGGAAACTACTCAGCCACAGATTTGGTGCTCTATTGAGTGTTTACACCTGTATGGTATATTGTGCAGAAATTGACCAAAAAAGCTAGGTTTAGCTTTAGAGTTAAACTAAAGCTATGGTCTCGAAAAGTTTAAATTTGACTTTAAATTCAGTTTTAGAGGTATTCAAATATTGGATCTTTTTGTTTTGTTTCAGCCACCAGGTTAGTTAAGGTTCACAGGTCAAAAGATTTGAATTTAACTTGAGAAATTGGCTGTGTTTAGTATTTTTTCTTGTATGAATATATATCTAAAAACAACATTTGTATCTGCTTTGTATAGAAATCTGCTGTGTAAGTTAACAATGAAGGAGGGTTTGACTTCTGTGGTCTAAGATCAACTTTAACTTTCATTCCTTCATAGATTTATTCAACATATTGATTCAACTGGGAATGTGATGATAAAAACGGTGTGATAGGAGGCTCAGGTATATTTTAAGGTATGCGTTTCCATAGTTACAGGCCCTCGGTATCTCTCAGTACTGGGCAGGGACGTGACTCTGGAAAAGACCTGTGGCACCATCGCCGACTGTACTTTTGATGAGCTGTGCAGCAGAGTGAGTGTATAATAATTTTCTCTACAATTCTCAATTTGCTTCATTGCCAGCGTTCTGTGATTGTAAAACAATTGTTTCAAGAGTCTTTAACTCGTCTTCTTAACAATAATCGCCATATTTAGCTATTAAAAGAAAAAGACATCATGAATGAAGTAACACTCATCATAAATGAAGTAACACTCATCATAAATGAAGTTATACTCAACACAGGTGTTTCTCACACAGTTCACTCACGCACACAAAATCCACTCACCACTAATCTAAACCGCTCAAATTCAAAGCACCTCTCTTATTGCCTCTGCGCTCTGTTTCTTGCCTCCTCTGCGTCCTTATTGTCCAGGTCGTTGCTCGAAAACTGAATCACCTTCCCTCCGTCTCAGTCCTATTTTCCGCTCAATGTCAAAAAGCAAGTCTATTGACGATTTAGTGAATAGTTGAGCCTGTTGTGCCTCAAATAAAGTAGTGCGGTGCAGTCATCTGCAGTGTGTGTAAAGTCTCAAGCCTGATAGACAGCGGTGAGCTTTTGCAGGCATCTGAGCTTCAAGGCTTCTTCCATCTGACATATGTTGGCACGTGCACATTCACTTTGAGAGCAATCATCCTGAATGGCAAAGAACCAAGGACAGGGACTGAACAACAAGGTGCCCGCATCATACAGTTTTTTCAGGCGAAACACGCGCACTGCAACATTCCTACTGAGTGTTTGTATATGTGTTTACAAGGCCGCGTGTGCATGTGTGCGCCACTGAAGCTCTAGTTTAGAAGCTCATGTAACCTGCTCACTTGTTTTCCAGCCTATGGGAGCCAGTGACTACCTGGAAATGGCTCGGCTCTTTGACACCGTGTTCATTCGCCATGTTCCCATGCTGACACTGACCCTGAAGGACCAGGCCAGACGCTTCACCACCCTCATAGACAACTTCTACGACAACAAGGTTCTCCGTCTATTTGTCATAATACTGGGCTGAAAAATAGATAAAAATACATACATCACACCACAAGTGCAACAATGCTTAAAGGTTTGAAGCTCAAGAAAGCGGCATAGCGGCAATTTGTGTTCTGTAATATTCAGTGTACAACGTGCACATCAACTGAGAGGATGATGGGTAATTTGACATATTAGCTCAAATTCAAGATTGGATATAATATTTACATAATTGTCATGATTTTTCATTTTAAACTTATATGTAAAACGTATGGGGTACCCTGGCGGCTTAGGGGTTAAAGCATTAACCACAACGTGCCCAGATTGCATCCAGCTGGGGGCCTTTGTTGCATTTCACTTCCCTTATCTATCTTCTATCATTTCCTGCCATGTCTTTATGGTTGATTATACAATAAAGGCAGAAAATGCCCCCCCCGAAAAAAAACGAAAGAAAAAAGCTTGATGAAAGAAGGGACAACTGAAATGAAATAGTAAATCACTACGCTATTCACTACTGCAAAAAGTAATATTGCTGTATTATATTACCATCGCATTCAATACAATCTAAAGTGCCAACCTCATATTGGCTCACTTCCCATGAACTGTAGTTTTATCAATCAATTCTTTATTGTGTCGAAGAGGAAATGTGATTCTGTAAAAAAAAAAAAAAATTGTGCACTTAATTCCTCTGAGGGATGCAATAAAACACCTCAAATTGACCAGAAATATATCATTTTAAAGAGGTAATGAATGAATGAACTGTTCTCGTTTTATATCGATCACAGGAAACAAGCGTGTAATAATATAGGAATAAAATAGGAAGTGACCTAGAGATAAACTGGACATTCCCGTGTCTCATTTCTTCCCTCCACGTCTCAGGTGAGGGTGGTGCTGCTGGCAGCTACTCCTTTAGACCAGCTGTTTGTCCACACTGGAGGGGACGATGAGAGGGACAGACAACTGCTGGATGACCTCGGCCTCAGCGGGGTAAAATCACGTCTGTTGCAACCGATCATGACGAGTTAAAACGGCAGGAAAACAATCTCCTCCTATCAGCAAGGAATAGACACTGTTCCCAAAACCCAAATATTTATAAAAAATCCCATCCGTGACAGTTCACCTCATAGGAGGATGCACTTCAACAAGTATAACAACCAGTGGGTTGTTTGTTAGTTATTTGTTTATTTGTGTGTGAATTATAAACTTATTATAGGGGCTTTGCAGAATTACAATAACATTGACAAATGTCTGCAGCAGTACATAGTGTTTAGCATTTGATGTAAACAATTACATTAAGCTTACTAATTACTGTATAAATCCAACTTTTTTTGTACATTTCACATGACCCTATTGTATGTTACTTATTTAGAATATAATGTGTAATTTGCTTCTTCTTTTTTTACTTGATAACAAACAGACATTGTAAATCATTGTAGAGGTATTCAAAGTAAGGAACGATTTAAATCCAAAACTCCATTTTTCTTTTAAAAAAAATGTTTTTATTTTAATTGCTACTTTTGAAGTTTTATTGTATTCAATTATTTTAACGTCTTCGGGAAAGTTTCACTGCGCACGGCATTCCTAAAAGACAGGGTCTCGCTCTCACACAGATTGATCCTGCATGTCCAGCAAATGAAGCAGGCAACTTTCTGGTCTTAATCCTGTTTCTCTAACCCAAATTAGCTTCATTAAAATTGTATTTGAGCGTGTCGGCCGCTAACCCTAGTGTTTGCTCCTCTCTTCAGGAGGCAGCGGAGCGCCTGACTCTGTTCACAGCCGAGGAGGAGATCTTCGCCTTCCAGAGGACCGTCTCCAGACTGATGGAGATGCAAACGGAGTCATACTGGGTGAAGGGAGACCGCAGCCGCAACAAGAAACGCATGAACACCTAACGTGCACTGCTGACTGCGTGATAATCTATATACCTCCAGACAACACGGTACCTCATTAACTACACAAGAGAAGTTCCTATTAAGCAAAAGGAAAAAGACCCTAATGTATCCGCAGCAGATTTTGGATCTGACATCCGCTCATCTTATGCATGTGAGTTATACCGTTTTACCGTTTCCTCTTCTGAGAGGTGTGCTCTCTCCCCCTTGTGGACTATTTATTTTAAAGAATATGTAAACCTCTCCAACATGTGTGAACCACAAGACAAACAGGTGCCCACTTCAGAGGGAGAGGAAGCGTCCCTCAGAGTAATTGGCTACCGCCCTCTAGTGGGCGGATGTGAAAAAAGGTTAAATATTCTCAAGCTTTTTTTTATGAAACAATATCAGTCTGTGCATTGAATTAAATCTCAAGTGTACAACACCTGGTATGAATATACAATTCTCTGCATGATATTGATCCATGTATTCCATCCATGAAGATCAGTACGTGTCTGGATTCCTCATCAAGTAGAACTGTTCTTGATTTTGACTTTATCAAGATGGTTTGATTACGGTTGCTAACAATGTATTAAGGGGAAATTTGCCTTGCATTATTACAGGCACTAGCATATACAACTGCAAATAATAAAATTATCAACACAAACAATTGTGAAGGGGGTTTGTATTCTCTTTTTATACATGCAGGTGTGATAAGAACAGTCAGATCTGATTTTTTTTTTAACACTTTTTTTAGCACACTGACACCAAAATAATGCACAAAAGACATTCCTTCAGATGCTGAAAGGAGAACATTTGTTTTGCGCATTAAGTAAACAGTGTATTGTTTTTGCATCTGATGAGCCTCTTTTTCAAATTGCCATGCAAAGATCATTTATATTGCACAATTTAGTATAGGTACATTGATTTCTGCAGCAGTGTGCCTTTATGATTCTCACTCCAAATTGACACAAAAGAACATCTTTTTTTCCGATATGACCAGTTGTAATATAATTTAAAGGATAATCTAACAGGTTTCGGTCGACACATTTTAAACTACTTTGTAGTTTTTCATCTATTTAGTTACAATTAAAGGGCAGATAGAATGTTTTCTACTGTCTGTGGTATTTTGGAAGTTCTTCCCGTATGCCTGTAGGTGGCAGCAGAGGGCAAGTTATTGCTACAAGGTTTGTTATTGCGTCCATGTAAGGATGAGGTCATTCTAGTGCACCACTCCAGCCTGGACCAGCCCGCCCTGACAACAGAACAGTGAGTAGCACCTACAGTATCCAAACCAAGAGCGTTATATAAGATACTGTGTTTGTACCAAGCAGCAAACCTACAAAAACACCACAGAAAAATATAAAATCTCGTTATATTTAAGGGACAGTAAATGGCTGTGTCTGCACGGGTGCATGCACATAACGTGTAAATATTAAAAAACACTTGAGTCGGTAGCAAGGCCCCAAATCTATCCCACCATAACTCTCAATTAAAGGAAAATCAATCACACCCTATGCCGAGTCCCCTAATCCAATCAGAGCATTATGCTGTTTGGGGGAAACATCAGACACAAACAGAGATGGCCGCCTTGCTTTGATTGTCTTAATTGGATGATTCACGCTGGCTTAGAGGGGTGGTCGCATTCTCTATCCTCTCTGGACCACTGTCTTGATACCCCATGCTGATAAGAGGGAAGATGGAAAACATTTCACCATTTGTCTTAACAGTTCGAATGGGAACAAAAATGGATACAAATAGGTCCATGTGTGCATGAATGTGTCCTTGTGCAACACTTTGTGGCCCTCAAAGGGGCATCTCGGGGGAACCTGTTTTATCTTGGTGCGGAATAAATTGGCCAAATGCCAGAGACACTGCAGCAGGGTGCTGCGAGGACATGTCTAACACGTATTTTGTTCCACATGCCAGTACATCGTCACATGTTAAATGAACTTTGTCACGACAGCTGGAAAAATATATATCTGCTTGCTATTTTTATTTATTTTTTTATTTGCAGGTACATATCTGTACACAGATGAAAAAAAGCAAATGAATGTCAGTGATGTGGTCTATATAAAAGACACTGAAAAACATCCAAACTGTCAATAGGGTTCAGAAACATAATAGTGTGCTTAATGAGATGCACTCGATAATCAAACGCTGGTGCTCGTGAAGAGAAGCGGTTGAAATCTTGTACTTCAGGACAGGAGCAATGTGGGAAAAAAAAGTTTTTTTAAGCTGTTATTAATTACATTGCTTGGTAATGAGATGATGGAAAAAATGCTTTCAACCTTTGCAAGTCATCTAATCCTGGGCTGAAAGGGAAACAAAACAAATGCAATGCTTTACTGAATGATCACAAATAGCAAAAATATTAAATAAACTTAAAATGATTGTTAAATGTACGGGGAATGCACTCAATTCAGATATTCTAAAGTTACAGCATGATATAAAGTCATTTAAAGATGGAGAAAAACAACTCAGTTTGATACAGTTGTCTTTATACAGTATTTCCACACTCACACGCACAAAACGCGCAAACACACTCACTCACTCAGACATCCTAACCTCTCTCTGTACATCCAGTGAGCAGTTAACTCTATAGTTCTCTGCGGGAGCCAAACTGCTGCATCAGGTATTCTCTTTGATGTGAAGGGAACAAAAAAACCATCACACAATATGTGGTACGTGTACCGACTGTCTGCCTGTAATCCCGTACAGTACAGACTCCAGACTGCTGCTGTAAATGAGCGCGTGTGCTGTACAAAATCTGCTTGATTAAATGTGTGTCATTGAACACGGTTAAAGAATAATATCCAACCTTTTTAGAAGGCATGTGTGTCAGCTTGGTGACAGTGAATACTGTGATGAAGATCCCCCCACACAAAAAAAAAAAGACAGGAATAAGGATAATGTACATATTTAGTTGTATTGTATTCTCTGCTAAAACACAACTCTATACATTTCATTCTTGCCAAAAACAATATGACGTCCTATAATAATAAAATGTTATTGTGATGTCGAATCAAAAATTCAAATATCCATCGAAGTACCATATACAGGCAATAAATCCATGCAGTAATATTGAAGGGATATCTTGTTATGGTCAGCTGTGAACGCGCATTCCTGCACAGAAACTGCGAGCACGCGCAGCTGGACGCGCACCTCGCAAGGCAGGCAGCCCTCGGAACAAAGAAGACGTGGACGAGGCTGTTTTGATCCGGAGGAGGAGGTGGAGGAGAAGGAGCAAGAGGAGGAGGAGGAGGAGGAGGAGGGAGGTCCAGAGCATCACTTACAGGATGGAGAGCCATCTAGGATTTCTCCCCTTATCTCGGGCTAATAAACGGGGTGACGTCATCCTGAACGAGGTGGATCGGGCGCCAGAAAGGGGGCGTGGCCTGAGCGCCGTGACGGACGTGATTGACAATCTGAGATCCGCTGATTAAAGGCACAATCATCCATTACAATGACGCAACAAGAGGGACGTGAATAAAACATTTGAATTTGAAGCTGAAATCAGAGCACGTGATATGATGTTTCAAATGTTTTTATCGTGAAGCATCATCATGTCATTGACATATAATATAAGCTTATTTTTGTGCATGGCAACATGCTAAATACAAATACAATATAAAGAAAACATTTAATACAAAGAGACCAAAGGTCACGTGATATTATGAAACCTAATAGTGTATTGTAATTTTGTAATATAAGTTTCTGTTGATCTTATGTTTCATCTCTTATTGAATGACTATATAATATTTCTACAGGGGCTCAAATGACTGAGGTGACACCATTGATTAATCCAGAAACAATTAATCGATTAATTGATTGCCACTATTTTGATAGTCAGTTATCATTCGAGTCATTTTTAAGCAAAAAATGTCCAAAACTCTCTTGCTGTTGCCTCTCAAATGTGACTGTTTGCTGGTTGTCTTTGTCTTCTATGATATTTAACTATATGTATTTTAAACAAGCAATTTGAATGTGTCAATTTGACCTCTGGGAAACTGTGATACACATGTTTATATTGCTTTCAGATTATTTATCGATTAATTATAACGAAACAAATACAATAGGCACAGCCTAAAAAATAATAAATATATATATATATATATATATATATATATATATATATATAAAATGAATGGATTGTAACAAAGTAGAAACCTGTAGCACACCTGTAGTGCCAGTTACACCAAGATATGTCCTGCAAGCTGAAGTTAGACATGTAAAACACTCATCTAATCTGGCTGTGACAGTCCAAATGATTCCAAAACGAATACATGACTTGACTTTAATAGTTGTTCCTTTGTTCTTCTGCTGTGTCTCTCTATATCTCCGTGCCTGTCACTAACATGTCAGGACGTGTCCCAGCCTCGACCTGCACACAGCCGCCTCCGTCCTGTTGGACTGTCGTGTCTCTTTAAAAGGCGATCCCATGCTCAGGATCCAGGGGGCTGGCCCTTGATCGACTTGCATGCGCGTGTCTGTGTATGTACGTAAGTGTGTGTATGTGTGTAAGTGAGCGTAT
Organism: Bovichtus diacanthus; assembly: GCA_943590825.1. Taxonomy (NCBI): domain Eukaryota; kingdom Metazoa; phylum Chordata; class Actinopteri; order Perciformes; family Bovichtidae; genus Bovichtus; species Bovichtus diacanthus. The sequence continues at coordinate 3,835,196 of CALSBV010010705.1, read as the reverse complement.
GTGTGCAGCGCTGTGTGGAGAGCAAATCGAGATACAGTAGTAACCCAGAGTGAGGTGGCAATCTTATTCCACATCGACACTGACTTGCCCCGCATCCATCCCATCTGTCTCTTTGAACGCAGCACGCACTTGAGGAGCGAAGGAGGAAAAGAGTCAAGATGGCATCTGGAAGTGGCCGTGGACGATCCGGGATCTAGTCTCTTCGGGTTTTTTTTTTTTTTTTTTTTTTTTTTTTTTGGTAGCACCGAGCGCAAGTGACTGGCCGTGCAAGGTATTTCATTTAAAGTGTTGAGAGCGGATTTATTTTCCCAGAGAGATGAGGTTTGAGCACTTTCTCCTCAAGCCATTTATCTCCAGTGGGTGGATTCAGCGCCGTGCACCAGGACGGGATTTTGTGTAGAGGAGCAAGTAGTGTTTTATAATGAAGACAAGCTCAGAGAGGCGATCATTTAAAATACCCGTTGTTATTTTTTAGAAGTCGTTTATAGTAGCTTCATTGACAGAAATAGGTTACACTTACACCACCGGCCGCTGTATTGTATCTGTTAGGCTGTGTTTTAATGTGGCTCTAATCGAATGTGTGGGCTTTATTTTCTCTGTCTGCATGTCCTCAACAGGCGCTAATAACTAAGTCGCTCGTGGCCCTGTTGGGACTTCGGTGGTGTGGAATAGCAACAAAGAACGGGAGCGCGCATTCATGGGACGCGACTTTGACAGCTCCTCATTTCTTGTCTTGTAACTTTATTACCTGGCAGCGGGGGCTAGATTGTGACTGGAGCGGGAGATAATGGCTGAGGCTCCGCTCTCCGACACACTCCCGGACTTGGACGTGGTCATCGACCCGGACTTCGAGCCCCAGAAGCGGCCCAGATCTTGCACCTGGCCGCTACCACGACCAGACTCGAACGCGGGGAAACCAGAGAGTAATGACACAGATATTATACCCGAGGAAGAGGATGACGAAGATGATAATGCCACCACTCCGACCATCGGTGTCAATGACTCTGGCTTTGCTACAGAGGACCAGAGCAGCAACAGCCCCGTGGCCGATGGAGCTCTCTCCTCCCCCGGCCAGGAGAGCGGAGGCTCCCCGCTCTCCTCGCACTCCCCGACGGCCACCTCTGGCGCACTAACCAGCAGCAGCTTGGCTGCCCAGCAGACCCCGAGGAAAGCATCATCTCGCCGTAACGCCTGGGGGAACCTCTCCTACGCCGACCTGATAACCAAAGCCATCGAGAGCGCGCCGGACAAGAGACTGACACTGTCTCAAATTTATGACTGGATGGTGAGATCCATCCCCTACTTCAAAGACAAAGGCGACAGCAACAGCTCTGCAGGATGGAAGGTAAGAGTCGTCCCACTCAACCACCCAGCCCCCCTCCTTCCTCCATCAAAACAAAAACAAAAAGCATGCGGCCAGTAAACCTACTGAGGTACACGCACACAGACACATGCACACGCACACATTTATAACAGTGGAGTCGCGTTTTTACGAGTGTGTATTTGGAAAGTCTGGCACTCATTATACCTCTCATTATCATTCTAATGGAAATTACAGATCAGTCTGAAAACGTAGAGCAAATGAGAAAAAATCACATCAGGGAGGCATTTAAGATCATTAATCTTTTTAAGCAGCGTGGGGTTTGGTGACCTACACATAATTATCTCATAAATTGACCAAAACGTGACATCCTGCACTTATTCCCAGACATTTAATAGACAAATAAGGTTGTGGGGCTTTGATTGAAATCGCATCAAAAATGCATGTCCTTTGTCTTTTTTTTTTTTTTTTTTTTTTTTTTTATACGATGCATCTGATGAGTTATGTGCATAATTTTCCTCTGAGGCCAGTCACATGGCTGGAATTAAAGCAAACAGAAACGTTGTAACTGGTTTGTCTGGAAATACAGTAGCCTATTTGGAGTGATGCAGCCCCCTTTAAGACAATAATGATGCATTACATAAAACAGTTTACTGAATGGCAGCTAATCCATTAATAGGACAAGGAGCTGAATGTAAACAAAAAGACTGAACCATTCTGCTGTGTGGACAAGTGTGAAGACCTCTGCTAAAGGCATAACCAAAAAAAAAATAATAATAATAATCCACGAGGTGCACTCACAGTAGTGAGTTTTGTGCTTGTGAATAGTGTGATTATAGTTACATTATGTTTTTGTCTTTTATATTTAGCGGCTATATTTCCATCATGCTACTGTATTGCCCTGTTTGCCATTTGTTATGTAAACCTTGGCAGGGATCTATCTCTTGGGTCAGGTAGGCAACTGCCAAGGTTGCTGATCCTGCCATGTGGGAATTACATAACTACTGGGTTGCCATGAGCTGTTAAGGGTAAAGCTTTTTTATTTTTTTTAATATAAATTATATATAAAGGGCAACTATCTGGTCACCCATAAAACATATTGGACCCACGAAAAGAGTCAGAGAAGTATGGAAGCACAGAAGGTCAGAGATCAGAGATTAACGGCCATCAGTGGCAGAAGGACCCGTCCCATGGGGCGTGGAGCCTATAGGCCATATTTTGTCAGGGCTTCTCAAGTTTTGCTATGTGATATGCTTCAGTGACGAGCAACGAGGGAGGTTGTGTATGTGTAGCCGCCACCAAGTCAAGGCCGGGTTCACCGTCACCATGCAGGGCTGCTACTCCTGGAATTTCGGGTATGAGGACCAGGCTGTCGGTGGTTTAGTGTTACGCATGGTCTGTCAATAAATCTCGGCTGCAGCTCACAGACCATGCCTTTTTTAGTTTTCTTACAAGAGACTCTTTTCATTACAGACTTCTTCAAACAGAGTTGAGGCAACACATCGTATCACCAATGAGTACAGTTTATAAAGCACATTTACTTATTTAGGATGCTGGATGTCTGCAGCTCCAAACTGATGCATGTCACAAGCTGCAGTTAGGTTTTAGTAAAACAAACTAAAAAAAAAAAAAAAAAACATGAAACTAAAGACAGCTTGCGGAGCCAGGTGTTCGGAGGACTACCTCTGTACGGGCACTTTATCAGAGCCCCTTCGCTCTCCATTTCACTCTGAGACTCTTGGGTTTCACCTCCACACAGAGCTGGGTTTGAACACCTACAGTTTCATGCAGCCAGGGCACCTTTGTAGAATAGATTTGCTGAGCAAATCCTAGTAATCCCCCTGGGTTTCTCTCCCAGGTTCCCACTTACGTCATTCTGTTTCATATCTTTGTGAGTTAACCATTAGCCCTGGTAAAAGTAGACTGAGACATCGAAGCAGAACACAAGGAAAGCTTTTATCACCTTAGATTATCTTTAACTAAGAGAAGCCACTGCACAAGCTTTAAATAGTAACACAATGTTTATTCATTTATTTGTTCTTACACAATGATGAACTCCGGGTACACTATGTCAACCATGATTTACACTTGACTATCCTCCCTAATATCTTTTTAAAGAGTGGGTATTGACCCTCAGTGCTGTCAACTGGCATCCAATGTCTGCTCTGATTCATAATCACGTTGATTTATTCTTTGATCAGATAGTTCCAGATTCAAATTTAATTTTTTTTGCCGAATTAGGACTTTTTATTACGGCCCTTTTGTCAAAATAATTCAAATGATACCCAGCCATAATCATGATACATTTATAAATATATCAGTCATGATAAACAAAATCAAATCAAAGTCATTCTTGCGTGCCGTTAAGATCCACTTAAGTGTTGGAGCGGTGGTCCTTATTTTAGCTCTGCACACGTCCCAACACAGCCCGTGTTAGAGTTTTCCAGCAGGAGTTGGAGCAGGTCTGGTTCGGAGCTGCTGAAATGTGTGCTAAGAGAAGCTTTGGTATGGCGGGGGAGTGATGGCCGCATCTCAAAATAGCACCTGTAAACACGCCTGTAACACTCTGAGTGTGCGTGTGTGTGTGTGTGTCTTTCACCTGTGTCTTTGCATAATCGAAAGATTAGGTGCACTTGTGTGCGCAGGCAGGTGTGTGTGTGTGTGTGTGTGTGTGTGTGTGTGTGTGTGTGTGTGTG
>CALSBV010010705.1:3768661-3780437 GCA_943590825.1 Bovichtus diacanthus | reverse complement strand
CGCACACACAGACTGTCAAGGTCAGTGTGTTTCACACATCCATATATCTTCCCTGCACTGGCCTAAATGGAGGGTAGGACTCACACAAAGACACAAAGAGAGAGTCAAAAGTATTGCTTTAGGCGTGTGTGTGTGTGTGTGTGTGTGTGTGTGTGTGTGTGCATTCATTTGTGCATGCGTGCGTTGAGATGAATTATGGCTTGCACTCACCATTAAAACCACCAGGGAAAGCACATACATAGCTTCATTACTCTCTTTCTCCACCTTTCTCTCCCTGCATCCGTCCAGTTTTCTCCACACGTTAAGTAATATGGGTGATGGTGTGTTGACTGGCGAGACAAAGAGGAGCTAATCTACCGTAAAGAATGAGCCAATAGGGAGGTGAGAATCAGACGCTAAATCTAACGCTGTAGATTCTTTCTTTTTTTTTAGCAGTAATACATTTCCAAAATGTACAAGAAGCAGTACTCCTACACGAGCAGGAATGTGCACCAACACGGCGAACGCTAACACTCCACATGTGACCGGTGACCACTTTAAAGACCAGACGCTGCCTGGCTCTAATCAGTATGATCAAATGTGGAAAAGTGATCTTTAATGACTTATATATTTGCATCTTCTGTCTCTTTTAATGCTTTTATGACAGTGAATTATTCCCCCGGCCTTCTCTTAAAGGCCTCTTTCTCATCTGTGTTACATATGTGTTTATGAGTGTGTGTTCTGGCTTTGACGTGTACATCTGTGTGTTTATATGTTTGCGTGTGCATGACTCCGTTTACAATAAAACTTGCGGCTTCGGTCTCTGACTTTGTTTATTAAGACTGCAGAATCCCTTGCACGAGAGCAAAATATGCAAACCTGCACATGGACTCCTGAGGATCAGTGCCACCTCCGTGTACCTCGGTTGTTTCTGTGTGTTCAGTTGCTGTCTGGAGAGTAATGCGTGAGGCAACAAATGCACAAAGCAGAATATTTGTCTATGCTCTTATACATGTAGATCTTCAATGCATGCACGCATGACTTCCCTCTAAGAAAGAAACACCCTACAGTGAGTTACATTGAGCTTCACACAGGAGTACAACCACACATGCCTGTATTACGGAAGGTGCCCCGCATACAAGCAGGATTCGCCTCATCCACGTGACCTGATGGTGACCTGATGATCCAGGTGACCTAAGTCACTGTTTATTCTCATCCTGTCACCCACTGACACTCAAACTAAAAATCACCATCTGTGGCCTAATTTATGCATTTTATCTTAAAGCTTATAATATTTTTTTTTCTTAATAATAATAATGACATGATTACATTTCATGAAGATTACATTTTCGTAAGAAGTACTTTTAATAAACCTTTAACACCACGATTTCTAAGTTATATATATAAGTTTCAAATTTCTAAGTTTGATTCAAAGATTGTGTGTGTGTGTGTGTGTGTGTGTGTGTGTGTGTGTGTGTGTGTGTGTGTCTTAATTAATCATTGGGAGATCATGAAAGGATTTAAGAAAGAGAGCAGGAAGAAACTAAAAAGGGATAAAAAAGAAATGCTAGGAGACGGCCAGTTATGACCATGTGGTCGTTTACTGGCAAATATCACCCAAGAGGGATGGATGATCCTCATGATGGAACAAAGGAGATCAGGTCTGGGGGGAGGGGTAATGGCAGGACGTGAAGACCTCACCGATGATGGTGAGATAGTGTGTGTGTGTGGCAGTTAATATAGTGCAGGTTACTATAGAGCTCCATTAAATGCTGTGCAGAATGTCCTGCTATAGAGACACAGGAGGCCGTCCTGGTGAGCGTGCGTGCGTGCGTGCGTGCAGCCCCTTTTTGAGTCCGTTAGATATTCTTACCATTTTAGAATTTTGACTAGATCTTTAAAAATGTTGTTTGGGCTCAACACATGTGGTTTAGATGGGTGTGCTCAGTATGAGCAAATGTGTCCTTTATTTATTCCTGTTTTGTGTACCACTTGGCTCAGCCTTTCTGTGTGTGTTTGCAACCACAGCAGGGGTCAAAGGGGATGTTTTCCTGTGTGATAAACAGGGAAACGATGTGACACCCTCCTCAGCATGCACCAGTACACCTTGAAAGACAACGCTACAGTATATTGGCATTTGTCTCATTTGTTTTCCTAATTCTTGTATGCACCTAATATTTTCCCACAACATTCCACAATTGCAGCAACAGCAACCAAGCATGCACGTGCAGCTCACAGGCCAATTTGCAGAACATTGTGTATCCCTAACAGTTGCTTCTCTTGTTTATGTTAGATGCATAGTTTCCAAATTGAGATCTTTTTTTTTATTTTTCATTGTAGAAAAACAAACAAAAAAAAGCAAAATAGTTTAAGAAAGATTCCTTAGTCTATAGCTTAGTCTTTTACCAGTACGTATAAAAAAATAACTTATGTTTTATTTAAATTTGCTTTACTTCCTCAATGTTTAGCATCCCATACTGCTTACATCACAGAGAGGCCTATCTCTATCAATATGCAAAAAGACGCACAAATGCACTTACACAAGTGTGACCCTGATAAACACGCTAAAGCCTGAAAAAGGACAGAATCTGTAAAAGAGCGATGCAACGCCGGTGGCCTTCACCAGCCCCCGTGTGTGCTAGTTGAGAAAAGCCTATTGCGAGAGCGCCGAACACAGACCTTGATGCTCGCTTTTTACACTGAATTTTTCCCAGGCCTAACAACATGAGGAGGGAGCAAATGACAGGAATACACTCTGCCTTAGCATTACAGCATCTCTAAATCAGAAATAGAGTAATACTATAAAAAAAGATTAGGCAGCCATGGTAGAGAGAGTCAGCGGATATGTGTGTTTGAGGATGTTTATGTGTGGTCAGATGGCCTTGGTGGAAAGTGCTGCGAGGACCGATGCAGGGGAGGAACACGGCGAAACACACAGAGAGGTCAGCACCCGCACCCACATATCTATTCATAGAAGCAGACATAAACTCCATCAAGATAGGGCTGAGTCGCCTGCATTTTGATTAGCAGATAAAATGAGATGGACATGCCTCACTGGGATCTGTCAGGGCGATGGCAATCTCAGGGGGAAACAAGAATCAGGTCCTATATGAAAATGTGCTCCTCACAAGGAGGGTTTAGATGACCATTAAAAAAAAAAGTAGATCAACACTTTGGGCTTATTTGATTTCTTGACAAGAGTTAAATGAGAAGATTGATATCACTCCCCTATTTGTAGAATAAATATGAGCTGGGTTAGCTTAGCTTAGCATTAAGACCAGGAACAGGGGGGAACAGCTAGCCTGGCTCTTTGTCAAGGATTTGTAGAATAAATATGAGCTGGGTTAGCTTAGCTTAGCATTAAGACCAGGAACAGGGGGGAACAGCTAGCCTGGCTCTTTGTGAAGGTAAGAAATAGTCCCGTCCCACTCCTCAAGCTAAGCTGCTACTAACTGTAGCTGTTACAGCGTCTTACTAGCGTCATTCCTCTAAGTTTATATTCCACTCAGGTTTTTTTCCTATCAAAAATCATCTCTTACATAGATGTTGATATGCGTAAATAAAAAAGGTTTTATGGTTTAATCAATATTGTACGAGTGAATAAGTAGTAGAAAAGTAGTTTAAGTTGTTTAAGTCATCTCATGATGTCTCGTGCTGTACTGTACATGCCCATATGTCCAAGTGCCTGTGTGCTTTGTTGGGGCCTGGATAAGGCTCTCAAAGCTCATCTGTGCGTAACATGAGTGTGTGTGCACGTGAGATATTATATTTTCCATGCACACAAAGAGAGATGAGTGATAAGAAGGCGACTGTCTGCCTGGCATGTCTGCTTCATTTGAATGTCTGTGTACTCTGTCAGTTCTCTCTTAGCCCTAACAGACACCAGGAGACTCTGGCGTCCTGCCTTCCTCTGCCAGTGTGGAGAGACGCTTCAATCTCATGACATGAATGTGGACACCCTGACATTTACAACAACAACAACAAAAAATACTGCCAAGAAAATGATTGCATGGATAAAATGTACTGACTGTACAATATTAAGTGATTCCTATAGTTTGCTTTGCCTTTCCCGCCCTAATAAAATGAAGAGCCAGCACTGATCAAGTGGAAAAAGTGCTTGTTGTCGAGTAAGAAAAGTTACTGTAGCATCTTTTTATCTCCACAAAATATGCAAAACACACACAGTTCTGGCCTGTCCTTCTTGAATGAGACAGCTCTCCTTGTTACTAACTTCCCTTGAAGAACTCATTTCATTTTAGATCTGACTAAGCACAAACGCTGAATCTGAGCTCTTGCGCAAGCAACAGTGCTGACAAGTCAGGAGTTAGATGTTTAGTGTCAGAACACACACACCACGATGTCTATCAGAAACAAGTGAACGAAGAATGACTCACTGCTAATTTATGTCATGTGCTAACGTCAACCTGCTGGCTCATTAAAACGTTACTCCTACATGTTAAAAAGAGAGAGAGAGATAAGAAGATATCAGGGAGGAAAACAGAATAACCTCTGGCCCAGGAGTGTTACGGCCTTATGAGTCAACAAACAAAACAGGAACCATAAATGAGCACTTTATTTTAAAAAGAAATGTCCCATCTGCTTATATGAAAAGGGAAAGCTATATTAAAGTAACAATTTAAAGATGTGTCCATCAGTAAACAGCAACATTTCAAAAGGTAGTATACGTCTTGTCATGAAGATCTTGAAAAACTTTAAATTGAGATTTTCTTTGTGGCAAACTGCTATTTCCAAGGTCAAGAATTGTTTATCGTATTTTGGACTGAAAGTGTTAAATTATAGATCTTGTGCGTCCTTGAAATATATTCAAAGGAAGTATGAAATAGAGGACATGCTAATTGATAATTATAAAGTATAATTTGTAGTATTTTTAGTCCCTCTGTACCTGATGTATAGCCAAAACATTGTACTTTTTTAATTTAATGAAATAGACATTTTAAAGGGAACATTCTACAGTGTGTGTTTTGCCCACCATACAATTTTGATAATCAAACAAGTTGCACAGCATACGTCAATTTATATTCACCAGTTTTAGCTATTTATACGAGAGGATTTGCTCGAGGATATATATCTCGGGATTTTGGACTGCTCAGACAAAACAAAAACAACATTAAAAAAAAAGTGGGATGGACAAATAATTTCTGATATTTATGACAAAACAATTAAAATCGACTAAATCCGAAAATAACCGGTAGATTTATGGACTGGAAATAATACACAATTGCATCTCTGGATTTTAGAAAAAATAAAAAAACACAGTACTGAGGCAAAAACAGGTTTAAAGGGAAAGGAAGAATGCAAAAGGGACAGATGGAGAGAAGAGGAGATATCACTCTTCAGGGGTCAAACCAGGACCAAATGGCGGCCGAGGGACAGTTAAGAAGCCCCTGTCCTACTGCGATTCAAGTGCTCTCTGTCTCTCTAAGCTTCTGGCCAGAGATGGAACTGGTTGCCAAGGAGACACGCCACCTTCAAGCAGGACGATGGCTGTCACAAATCAACCCATTCATTCCTGTGACGTGAGCAGCACCGATAACAGTGCGACTGTACTATAAGCTTGTGTGCATGGGACCGTGCAGCTCCTGGTGAGAGGAGCTTCATCTTTAGACCCGCCTTGTTCTTTTCTCTGCGTGTCAACGCTCTTGATCTGGCTCCGCAGGTTATCTCAAACATATAGACTGACTATAATAGAGTCCACTGCTTAGCATGTTAGTGCCAACTGTCCTGGCAGTATGTTTCCCCCTCCCTTAGTGACAATGAAATCACAGAGACCATCTTCCTCCTCCCATTGGCTGGTAAGCTCCATGGTGATGCCCTGTGATTGGGCATGACCAGCATGCACTCTCGGCCAATCAGGTTCACTGTATCCAAGAGACTAAAGCATGTAAGGCTATTTAAATCCAACCACAGAATCACAAGATGGTTCAGATGTATATTTCACAGTGCAAAAAAAATAAAAAGCTAGGGGGAAAAGGTTTACGAGTGGACGAATGTGCAAATCCAGACAGACCTGATTGGTGAATAAAGTGGTCGGCCCATGTAGACGGGTTAAAGAGACCCAGAGCGAAGCGTGAGTTGAATGAATGAACTTCTGCATCCAGTACTCCTGAACCCTGAGTTTTTCTATGAATATCGATTTAATTATTCTCTGCACTGATGCTTGAGTTGCAGTTCATGGAGCTTGAAGAGAGCGGAGGGGATGGCACGGTTCAGATGAAATGGACAGAGGAGGTAAAAGCTGGAGGACTTTTCTCCTGTACAACTGTGTGTCAGGGGGGCAGCCAGCTATTGGTGTTTCATAGTGCAGCCGGAGCAGGACTGTTGCATCAAAGACCAATTTGCAGTGGACCACAACTAGAGTGTGAAACTCTCGCTGAAGAACACAGCGTAAGTCTGCGGCCATTTTGTGTCCACTCAGTTTTTTTTTTTTTGTTTTTTTTTTTTTAAACGTCATACTTTCTGTGACGACAAAATGGTGGACAAATCCGAATTACGCAACGGAAAATCCTTTTTCGAAAGAAAAGAAAATCAACGATTTTGCTAAAAGTGATTATTTGATATTTTCATATTGTAGTAGAATATAGTTCTGAGTTTGTTTATACTGCCAATATGAGACTGTGTGATTTATGATAAACTTTTCTCCGTATCTTTTTTTTGAATTACACTCATCTTCTGTAAATATTTATGTAACTTTCAATACAGCTAAAATGAAGGCAACTTGTCTTTCACACGGTATATTGCTTTTATTTACTCGCACTTATTTCCCCCACACATGTCGTTCTGTGTCACAGAGAACAGATATGTCAATAGAACAAGCTTACAGGATTATAGAGAATGACTTGTGTGTCTTTCACATGAATGAGGTGAAAGTAGGTTACAGCTCCGACCGCTGCTCCCAACTACAGTGTGACCCTGATAACAACAGAGCTACGCTGACTGAAGGTATTGGGAGTGGTGGTCAGAAAAAGAAGGCTATTTTGTGAACTTAATAAACTTCGAAGTGTAGGTTCACGAAAGCAAAACGTACACAATAACAGTATTTGCTATATATTCAAGTCATAGTTTAAGTCATTTGTTATCTATATGCTTCAATGTGTGGAATATTTTTTGTTTAACTACAACTACTTAACTGATATTGTCAATTGCCAGCGGATTTTACATTTCAGATTTGTGATAAGAGACATTAGTTTTTATCTTAGATAATTACAATTTAAAATGTGGGTTTTTTTTGTAACTCCTATTCTATTTTCAATTTGGTTGTCTACTTAGTATTGATGTTTTATTGTGACAGTAACATTTTAGTCCATTTTAAATTGTAAACATAACAGAAAAACAAACAGAAACATAGTTGAGTGTTTTTAATGACAATTGTTTTTATGAACCTGTGATAATGCTGAAAATGTCAATACACTATAAACTACTTATCAAATGATGAAGACAATTTTGAATTTTTTTTATTTTAGTCAGTGGACCAGTTTGTTTCTTCCTACACTGAGACACTGATTTGTGACTTTTGTTACAAAAGTGCTTTATCAAATTATGGCTACAGTATTTACCATACATACCCATCTGCTATGGTCTATATAACATCGCTGTAGTTGTAACTGTAATGTGAAAGTTTGTCTTAGAAACTTTTAAAGTGTAGGACAGAATATTGCTGCTAACATGAAAAATAAATAAGAAATTAAAAAAATATAGAAAAAATATTTTTCTCGTTTTTTCAGATCTTTTTCTATTTTATAACATAAATTGAAGAGTATTTTCACAAAGATGATTGGATTATGCTACGTCTTCACTTGGAAGTGTAAGCTTTCTATTGCAGTTATAATTCATTTTCACATTTTTTAAATAATGTTTTACTTTTTATTTTGGTTTGTTTGATTTGGAGGATTTTATTGTTGCATGGCTCTTTTACTATCTTTAGATAGTTTTTTTAAACACTCTCTACGTTATTCTTTAGCATTTGTGTCCACCTGAAATTTGCCATCCTCCAGTTTTATTTAGTTGACTATCATTGTTCTGGTTGTATCTATGTTTTTGTCAACTTTGTTTTTACTATCGTTCATTATTTTTAATAAATATATTCCTTCTTTTACCACTGTCAAATTCTATTGTTTTTAAATGTGCTCTATAAATAAAGGTTTTCAATTCAGAATTCTAGCAGAGCCTCCACACGGCTCTCAACATGGCGACAGCTGAGCCGGTGGTTAGCAGCAACTATAGCAACAGTGCTAACGGTGCTAACAGTGCTAACAGAGCTAACAGTGCTAACAGTGCTAACAGAGCTAACAGAGCTAACAGTGCTAACCTGGGGATGGACCGGAGGGTGGCCGTGGTATTAGCGGTATGAGTGCTACTAGCCAGCCAGTTGGGCACACAAACAAGGACTCACATGCACGCGTGTCCGGCCCAGCTACATAAACATAGCACAGAAAAAATCGGATTACGACACACAGAGGGAGAGTGACTGCATTCTCTGTTTAAGTAGCAAAAAAAACAACAAAAAAAAACCTGTATAAAATATGTAGCACATTTGAATTTAAAAAAAAAGATTTTTGTAGTTGTGTGTCCATGACTTCCACAAAATGCTCATACACCCTTTTCAAACTCAAACATTTTTAAATTTAGTTGTCCATCAAATACAGGGCCCATACTTTTCAGGACGACTAATTTCACATCTGAAATCAACACATTTCCCTGAAATTAACACATTTTGCTTACATCCAACCTGCACATTTGGTAAATGCTCGTCACCGGATCGCGCGAGACTGCCATTAAGCTCGTGCACGTGTCTTCTGGGACTAGCTTGCAGCAAGCTGGGAAACTTGACCGTCTGCTACACATTTCAGCTGTTGTGATTCTTTTGTTTTTATCTGCAAAAAAAAAAAAAACGAGTCTAAGATCTGGAATGATAACTGTCCCCACTATGGCCTACAGAGGGTTGTACCTGGGTTAACGGTAAGTTTACTAGTTGTTTTTACTGATGTTATGTGTTTAATACTTATACTTCAGACGCTTCCTGTATCTCACCACCTCTCCGTCTGGTCATGTAACAGTAGGGTGCACTTGCTTACAGAAGATACATTTTAAACTGCTCCTACGAGGTATAATAATCAGTTAAGATCGGCTTCTTTGTCTTATTGTGCTTCTTGGGTTTGTTGTCAAAGCTACCACAGCGGCATTTGGTCACCATGGAGACGGAGCGTGAACGCGCAGGAGGACTTCTCGTTCACTCACACGCTTGTACTGGCGGACTTATTCTTTCACTAAAACAATCTGAAATAGGTTCAATAGTTGTTGTTTTTTTTGCATTTCAACCACAGTAACAACAACAGTCACACATACACACAGGCTGGTGCATGTTTGTACAATATTTAGGTACAATTTTAAGGTACTTGTGTTTTACTTGATTGCTTACACATCTTTTATGCTACTTTATGCTTTTATTTCACCACATTTCAGAGGGAACTACTTTTTACCGCACTACATTCATCTGACAGTTATAGTTACTAGATACTTTGCAGATTAAGATTTACATGCAAAACATTTTTAATGTCCTATAATATGATTTATTGGTTAAACTACCCATCAGTATAGGAAATTGTTCAAATAAGCTCCACCTCTATTAAATATGACATTAAATGCTTTTGAGATGTTTATGCATAGGCAACTATTTACAAAATAGATTAAGCATTTTATTTTTAGTTTAGATTTGCTCAGATTAATTGAAAAATGAAAATATTCTACATCTATGTATTATAACACTGACGGGCTATTCTGCTGCCTAATAAATGCTTTTACTTTTGAAACTTGAGGTATATTTTGTTAATGATACGTCCATACTTTTAGTAAGATTGAATGCAGGACCTTTATTTGCTAGTCATTTTACATTGTAGTAATGCAACGTGTATTCAAACAAAGGATCTGGATACTCCTTTCATCGCTGCTTGCCATGCTTAAAATGTTATTCATTGGTACCTCAGACACATTTTACACCTGCTGTTCATTTTCTCTTCTGGCATTATCCTAATTTTTTTTCTTTTATAGTTCCAACTGTTTACCATCAGTGAGACATCCTGTAACAACCTGCATAATGAAATCAAACCACTGAAGTCATTTGCAGACTGTCTTGACAAATGTCACAAACGTCTAAATGGCCTCTATGGAGAGAAAACAGCCGATTTGCAGTCCGTTCATTCCGCGGCGCAACGCTGTGAGGAAAACAAGTGCAGAAATAGTCAGTGAAGCCAGACAGTCCCTGCGAGTGCAGTCCACCCAGCGACCGTTTACTCCCAGAGATGGACGCAGGCAACTTTTTGGAAAGAGCTTTGTTCATGCAGACCGTGACAACAGACCTCCATCTGCATTTAGGTTAGTCACAAAACTTAAACTCCTTCATGTTTTCAGGTTCTGAAATCACTGTGGGTCACAGGTGATTTGTAGAAATAGTGAGACATTTTTTTTTATCTTCCCCTTTTAGTCTTCATGCTCAACATTTTGATGCTCCTGACTCCAGGCCAAGTTCTGGGAGTCGCCTCTCTCCTCTGGACCATGTAAGTCACTTACACATACACACACCTGTACATGGTGCTTCTAATAGTATTTCAAATTCAAATTAAGATGTTATTTTTTTGTAAGATCAGGGACATATTTTCATCTTTTAATATTATGAGTATTACCATGAAAACTGAAAAATAGGATAAGGAGTATACACGCCTCTGTACGCAAACATGAAAGCTAATCCGGTTTTAATAAATGGGATTATAATGTTAATGTATGAAATAAAAAAAATTGGAATAAATGAGTAACCTAAAATAATAGGATTTCTTTTTGGACATAAGTAGTTTTATTTGTGGATTCAAATTCTGGCTCATTGTTCACACCACCATATTCCACTGACATGTTTGTGTGCTACCAGAAGCCACATCTGCCGGTCACCTGCGATGCTGAGGATCCATTCAAGGCCTTTCCCAAACCCCCGACGGACCCACTGGAAGTAAAGAGGGGACTGCCACGGGCACGGGCACGCTTCCTCCGCGCTGGATCTCTCACCACGTTGTCCCCTGTGGAGGGACGCGTAGATGGTAAGGAAGGAAAACATATTGATGCAAGTCTGGATCAAGGGAGAAAAGATGTATTATTCACAGGACGGATGTATTAAGATTATACTAAACAGGCTTTGAAAATATTGGATCAAAAGCACCATTTCGAGAATTCAGAAAAAGCTTAATTTATTAAGCTTTGAGAATTGTAGAAATATCCCATTTATAAAATTGATTTTCAAGTGTAGAATGGCTTTGTCCCAGAACTAGTCAGTCAAATGATTGTGAATTATAACAGTAAAAGAGCCACCACGAGGAAGGCAGTTAGTGGAGAATGCAAAACAACATTCAGTCCTCTTTTACCATTAGAGGCTCACAGATTTGAAATACCCTGCCATTAGAATGAAAACAATAACCGATTTTAAAGCTTTTATTGCTAACCCGAAACTATGGCTCAAACAAAGGCAAATCTGTGAACACTGAGATACATGGGCTTATATAGTTTCAACATTTTCATTCCCTTTTGCTGTTCTTAAATGTCTTTTTCAGTTATTGTTATTAATTGTTGTTTCAATTACTGTTTGTGGTGTTTGTTTGTCTATGTCTGTGTTATAGTTAGTTTTTCTCTATGCCTGTATTAGACTGTTGTATTATGTGTTTTTATTTCTTAAAAGCCTAAACAGGGACAAGGTCTGTAAATTAGCTACGGCTAGAAGACACTGCATCGGTTGCCCTTT
>CALSBV010010705.1:3731367-3768561 GCA_943590825.1 Bovichtus diacanthus | reverse complement strand
TCTCTCTCTGTCTCTCTCTCTCTCTCTCTCTCTCTCTCTCTCTGTACGCATGTAGTATGTGATTGTAAACTTTTAGCTACTGATACAGGTACAAACGTTACTGCAGCACATAGCAGCAACCTGTAAATAACTTCTTACCATGTAATTTCAATGTGTTTAGGGAAAGAGCGATTAAATCCAGGCTCGGGCCAAAAGCAGCCGTCAGCTAAAGGACTCCCCAGTACAGACCACGGTGAGGTCCGCAGTGGTCCCCACAAACCTGGCCCACGCAGAGCAGCAAGTGAAAGGTACACTTTCTATCCCTCTGTTTGACTTGTAAGATCTGTCCTCTCCCCCCCCCACCCCCACACACACACACACACACACACACACACACTATCTCCTGCTCCCCCACTTTTTACTAAAGTGACAGTACGACAATGACGTGAAGATTTATTGACACACAAAGGTCGCAGTGGTAGCTTTTTCAAGATGGAGTTGATTGTGCCTCCCATTTTTGCCTTTTATCAAGTTCTCCTCCTCCTCCTCCTCCTCCTCCTCCTACTCCTCCTTCTCCTCCTCCTCCTCCTCCTCCTCCTCCTCCTCCTCCTCCTCCTCCTCCTTCTCCTCACTTTCTTGCCTCTCTCTTTGCCTTGCCCCAGTTTGTCAAATTCACAGAGTTTCTAATGTCTTTTTGTGTTCCTGTTTAAATCCATAAATAATCCAGACTACTGGGAAGAGAAGTTATAACAGGAAATACCTTCGTCAGGCTGATATCATGATAAGTGTTTGTGTTTTGTTTTACACTATGCCTGACCCGTGGTCCAAATGTCAACAAAAAAGAAAATTTAAAACACAGGCCTGAAAACTGCGATTGCTCTCAAATTGAGTGACATGTCTGTTATATTATACAGGGACTAACATTAGACAAGCTCAAGTCCAGGGTAAATGACTGTTTTTCATTTGAGATACATTCAGCTACCATCACTGACAGCTATTTATATTAAGTCCGTTAGACCAGCAATGGTGTCACTAACTAATAGAACAAATTCTTCAACTTGAGACACTCGACCCCATTTTAAACCCTCATAAAGTTTACTGTACACTATATCTTGGTCACAGTAAAATCCAGCTTCATTTCCAATGGAACTGCCTCTATCTGTCATTACTATCAGGTGTCAGCTTTTACACCTTCACGGTGCAGAAAGGCTAAAAAGCTCTGCTTCTTTCTGCTGACCTCATCAGCCGTGTGTCAGCACGAGGGGCATAATTCTGGGCGTGAGGTCGGGGGCTGTCGTTACAATCCATCCGCCTATTGATTGGGTGGGGCAGCTGGGGCTGTAGAGGGGGGACAGACCATAAAACACTTTTACAGGAAATCTGGGCTATAGCCCGCGGCACAACCTCCTCACCTCCTCCCTCACAAGCCAAGTTAACACGCAATGTTTGTGTAACATGTTGCTGACAAAAAGAAGTCCCAAGAGATGTGGTCAATTTATGTTTCAGGAGGATGAGATTAAAGACTTCTTGATTTGTTCTGGGTCAGAGTTTTCCAAGCACTGTCCGTTAGTGTTGCATAAAAGGTGCATTAGATGGAGACAAACAAAGTGAAAATCGCAGAGATAGCCAAGCCAGAAGTACACTGACTGCAAGTGGAAATAGACGCAGCATGACAGATTAATATGATGAGTTGGATGAGATATAAAGATAGGGGAGATTAGACATCCACTAGGTTCTTTTTCTCCAATAAGCCGGAGCTTTATAGCTCCAAATGGCTCTCTATTAGATTTGGGTGCCCATCTGGGCAAGGCTGGCAGCAGCGTGTGTTGTGACTGCAGTGCACTGGCCAGGCCTAAGACAGGGATGAGGTCATGTCTCTGAGAATGCAGTATCACACAAAGAGGCCTTATTATCAGGCTCTTAATCCTATCATAAAGAGCCAAAGCCCCCTCTCTGACATCCACTGCAACAGGCCTCGGCCAGCACTCCCTGCTGCATATGCCCCGTGTGCCAGCTTATACCAATCGCTAAAATTTCCATCAAAGTGACTGTGCACTCTATAGTCACACCCGCACTGTATATTAATGCTAATTTCATCAAGCAACGTCTACTGGTGATGCTACAATGGAATGAAAAGGAGACATTTTAACAATGGCTAGGGCCATTTTCTGTCTCATACCTGTCAGCAAGACCATGAAATAAAACTCACTTGAGTGTAAAAACTCAATAGGCTGAGAGCCAGCCTTTTGTACTAATGTGAATGCAGAAGCTTCAGAGCCGTGATGACATAATAATATCTGTCTTTGAGTGGAGAGATTACACTTTTCCATGTTTTCTGAGGTTGATTCACTCTTTTGTGTAGGAAGTGAATCTTTCAGTTATAGCAGTGATTAGGATGACTCACCAAGCCCCTTGGGTTTATTTTTTATTTATTAATAGTTATTTTTCTCATGTAGTAATTAGTCACAAGATATTCTACCTGTCATGTTTCACAGGATTTATTGTAGCGTCGAGTCATTCTCTCGGCGTGTGAGCAGAACAGTGCAGACTTTAGTTGACAGTGACGGCAAGAGATGAAGATACAACAGTGATGTGCAGAGGGCAAGCGACAACACATCGCAGAGCATGAGAAGCGGTGTGTGTTTTTTGGGCGCACGATATGGTTTCTGCAAAGAGGCGTTAAGACTGTGGAGACACAGGTCACAGTGACAAAGCATGAGCAGCTTTAACCAGACTGCCCACAATCTTAGTTCCTGTTTGTTGGGGATTGCAGTTTGTGATGCACAACAGAACACACGCCTGCACGGACACAGAGATTCGCACGCACACGAAAAGTTAAAAGCAGTCACGCACAATCAGACAGACAAATTTATCCGCAAGAGCACAAATATGCATACACAAACACATTACAGATAGCAGCACCTGCTCAACCCCTGTTGCAACAGGGACACCTAGTGGTACTTTATGAAAATACACCTGTAGAATTGACAGAATATAAAGTCAGCAACTTTTCATAGAGATGTATTCTTTGACACAATCCATCTTTTGGATATTTAGTTATTCTTTCAGTTTATTTCTTTATTTCTTTCAATGTCCAAATGAGCCAAATCTCCCAAAGTCAATTCAATTAAACAAATTTTTTTTTAAAAAGTCAGTAGTCACGTATGTCTCATCTCCAAAAGCTGATGTAACTAGACTCTTTGTGTTTTTGTGTTTCTTTGTGCCAACAGTAGAATAAAGCAGCCTGGTGTTGACTCAGGCATTAGACCTGCAGTGTGCGCAGCAGGACGGAGAACAGGTTTGTCTAGATATACTAAATGAACCTTTTACCTATTTAGCATGCAGTTGCAACTTTTCCTAACATACAACTCAACCTAAGGTCAATTTTACCGATTTGACCTAAAAGGTCACACATTTTCTAAGCTGTCTAAAGCCGAGCTGAAATCAACCCAAGCGTCCCCTCAATATAATAAGACTTGAGCACAGAACAGTTGTTTCACCAGCAACATAGACACACCTCTCTAACTGCGCTGAACACCCCTCCAGAGTCCAACTTTGATTGGGGTGTTGTTGCCTAGGGCCTAATTTCCACCATGAGAGGCACCCAGCCAATAGCTGAGAGAGCTGTTGGTTTGGGTAACCACAGTTTCCTGCAACACACCAAGCAAGGGTGTATGCAAATGTTCAGCAAAAAAAAAAAAAAAAAAAGTACACGCCGTGTGACAGATTGCAGACATTTGCGTGCACAAACATGCATTTCCATCACACATGCACACACTCAAATGCCCACGTGCAGACTATTTCAGCACAGAAACAGAAATCAGAGGAAGTGAAGCTGTGCATGGTGACCTTTCATTGTGGCATCAAAACTTCCTGCTGTTTTATTTTAAGACTGTAAACTTGTGAACCATGCTTGCCACATGTGTTCACTGTCTGCTCACTGTCTGCGTTTGAATGTGGTAATTGGCTAACTGCAATTCTCTCCACATATTACAGAGCTGAGGAATGGAGACAACACCACAAGCACAGAGGAGGATTCAGAGTCGTCGGTGTGGAATAATGCGATTGCTCCTCTTCTCCGACAACTAGAGAGTGTGGCTGCAGGTAGTGTGGGCAATGCAATAAGGAAATCCACTAAAAAAAAGTGCAAAAAAAGTGACACGCATTAGTCCTGAGCAGACCAATTCATTTGACCCAACGAACATATCGTTTCTGTCCCTAACTTCACTCACAGTAACACTTCTTAATATGACATTGTTCCTTCTGGGATGTGGGTGCAGTGGTTCTGGTCTGTCTGTTTTTAAATTAAAGGTAAGCTTCTCTTGGTAGTGGCTCATTTCTCTGTTTCCTCCCTATGTTTAACTTTCAACCTGCAGGTTTTTAGCATTAGCAGATAGTCATGCATGAAGTCTCACGAAATAAAAAAAGCACTTAAATTTCAACCAGTGAAGAACATCAAACAAAATATTGTTGTGTTTGGCATCCATGCAGAATTGTCTTAGTATGAAACTGCAGTCTGGCAGCCATGAAATGAAATATACGGCTGTAAATATTTTAACACTCTACCAATTTAATGTAAAATTCATTTGAAAGATAAATATTAAATATTTATTGTACCATGTGCCTTCTGGTTCATGCATAAAACACCTTTCAGATTCAGTGGGAAATTGGGAAGTGTTGAGTGTGAGACCGCAGCCAGTCTTTCTTAGAAATGGCAGGAAAAACATTTATTTTACCTCAAAAACAAGGAAAAGACTCCACCCTTTTCTCTTCCTCTGCGTCAAGATCATAGCTGCCTGTTGCAGAATTGTTCCCCTGCACATGACCATTGAAAAGCAAAGCTGCTCCGTAGAAAAGGGAGGGGAGTGTTATTTTACTGCTGACCAATGCATTATTGATGTTGAGGATTTAACCTCATGCACATAATAAATGTATGTCATGCAGTAGAGTCAAAGCACATTGCACATACATTCCATGACATACACAAAGCATCATTCATCTGTATTTATATGGATGCACACTTGCCAACACACACAAGTGGGTGTTTTCATTTTGGGATGTTTTTCTTTCCCTGTGAATGCGATGCCAGGCAGCTCCGAGGGCTCGGTGGACCATCTGTGTGATTTGTGTGAAGGTCTTCATGGCACCTTGGCAGGATCGGACATGCTCGGCCGACGCTGTAAGAGGAGGTCAGGGATACTTCGAACACTGTTCCGCCTCATCGACCTCAACTCTGCCCAGCTCAACCTGCACATCGCCAAGCTCTGCCTCGCTGTGAGTCGTCTGTGTGGGTGTCATGTCTGCCACTAAGTCACTATCACGAGGGCATCCAGGGCACTCGGGCGCTTAATACAAACGTGCTTTTTTTGTGTGTTTTTTTCTTCTTTTGCATTTTTCCCTCCAGCTGTGTATCAGTGGAAACAACCTGCTCAACATCTGTAAGCTCATCTTCCAGATCAGCCGCAGTGAAAGCAACGACATCCTCTTTCAGAGCAACTCAATCATAGGTGAACACTATTCTAGGTCACGATGATCTCACTTAGGTTTCTATTCTGTACAAAGTCCTATATCCTGAAATATATGAGTAAGGAACATAAAGTTATGTTACGTATGTCAATATAAAGGGACTCAATGTTAAGCTGCACCAAGGGCATAATGTTCTCTGCTGGTGAATTTTTATCTGTCTGGTTCCATTTGGTGCCGTTTTTTCTGGAAACTCTTTACCGGGTCATTACAGATTGCCAATGTCCCACTCAGTGTGCACAATATGGATGTTAACGTTCGATTTTTCTTTTCTGTGTCTAGACTCGCTCCTGGGTGTTTTGAGCCACGAGGATGTTTCCTCATCTGGAGAAGCTCTGCTGTACTGTGTTGGGACTCTGAAATTTCTCTCAGGAAACAGTGCGATCCTCAGACTCCTGCTGGAGAAGAACTGCATTGGTGTGGCTCAGAAACTCCTCCAGAAGCTCTGCATGGCAGAAGACACCAACTTCACTATAGCGGGGCACATCCTCGTGCAGGTGTGTCAGACTTTACACTGCTGAGAAAGTTTTAAGGGCCATTTTGAAATGTTTTGAATAAATCATTAGACATTTAATGTGCACCGATCTTTATAAACTAATAGCTTTTGTATCACAACTGGTGGAAACTTGAAGCATGTACTCTTGCTCATAAAATAATAAACATACTTTCTCAACAGTTTGAATATTTGAGTTCAAAAAGTCAATACAAAGGAACACAGCGTTGAATATTCTTCTTTATGTGTTTGTTGGCCAATGTAGATTTTCCAACCATTACCCAACATTTTTTTTAGTTTGTTTCTGGTATATAAGCTGCTCCAAAGCATAATGTGCTCTGCTGGCAACAAAAAAACACCCTGCTTCACTCTTCCGAAAATGATTGCTGCTAATGGCGTAATTTGGCCCAAGCAAACATCTTGAGCCAGCGTTTAATTTGATATCTAACACAACTCATTATACTGTTAGAGGAGAGAAATAAACAGACTATGACTTTCCGGAACGTTCAGTGCTGCCTTGTGTCGGAAATTACTGCTTTCCACTAGTGATAGAATAATTGTTCTCCGTACTGAATAGTTTCCGGTCGCTCTGCTGTATGGCGACCTGCAGTCAGCTTTATGAAGCATACGACCAACACTGTGTGCAAACCACTATAGCACGACACTGACACGCAGGACTGGCCTGAATATAAACGCTTAGATACAGTAGGTACATTTGTGTAAATGTCTTCTAGCTGTCCAACACTCTCACCCATCTTTCTCCCTGTCTGACCTCTGACCCCTACAGCTGACGGCGACCTTGAGGAACCTTGCAGATCACCCTGATTCCCGTCCAATCTTCATCTCTTTCTCTATTCTGTCAGAGCTCTATGTGGTGCTGCGTCATCACCGCAAAGACCCGGACATCTGCACCAACATTTCCAGAATATACAGGTATCGCACATGCACTTCCATAGGGATCAGTTCTTCCTTATTTCTTCCCGCTCCTCTGCCCAGCTCGCTAATATAAACCATCATATCCCGTCTCACTAAACAAGCGTCTCCGGAGAAGCGTAGCATTTGGCAGAGGGGATGTGATTATTGGATATGTCTGTTTTTGTGTCTATACCATCACGCAAAACTCAAGGTAGTGACTCAGCTGATTTCTGTTTTACTAGTTGCTGTACTGAACAGTTTTTTAGCTTTTTCACTATAGAGTTCAGAATGTACAAATGAGTTTGAAGGTGAAGAGCTACATGCAAGAAAAGCTACTTTACGTGTAGTTTAAAGTAAAGTTAAAGTTAGGACCTTTGGTTTATTGAAAAACAATAAAAGTTTAAACAAAATAAAGTAAAACCCAGTTCCTTGTGTGAACTTGCTCACCCTGAGTTAGACACTACCAAACTACACTATTAAGGTGCTTTTAGGTCACACAAGCTCCTAGCAAATAAAAAGCCACTGTAGACTAATCCAACATAAATCTGTGGCTTATGTGACTGTGTATGAATGTACTGGAAAAGAAAATACATATATACACAGTTTAAAGGGACACGGTGTAACTTGTGTAACAGTAGTGGAGACTTAGGTCAGCAAACAGGGAAATCTATTTTAAGTTTGCTAACATTATCTAACATTAGCCACCTTAAGCTACTGGTCAGAGCAAACAGAATAAGGCTGTAGCAGCAAACCTTCGGGTACACTGAAGTAAGCAGTAATGCATCGTGTTGCTCGTGAATAAATTCAACACATCTTATTTCTTTCTTTAAGCATTTGGAGGCGAAATATTACACACTATAATTCAAGAGATGGAATTTAACACTAAGCTGGAGTGTTCTGCACCTATTTTTGCACTAACATTATTATATCATTGTCATTGTTATCATAGTCTGTATAGCTTATTTTTGCATTTACGTATTATATAATATCATATTGTGTACAGCTTATCCTTGCATTTCTTCGCTTATTTTTTTAATTTTTTTCAATTTAAGGGTTTTGAATTGAATTGCATTTCAGTGAACCAGCTATATCCTCCCTCATCACACAATTCATTTCACTGATTAACTGTGCATCTTACTTCACAATTCTTCAATGCTATGCAATAGGGGTCAGCTATACAGCCCTTTTAACCTCTTGTAGAGGCACATGGGAGAATGGCTCATGTAAAACCAGGCACAGGATTTCAGAGGCAATCGATAACATCTGATCTCAGTACCTCCGCCAAACAGTGCAATGACACGAATGATGATTTAGCGCTGCAGTGTAATAGAAGTGTTTCTTTCAATACAGGCCAGATAATGAAAGCATGAAAGGTAGATCCCAGCCCAGAGCTTCTTATCCATTAGCAGTGTTGATTTAATATCTGTGAGTGAGTCAGTGGTGTTTGTTTGTTGTCCCCTCTCTCCCTCAGTAAACTCTCCTCTTACTCGGAGTGCCGCCTCGCTCTGGCCCAGACCCCCGACTGCTACCAACTATTTTTAGAACTGCTGAGCAAACATCACCAAAAACAGGTGAGTCCACGAGCCTCCTCGTGTGTGTGTGTGTGTGTGTGTGTGTGTGTGTGTCAGAGAGAAGTGAAGACAATCTTTTTCAATGTTCATGATGTAACCCGCCAAGCATGTTTACCCTCAGAGCAAGTTGTTGTCGTATGTACCTCAAGTCTAAGCACATTTACGGGACATTGTGTCCATCTGCACATAGCGTTCTGCCCTCTCTCTCGTGCGTGTTTTGACATTTAATCATTCCAGGAGGGCCTGAGTAAGTCAAGGGGAGGGGCGGAGGGGCGGAGGGAGGGAGTGAGCGAGGGAGAAAACATTTTTTATGAGGTGAGCTTAAGTAGATGCTACAGTAGAGGTGATACAGAGGTGGAGGGGAGGAGTGATAGACAGGAGGAGGAGGAGGAGGAGGAGGAGAAGAAAAGGGCGGGGCTTTGGCAATCTGACATGACTGACATGTGCTCTTAATCTTACCAGGAATAAGCACACACCCAAGCCTAGAAATACAAAAACACACACTGGACAGTAATACATGTAATTGGAACCCGGTCCTGGGACAGCCCGTCCTGTCTTCTCACCAATGTCCCTGCGCGTTTGTGGGAGAAAATAGTGTGTTCTCAGCTCACCTGCTCCTTATGTTATTTACTAAGTAGAGTCGGGATACAAGGGTGACGCACAGGGTGTCATTTGTCACCTTTTTTCTTGGAAAGCGCGTGATAACTTATTAGAAAGACAGGGCGTATTATACTCGAACATGTCTACACAGCTATGAGCTCTCCAGGGGAAACAAGCTGCTTGACAGGGCAGGCTCACTGTGCTGCAGGTGAAATGGCTGTTTATCTTCAAATCGTAGACGAAATCTCATAGTGTCATAATCTCATAATGTTGACTGTTTTTCATTTTCTCGTCAGAGACAAGCTCTTTCTCTTGGGCGAGATCTTTTTATTATTCAAACATACTGTAAATATATTATATTAACTATAGAACCATCAAGACAAAATGCCAGACATGTGCTGGTTCGAGCTTTTTCTCTGTTTTGTATCATTGTAAATTGAATATCTTACTGTTTTTGGACTGTTGAGGGGACGAAACAAGACATTTGAATACATCGACTTAGGCTATAGTTGCATTTTACAATTATATATACAATACAATATTTGCTATTTTCTTTTTTTACA
This sequence comes from Bovichtus diacanthus, assembly GCA_943590825.1. Classification (NCBI taxonomy): domain Eukaryota; kingdom Metazoa; phylum Chordata; class Actinopteri; order Perciformes; family Bovichtidae; genus Bovichtus; species Bovichtus diacanthus. The sequence goes on along the minus strand of CALSBV010010705.1, from coordinate 3,758,917 downwards.
CCTTACAGATAAAACAATAAGTTCAATAATCAATAAAATAATTTGCACACTATTAGATTTTATATATATACATATATATATATATATATATTATAATAGATAATACGTTATTAATACACTTGTGATAATATTGTGTTAATAATCCAGAGACTCTTAATTCATTTCTGTTTGAAGCTATTAGGTAACTTTTCTCAGCGCTGGCCTTTCAGCCACATTTACAATAGAAAGAAACATCTAAACACATTTTTGGTTGCTTTGCTTTAATTCAGAAAGCTAATAAATTGCATAAAGACGCAGATTGACCACTAAAGCGCTCTCCACCTCTCTCCCACAGGACCTTGTCGTGCGCTTTCTTTTCACCCTCGGGAACCTCACAGCCAAAAGTGACGATGCTCGGCTGCAGCTCTTTCGGTGCGAGGGCTGCATGGACACGCTCCTGCAGCTGTACACCACGTACCAGCACAGAGACGGCTCAGCACACCCACAGAAAGGTCCCCCTTCCCCCAGCGGGCCTCAGGCATCTCCAGTGAGCGTGCAGGAGGATGAGGACGTGCTGGTGAAGCTGGTCAGGGTGCTGGCGAACATGTGCATCCACCCGGCTGTAGGCCCAGCTCTGGCAACCAACAGCACCTGCATTCAGCTGCTGATGGAGACACTTGGTGAGCAGAGTGCAGGAGGAACTCCTCTTTAAGTTAGTCAGCGTTTAACAAAATCACTTGATTGAAGATTTACAGCTGTAACTTTTCTAGATTTGTCCTTTTTGCCCATGTTATATCTCTGTCATACAAAGAGATCAATGTGTGAAAATCTGGAGTTCCGATAAGTTTAAAAATAGTTGTTTTGTGCATTGTAAGTACAGTATCTGCTCAGCACCCAACCACTTCCCTTGTGCTGGGAACAAGATGTATCTTTGGTCGAAAACACACTCCTCGTGTCATTCCTCCGCTCGCTTTCATTTAAGTGCTTTGTGTTCGATACGCAGCACATCCTTTCTGGTTTACCTGTTGTTTTTTCAAGTCTGACAGAGCGAAGCGCTGCAAGAGCAGGATGTTCTGTCACCTCTCACAACTGTCTTGGTTTGTGTGTGTGTGAAATTCTCAATGTGGTTAGACGGTTTCAGGACAGGTTGAACTGAAACGCAGATGGGGGTGAAACTCTGGATTCCTCTGCTGCCTGCCTCCTACACACTTCACGGCAGTTGGGAGATAAATTAAATAAACACAAAAGAGGTTAAACTACTGAAGAAAATGTTGAATGTCAAAAATATCCAGGGGTGATTATTGCCAGACGGGAAGTAAATGAAGTAACTGAAGACAGAGCTATGTAATGAGTGAGTGAAGGAGAGTTGGGGGTTTACAGCTGGAAACAGAAAAACAACATCTCAGTAGAGGATGAAAGAGCAGAGTCGGTTGACCCATGTCCTGTTTTGATCAAGTTCATGACATACAGTGCTGCTTTACATTACAGAGCTTTGAGGGGGGCTGGGGCACAACAAAGCAGTATTTCCAGTCAGAAACCAAATTCAGTGTGAAACACAGCCGGAGGTTGACACCAACCGCAATATCCGCGATTTATGACTGAGCACACGACATCTGCTGCTATATCAGGAGCAGACTCTGTTTCCAAGCCACTCACTGTGTCATGGCTGGGTGGATTGGGTCACGTTAACCTTTGTGTGCCAGCTCATGATCAAACCGACTGCATCAAGCCGAAACCGCAGATAACAGCTACTTTTATGATAAGGTCACAGAGTCACATCAGTGTGGCCGAGCTGTGTTATGCAAAAAGGCAGAGAATCCAGTGTTCACTGTATTTCTGCATGTATTTGTCGTATTTAAGCTGTTAAACTGTAAATTACTGATTAACTGTTAATCCATTTACATTTGCCTTGCATTAGGAAATGTGAAAAAAACAAAACAACATCTTAATACTGAGTGCAACCCAGTTTACACAATGCATGTTGCAGTTTTATAGATTAATAATCTTCTTCATCAACATAAAAGGAAGCAAATATTTCACCTGGATGCACCTGGTTAGTCATTAAGAGGGGACATTGGGTTTATGTTGAGTCCTCTGTGAACACGTGTGTTGTTTACAAGGCAATGAAAGTTGTCATTATAATTTCTCACATTGTGTTTGAGACAAAAATGAGCGAATAGTGAGCAGTAATATTTCAGGAGCATGAAATGTTGGTTGTATTTTACACAGGAGGATTTCTATTTCTAAATCTCTATTAGAAGTGATGGTAATTCAAGGATACCGTTAGCGGTGACTATTTTCTTTTTCCTTTTTTTTTCTTGTGCGTGCGTGACGCAGAGCTGAAGTCTGTGCAGGACAGTGAGGAGCTATTGGTGAATGTGGCTGCCACCATCAACAACCTGTCCTTCTACCAGGAGGACAGCTCTGTGCTCAGACGCAGTCAACTCACCATCGCAAAGTGTAAGACTGAAGTACAGACAGACTGATCTCAATATATAAATACAATAAGTGTTACTATTTGTTTATTTGTTCAATTTCCTTCCCCCTCTCACTCTCCCAATTCTCCCTTTTCCTCTGCTCCCTCTTTCGTTCTACTTCAGTGATGTTGAAGTTGGTGCTCAGCTCCAGTATGGACGCCATGCTTGAGGCCACCCGTGTATATGGAAATTTGTCACAGTCCAAGGATGTACGGGACTTTATTATGCAAAACAAAGGTATATGATGGACACAAACACTATCAGACACACACAAAACACTCCAACGTCCATTTTTTTGTTGAAGCCATACAGTATTTATTGACTCTTCCGGGAAAGAGTTGCCATTTTGGAATTTAAAAAATACCACCTCTTTAAAACCTAATAATACAAAGTAATAAAAAAAATGCAAAAGGCTTAACAGATGCATAAATCATACCATCCGTGCACAGAACTTACCTCGACACAGAATGCCCAGTATAGTACGCATCTCTGAATACTGTTGTGTCATGTTTAGGCTGGACTTATCTGCAAGGCCAGCTACAGACAGTGTAAGCATGCCCGCTGACTCTGGTGATAGCAGCCCTTTTATCTTTGCCCTGCTTTGTCCGCTCCCTCACATCATCATCTTTCTCTCTCTCTCTCTCTCCCTCAGTGCACCAGTTTGTAGTGACGCTGCTCGACTCAAAAAGCACTGAGATGTGTTTTTCAGCCTGCGGGGTCCTCACCAACCTCACTCTGGACCCTCCCAACAGGCTCAGCCTCTCAGAGGAGGGGGCTGCTGCCAAGTAAGGACTAATGCACTGTGTGTGTGTGTGTGTGTGTGTGTGTGTGTGTGTGTGTGTCTGTATGTGTGTGTGTGTGTGTGTGTGTGTGTCGTGCATCTTCGTATTTTATTTGACAGACAATTCCTAGACTTTTCACTAAATATAGTAAAGGTGATGAAAAAAGCAGATCACCGGTGCCTGGATAAATAGTACTGAAATGCAAATACGGTGGTAAGTTGTTTCGGTCTTTATGCTAAGCTATGCTAACCGGCTGCTACCCTTAGCTTCATGATTAGCGGATAGATATAAAAGTGGTATCAATATTCAAATCTAACTCTTTGTAAGAAAAAAAAGTTTTCACATTTTCCCCAAAATGTTGGACTATTTTCCTTTTCCAAACTGAAGTCATTATTTCACACACATGCACGCGCGCACACACACACACACACACACACACACACACACACACACACAAACAAACACACAGAGCACTCTTTCAGATGTAGGTTCAATGAAGTGGAGCTAATGCCCACAAACCTGCCGGTCATGTGAATCTCTATCCCTCGAGTCACATGGTGTGTGTCCGTGTTTGTCCGTGTGTGTCCGTGTGTGTCCGTGTGTGTGTGTGTGTGTGTGTGTGTGTGTGTGAACAGGCTTGTGGACTGTCTGAGAGACTTCGGAGCAGGTGATTGGCAGCTGGCGGGTCAGGTTTGTCAGGTGTTGTGGAACATGATCGGCGGCGGCTCAGAGAAGCTGCTGGACACACAGGAGAGAGAGTCCCTGCTGGAGATCCTCACTACATACTTAGGTTGGTGTTATTACTAATCCTTACATAACAAGCGGGGGAGAAAAGCTATAAAGAACATGGTTTTGTTCAAATCAGTGGCCCTCAGGGGGAAGGGAGGGACACGCATACGTCCACTAACACAACCCTAATACCTCCATGTTCACATCTGGGAGCTGCATGTACTCTGTCACTGAAAAGTATTCAAAATAAACCTGAAACCTCTCACTATGCTTGGTCATAATCTGTCACTCTTTTTAATTCTTTCCTTAGATGAAGAGGAGGCCCTGAAGTGGATAGAGAATGAAGATATGAGGGACTACCACAGGGCATGCTGGGAGTTAGAGTTCCTACCTGTAGCTCAAAAAGTGATGAAGATGCTCCACCCTCCGGACCGGACAGCGTGACAAACTGGGACAGAGAGTTAAGAGTTTGTTGTCGTAGAAACCTTAGCATCGTTTATAACTCTTAAATACTTAAGCCAGAGTCCACATTATAACTATTAAACACTTATCTCCAGTGGGTTATAAAGGTGACTGTAAAGGTCTGGAGTTTCCCTTCTCATGGAGAAAGCAGGTGAGGTCAGCTTGAATTTAGTTGTCAAAGTCAAAACACCTTTAAAAACACCTCAAACCACCAATTGACTCCTTCACTGTCCATCTTTATGCTCAGGTTTGTCATAATTAAAATTATCGAAATTCAAGCAGACTATTGATGCTATTTTTAATTAAAACTACAAATCTTTTACAGACAGTTTTTAGGCCAACACATGGTCAGCGTGTCATATTATATAGATTATAGGTAGCTGATAAAGGTAATTATGCAAAAATAAGAATCACAGTGAATCTGTGTTTAAATATACGTGTGTGTGGATGGGAAAATACCAATTCTGTATACTTTATAAACAAAGTCTTCATTTTTTAATTTTCTTAGCCTTTGGGCACTTAACAATACAACAATACCAACAGCTATATATATATATATATATACTGTATATATATATATATATATATATACATACAGTATATACGTATATATATATATAGTATATATGTATATATATATATATATATATATATATTTTTTTTATATATATATATAAAAAAATATATATATTTTATATAATTTTTTATACATTTTATGCACTTTAATTCCCATAAAGCTAGCAGAAGTCTTAACTTCTGGGTACCTTCACATGTACAGGGATAATTTAATACAAGCTCTTTGCATATTTATACAACAGATGTGATCTGTTTTGTTAGCTCACTGTGTTGTAAAGGTTATTTTATGATAATGTAGTCTTGAAAACAGATAATTGACCTGTAATATACCTCACAAGTAAATCTTTTATTGTCTGGGCATTATGTGATATTGGAACTTGTACATAATAAAGCAGAAGGAAGTGGAAAAACATCGTTTGCTTTTCAAAGCCTTTATTATTACATAGATATGGAGCCAGGCAGTGCTTACAAGTTACACCAAGTAGCCTAAAGTACAGCATTTCAAAATCACATCGTTATTACATCGAAACAAATCAGAAATGGCACTTAATGTAAAAAAGCCCATTGTCGTTCTCCCCAGTTTTCACACAATATTGACCTTAAAACAACCACAAGCCGATGTCTCAAAAACCGCTGATCGATTCATTAGCCAGAGGTAATAACACACATTGTTCTCTACACAAAATTTCTCAGGTTGATATAAAAAAAAAACTTGGCTGGCTGATATCAAGGTTACTTATTTAATGTTTCCTATTCCATTTATCGTCTGGGAAAGCCACCGAATTGTGAAGGCAGTTTGGGATAACAACAAGTTTGTCCTGGAGATTGTGTATTGACCGACAGGCCTCGATGGGAAACACCCTGGACTTCAGATTACCAGCCTCACCGGGGAAGTGAAGGATTTTTCCCAGCGAGATGTGACGTGGAGGAAAACGGGAAAGAGAGGTAAGGTTTCCTACAAAACTCCCCCTTATCTCGATCCGAATATAGGTCAGCAGCAAAGACAAACAGTGACCTTGACCTCACCACAGGCTGGGACCATTAACTGGTCTCCAGTAAGTCATACAGTAAAAGGAAATTCACGTGAAAGTCCCCGGACAGTACTGATGACAAACTGAGTTCAGCTTACAGTTGATGAAGTCAGCTTTATTACCAAACAGCTGATATGGAATAACTCCACGCCTTTCCACGAGTCATCTTACCATTCTTTAACTCCCTATACTTGTGGAAGAGAGCCGATTGTGCTATGACTGTTTTGATAACTGAATTGTGTCGGTCTCTCTTTTCGATGAAGCAGTGAGATCAAATTGTTTACGAGAAAACTACGAATGATGCACAACAATTCAATATCATAGTTTATTTTATTATTTTCATTTTTTTTATATATTTTCATATAAAAAAAAAAAAAAGTGTCAGTAACTGACATCAGTCAGAAGTTTAAAAAAAAAAAAAAAAAGAAACCTCCACTTCCTCTCAAACCACTTCCAAAATGTACCATTCCTTTATGATCACCACCCTCCTCCTCATCACTCATTCATCTGTCTGATTCTCTCAATCCACCCTCAGAAGAATGCAGTACTTTACTGGTTTTAGTAAACAAAACAAAACAGCAGAGGCTTCACACCTCTGTTCTCCAAAAAAAAAAAAAAAAGAAAAAAGCTTTTGCACTGGTTAGACTTCCCCAGCAGGGAAATAAGCAGAGCTACAACCTTTTGCGTTCGACAGCTAAAATCGATCGCAGTCAGCCCTGTCTGGGCCTGCAGGGTCCCCAAGCAATGGGGAACATGGCAGCCTGGAAAGAGTCTCTGCTCACAGAAGAGCACTTCTTATATGTTTTATAGAGAAAAACAGAAGAGGTATTCATTTACTGGTAAATTCACAATTCAAAGCTTTGAAAGAGTTAGGGTGACCAGGCAGCTGGGATAAGCGGAAGACAGATAATGTGTGGTCAGGGCAACCGGAAGCAAATCCCTCCTGGAAAACCTGGCTTCTAACTTTCTTTTTGATTAGCTTTTTTTTTTTTTTTTTTTCTCCCCCCACCATTACCAGAAAAATAAAAGACATCATCATCATCAACAACAAATGATAAAAACAGTCATCTCACAATAACAGAGCTACAGCAGAAGCAAGAAGTCTTTCCTTCAAAGTGCCTCGCTTTTTTTTTCTTTTTTTTTTTTTGACACATGAAATTCAAAAGACAAACTTTTTTTTTTCCTCCATCATTTCTGTGAAACACATACACACAAACAGTCATCATGAACACAGAACTCATCCACACGTTTTACAGTCAAACTCAAAAAAAAAAGGGCTCAGACAGTGTTTTTTGAGTTTCTTTCCACACATCTCTGGGTTTTCACACACACACAACCACACACACTCCTTGGATTAGCTTACATTGACATTTGGGATGGGGGGGGGGTAGAGGACAAGAGGGAGGGGGGTAATGCAGTGGATTTCTAATGGGTAGGGGTTTAGGGGACATAATGGGGTTGGTTGGTTGATTTGGGGATCAATATGACCCCGCTGAATACAACATGGGAGCAGCAGCATCAGCACGTATGCACACTGTGCTGGATAGTTCAGGCACACGTATAAAAAATAAAATAAAATAAAAAAAACCCAGCCCAAAGTTAATGCTTCCATCTCTAGTTACCACTAAAAGCAACCACCTCGACAACAACTTCCCTTAATACAAAATGAAATAAAAAGATATTAAAAGAAACTAACAAATAAAACAGTGACGACAGAATCAAAGAGCAGACTGTTTCTGGCTGCACAGCTTTCTGGGGATTTTCTGTGGGTCTTCACTCTACCAGGAGACAGAAGAGATATGTTCGGATATTGAAACTTCGTCCTGAATGCCCCAGGCCTGGCCCAAACTCCCCAGCAGAGCAGGAGGTTGCTCCAGGAGGCCCTCTGTTGGTCAGTGTTGGCACTGCAGGCAACACAAGTTTGTGTATCCAGTTGTAGTCTGAGATGACTTTCTTCAACAGTTTTTTTTTTTTCTTGCTTTCATTTGTTCTGATCCTCATCTCAACATCCATCCAACAAGCACCGTCACAACCCAGGGCTTCTCACTTCTCCTCCACATTTGTTGAATTCCCCCTCCCCCCCTTTGATTTTCTTTTTTTCTTCTTTTTTTTTTTCTTGAAGTGTCCCATTATGAGCAACGACAATGACAGTAAAAAGACAACGATAAAAACGCCAAAAGCACTTCATGTCATGTAGCGGGTGATCGCTCTCAGAGCGTATAACAGTTCCGCCTGCATTCGCGCTTCCATAAGAAGCAGATTAACGTGGACCTGCAGGAAAAACCGAGAGAGAAAAAGAGACACTTATTAAACACTGCACATTACACAGCCAATGAAAATAGCGGCTACGCATCAAGCCAGGATGTATCGGGATCGTACCTTCTCGGAGTGCTGAAACTGCCTCCAGAAGCTCTCATACATTCGTTTGGTGGTCTTCTCAGGACTACACACCATAGTCTTAATATAGATCTTAAAGCTACGGTCCAGAAGCTGGTTTATCTCCCCGTAATCATAGTCATCATACCTGAAGAACACAGACAAATCCGTGTTAGGAAACACATAACAGCACACATTACAAAATAAAAAAAAGTTACATCATACAACAAGTTTTCTCCTGAAGTATCCAGCAACTGACCTGATGCCAAACATGCAGTGGATGTAGTTCCAGATGGCCCTGCGCAGCATGCTGGTGTCCACATCTTTGTGTGTAGCCATGGTGTTGTAGGTCAGATTGTAGGCCATCTGGAACTTCTCGTCCAGCATCTGACCAACATCAGGGTACAGCCTGTTGACCAGAGAGAAACCGTGGTCCTCCCAGCTGTAGTCCTGCAGAAAAGAGAAATATGAAGTAAATAACAGTCATGTGGATCCTCTTCTTAGCGTACTGTACTCTACATGCATGCTGTATGTGATCTCTACCTGCACTCTGAATGTGGGCACATGCTCCCCCCTCCTGGAGAAGTCCTTGTAGCCATAGCTGGGGTCCTCAAAGTGTCGGGAGATGTCTCTGGAGGGGACACACTCCTCGTCCTCCGCTGTGACTACCAGCATGCTCTCAGTCTTCTCCCTCTCAAAACGAGTTGCCATCTCCTCCTGGCTCGCCTCCTCGTCGTCGCGGCACTCCTGCAGCTGCTTCATGCGCTCCATCAGCACCTCCACCTCGCCGCACATGTCCTACAGAAACAATGAGCAAAGTCTACAGTTAGGAAAGAGTCCTACAAGAAGCACCTTCACTCAGCTGCTGGCAACTTCTTAGCATCTAAAACACACAGGATGTCATGTGCATGGATTATACTGGCTGCCTGGATTAAAAAAAAAAAAATTTTTTAAAAATGGAAACTACACCAATTAAAAAAATTCATGCACGCTATTCCTATGGTCCAAGACAGTCCAAAGATATTAGTAACCATGAACCGCCATCTTCTAGATCCAAAAACTGGAGTGTTAAAACTCAAAATGAATGTTGTCATCAAGTATACAGTCTGAAACGGCTCCATAGACAATGAATTTGGAAAGATGTTAAAGATCAGAGCAACGAGAGGAATGTTCTGAGTATACGGGGACATTTTACAATAGAACAAAGCTTGTTTGGGTATATAAAAAAAATAAAAAACAAACAAAATTCTGTAGGTCCACATAATCAGTCTGCCATTATTTGTCTATGGAGCAGCTCCAGACTTTATACCTGAAGACATCACAAGTTTGAGACTTACTTCTCTGGTTTCTGGCTTTGAGGGGGAGGAGTTAAAGTTTACAAATAGTGAGTGAACTTCCCTCGGCCATGGAAATAACATATTGGAATTCTTCATTTCAGTGGTGTTCCCCTTTAAAGTTTCAGTGCTCCATCTCACTGCACGCACGCCGTCCTTTACCACTCACCTGGTTGCCAAGCGGATCGTCGTGGTGATTAGCATGACCGTTGCCGTTGGCAATGTCACAGACGCAGTACTGGCTGAGGGAGGGTGGTCTGAAAGTGTGCCCGCCGTCGCAGTGGATCTCGGTCGTGATTCCGCAGCCAAAAGTGAAGGAGGCGAGGGAGTGGTAGTGTGTGAGGAGGACCACGGCGTGGATTAGCTCTGCGAGGGACCAGCTGTGCTCCTCCGCCTTCAGAAGGCGCTGGAAAAAATGAAGGAAAACTAAAGTGAGTCTTGGTAACTGGACAAATAATGACTACAATACGACTAAGCTTTTTGGGAAGTGGGAAAATATAATTTCACCCTTTCTAACCATTTTATTGTCTCTTGGTTTTCCAGCCTCACCCCCACCCCCCTGTCACTTCACCTCCACCGCTATAACTCCCAAACCCTTCCAAGTTAAACAGCTGCAGCTATACTCCCTCCACCTATGATCTCAGCCTGTTGCGTAACACCTTTCATATCCACCCTTCAGACCATGCCCGTCCTCTCACCTCGATGTGTTCCTTGGTGAGAAGCCATGGTCGGTGGGCCAGGATTTTGTTGAGCTCCCCGAGCTGCTGCAGCTTCTGCGGGGCTTCATCCAAGCCGTTCAGCCACTTGGGGTCTCCCCCGACTTGGAGGAAGTCGTTGACATGGAGGTTGACCAAGTATGAACACTGGTGTCTAGCTGCCGCCTGCAGGATCAGAGAAGGAGATATCAACCACGAGATATTTAACAGCTTGACTTTATAACAGTTAAGCGAGACGTGGAGTTGATGGAGGGTAAACGTGACCGTACCATGATGCCGATGTAGTGTCGGTAGTGCAAAGACAGGGGTCCATCCATCTGCAGCAGGTAGTGCTGCGTCCGGAGAAAGCTCCCCAGGTACTGCGGGTGGAAGCCCATCACCAGAGAAATGTTGTCGAGGCGACCGAGGGCTGCAAACGCATCCTCAAATATCGACTGTGTCCTGGCGTCCACTTTACTGACTTGGAGAATCTTAAAAAAAAAAATAAAAATTTAAAAAAAGTTTCTTGTATACATTTCATGTTTGAAAGAGAGCTAAAAGTCTCTGGTGAGATTACAGACTGTTTCTTACCTCTTTTTCAGGGATAAATCTGCTTGGTCCGTTCCCTAAGGGTCTTGGGATCCTTACTCCCAAGTCCTGCAGGACAAAAAAAAACAAAAACATGCACTTTAAATACCCCAGGAAAGCAGAGGAGAAGCTCTTAGCACAGTGCGTCCGAGATGATCACTTCACTAGTCCCTCTACTGTCACTGTATTGCTTCACCACAGTGATAAATCAGAGTGGCTTTGCTTGTCCGACACCAGTAAACAGGTCAGATCCTTACTGGTTTACAGAGAAAACTACAATAAAAATGCGACTTCAGGGTTCTCTCCATTGTGGAAGCAACATACAAACTCACCGCAGTCACAATACATTAATACATACAAATCACAATTAAACTCTGACGTTTCCTAATTAATGAGAGTCCAAACAGACGCTTTGCCTTCATACAAAAATGTTTAAAAACACAATAGAAAACATTTCCCCTTATTGCGTCCTGTAACTTTCCGTTGCTTGTCGAGACATGTCTACTAGCGGACAGAGTCGCGCAGCGCACAATGAAGTGGCTGAATGAATGACCAGCGAAATGGAGATTATTCAGAAATGACACCGGGTTATAAAACAAGCATTTAAACGTTTCATGTGCATGTCTGCTTCTATCAAACTGAAATCAACTATGGGGGGAAAAAACACCCCAGAAACGATTATCTTGACCGATGACCAGTGAAACTCTTACTCGTAAACAAGCCTGCACAAAAGACTGCACTGCAGCCCGTTTGTTCTCAATGAAAAACGTCGCCTAAAAACATCAACACTGAGGCAAAATGTTCTAAATACAATAGTCAGGTTGAAGCTTTAAAAGCAGTGCGATTTAAAATGAGTGTTATTTGTTCCTGGAGCCTTCTTTCTTTCTCTTACCTTTTTGCTCAGCCGTTCACAATGGGTGCATATCTTTAACAGGTTTGTCACGGCAAAATAATTATTTTCCACGCTTTCTGCCGGTGCGACCGCGTGCCTCATCGCGTGTCCTCACTGCACTTTGATTATTTGAAGGGAATAAAAGTTTAAAAAAAAACGTTTTTCTTGATGGCTGTTTCCTCCTCTCTTTGTTCCTTGAGGCACTGGGTAAAGTGCTCAGAAAGTCAGCTGTTGCAGCCCGACAGCAGAATACCGTCCTCTCTCGCTCATACATTCGGTAAATAAGTCGAGGCTCGTGCGATTGACGTGCTCGGCGGCCAATCAGGTGGCGAAAACAGCCTCGCAGCAGCCAATGGCGGTGGGAGGTGCACGTGCGGGCGGAGCTAAGCGTGAGGACAGAGAGAGGGGGGTCCTAAACGTGAGCAGAGAGAACAATCCCCCCTCTAAGAAAACATCATCACTTCTCTCTCCTTCTTTTGTTCCATGCTGCCATTGATCATGATTGAATTTACTGCAATGCATTGCACTCTGTATGCTAAATAATGGCAGCTATCAATCCAAGGAGATTGCTTGCTTGATTTCTGCTCTCCAATCAATACACAAATCAATTATTGTATATGGAGAAACCATTCTGCAGGGTTTCTAGAAATTATTTTCTGTAACGCTGCCAAATGTTGCTGGCATGTTTGTGGTATCTGTGTGTGCATCTGGGTAATGTGGATTCAGTGAAAACAACAACTCAAAGCCAGCTCTTGCATGCAGCAGCAAGTCCCCCTATTGGCTTCTTGCTGCACTGGAAGGGGGGGGGGGTGTTAAATTGAGCCCAGGTCTGTCCTTGGTGAGCAGCAGAAGAAAACGAAGAGGTCTACTGTGCAAAGATCAGCATCAGCGCGCAACTACACGGATAGCTGCAGGACCCGCTGCAACAACAACAGCCCTTCAGTTAGAGGTTTTGCACCGCAGCCTATCAGACCACAGATAATGTGATCCACCTATCAGCCCCAGCTGAAGGAGTCCTTTAAAAGCCAGGAGAAAACAGAGACAAGGAAGGCCGCTCTTATGGCTTTGTTTCTCCCAGCTTGGCAATAACACGTTCAAGGGAACAGTGTTTGACTGGTTTATCACACCGCGAGGGTTAGAAAGTCAATAATTACTTAGAATGATATCAGATGAGATGTACTGAAAACAACACCGTGTATCGCAAATTTTATATTACATTTTAATAGCCACCTAATTTCAGGTCTGTATGTGGAAATGATTTGTACCAGAAGCGGTTTGCTTGTCTATGAAATTCCTGGTAAACAAGAGATAAACAGTTGTAATTTCATGTAAAAGCACAAGTGACGTTCCCTCTGTGGATGGACAGCAACCACATTACAAAAGCATCCACATATTGGCAAGTGTGTGTGCACACATACACATCTGTGCATCATATTTCTGTGTGACAAAACAAAATAACATGCTTCCCCAGCAAAACAAAAAAACAACTTTTCACAAAGACTCGTTTTATGAAGAAAACTACACAATAGTTTTGATTGTTTGAAAAAAAAATTTCACATTTTGTGAGATAACATGTTTGAGTTCCTCTTTACGGCAACAACTCTGGCTACGTAAGTGTTTGTGTAAACTGGGAACCCGAGAAACATGAGACAAACAAATTTGGTAATGATGAGGAGATGGTGAGCCAAGAAAAAGCATGTCTGCCCCTGTGCACTATGATCAAGAGCCTGCCCAGCCAGTTTGGCAACTGACTGCAAGTCCCCAGCACTGACAGTTGGATAGCACAGTATTCAGCAGGTTCATTGTGTGGATCGAGCCAACCACCCGCTCCCCTCCCTGGTCCCTCTCCTGATGCCACAGGGTGGGGTGCGGGGCAGCGGTAAACATGTTCCCAGGGCTGGAGTCAGCACTCCCAGGGCTGCTGGGAGCCCCATGGCTCAGCAAAGCTGCAGAAGAGGCTGGTCAGCGTTAGGGCTTACGACACACCAAGCCTTTTCACATAAAAGCGCTTAGGCTCGGGGGTCCGGCCTCGCGGACAGGGCCAAACACTATTGTCAGAGTGCACGCACTGACTACTCTGTAGGCTTTACTGTACTCACATCAGGAGTATCTCTGTGTGTGCAGTGATCCAGGCATATCTGCTCCTTCCTAGATCAAGGCTCACTTGGGTCTTTTGTCCAAATGATAAAAAAAGTTGCATGTTTCTAGTTGGTACTCAGCTGAATTGTGCAAAAGCAAACCTTGTAAAACAGGTCACACGGAATTATAAGACGCTTGCGTAATGACAAAACACTAAACATACATATAATTTTATATAATATGCTTTGGAAGGGTTTAGAAAGCTCCAGAAAAAGCTTGTAAGTTACCCTTCAGTTAAGGTTTTGTCCAAATATACATCCAGGTCCAATCCATGTGTCTTTTTAAATAAGTGTGTTGAAACTGTCTGCACACTTGGACTTTATGTCTCTGGAGTTGACACAATTGTTGTTTGTATTACAACCTGGAAGACTTTGCGGTGTCTTCTGAGGTGCTAAAGAACACCGTGTTACATATAAAAACCACAATGCAGGTGTCTCGCAGTAATCTGAAGTCTTCAGGCGTCTCATTTATTTGATGTCACCTGCAGTGTCGTTCTTAAACGGCTAATTGCTGTCATGAAATGATCCGAACCGTTCCAAACATGCTTGTTATGATCATTGTTACCTGCGCGTTTATCCTTACAGGACAACACGGTGTCTGAGAGATTCATTAGCTGTTGCAGGAGATAAACCAGTGACCTTTTAGCTACAGGATTGGCCACTAAGCCACCGTGACACCTGGATATGTAACTGTGTGTGTGTGTGTGTGTGTGTGTGTGTGATAGGACAACATTAGGAAGATTAGTTATGACGGAGGAAAGGCTTCTGGAAACAACAGGAATCATCTCAGATTAGTTTTAACAGCGTGTCTATCATCAGATAGTGATCTGTTGGAGGAAAGGCCTGAACAATGGACACATTTCCACTAGTCTTACACTAATATTAACTATAAAAATATTCCCATTAAGAGAAATAGCAAGGAATACGGTTCATAATACACTTATGAACACATAAAACACTTCCATGGCCGTTATGAGAAGCTAAAGTGTAACTACATAACTTTGGAAAGAAGAAATAACGATATAAATAACTTTCACAAATTAAAAGTTGAATTAATAACCCAGTTTCCTGACTTTGGGACTTGGGTTCAGAAAAAGTTACATAGGCTCGCTTTAAAGCGTGAACCAGTGGCCATAGAAACTTAAAGCTTACCTTTCACATACAAGCATTAGCTTATGTCCATTTCATGGAGGAGGAATGTGTATTCGGCCACATTTTGGGGAACAAAATAACTGTGTTGTGCTGCAGGAGTGATTTCAGGAGTTTCTATAGACATTTAGACCTTTTCTTCACTTATTGGAATTCAACAATCCATTTTGTCTATCTTAAATCCAAGCATCATCAAAATACAAACTTGTTTACAGCCTACAGCCTTCAAATCTACTTTCTCTGTGAGCGTTTCACATCAAAACATAGTAGCAGTCCACAAAGCGTGAAACATATACCACAGAAATGAGTGAAACTATGTTAAGTGTAGCAAGTTCAAGAAGTGATGCTGCCACTGAGGGTTTAGTGAAGTACACTAGCAAACAGACGTGCAACAGTTTGCATGCTGCTCTAACATTTTACAGCCGAGTTATGAGGATTACTGTAGAAAGAGGTATGATGGGATACTAAATCTGGAACAAACAATTAGTAGTTTTAAAGCAAAATCGCTGTTTCATTAAGATCCAACTGTCTATAACAAGAATGAGTTCACTTAACTTTTTATAAGTCAGAAAGTATGGCAGCTACTTTCTCAAATGCTCACAAAAGCGGTTGTTTTTCCTTTATGAGTGTGGGGCAGAATTAACAACAGGCTTAAACCAATAAAGTGGATGATAAAAGTTAATAAGATTAAAAAACAGAGAGAGGAAGCTGTGCCAGACGTAAACTCTGCACATATGTGTCTCAGGGCTGCGGCTGCTGTGTTTTCTCATGCAGTAAGTCGCGAGGGGAACCGCAAAAACTGTGGGGATGTTCAACAAGTGGCAGGAGTCCACCAGAGCAGTTCAAACCCGACCTATCAGTGCATAGAGGAGAGGAAGCAGAAAACTCTCGAACACTGACATAAGCCTAGCAACAGGCTTCCACCAATCACGGGGCAGAACAACAGTTACAGGAACCAATCTTCTCTGCCCTCTCCCTCTGCCTCTCTTGTTTCTCTGAAAAAAAGAAAGAAGAGGAAAACAGAAAAAAAGTTTTGCCGAGGTATGAAGTTCACTGAACAAACTAATCTGGTTTGTTTCATAGAAATTGATTTGGTTTACAGATGCATTTGTTATAACTTTTGTCTGTTTGAGTTTCGGTGGCAAAAAGTAGAAAAACTAATGTCTCCTAACTACACAGCAAAGACAAACAGGCTCACAACAGCGACTGTGAAAAGCAACTCTTTTTTTTCCCCCCTCAATGTAAACAGATACACTCTCAGACATGCTGTGATTGTTTTTAACAGTAAATCAATACTTTTAAATACTATAGATGTACAGATAGTTTTAAATGTGTGCACAAAGACCGAAAACTGCAGACTAAGAGGGTATCCCCCACCCCACTCTTCAAACACAGCTCTATGTCGAGCCTGTTCACCTATCACAGAGCATTTAACTGAGCAGACTGGAAGGTTAACCCTTACCTGACCAAACCTGCAGACTTTTCCCTCATCTTACAGAGCACTAAGGAACCTCTGAAACTGGTGCAAAGTTGTCAAAACCTGTTGGAACGTAAGCTTCTGAGTGAGAAGTGAGAGTTTCATGTGTCATCTCAACCTTAATTGTCATTTGATGTCAATACTTATGAGCCACAGCTGAGTCAATGTGGGAATTAACAGGACTAGAGTTGCCTTTTGGCCCTCTTTGAGCAACTCTTGGTCCCCTCTTTCCCAGTCGTCTCTTCTCTGATCTGTGTGTTTTCTGGCAGGTTATCAGAGTGGAGCGGTCTCGCCAAGCGCCGGCTTTCCTGAGAGGAGAGGCGTGCCCCCCAGGCCAGCGGGTCCTGGACCAGCGCACACCAACACTGAGAGGAAGCAGCGTTCCCTGGATTCCATGAAACGCAGAGGAACTTCGGAGACTTCAGGGAGCACACGGAAAAGAGAAGAAAAAAAAAAGACCTACAGATCGAGATATCTGGGACAAAAAACAACCTCTCTTTTATGACACTATACTGCCACGCGTAAACATGCATGTACACAATTCCCTAAATAATATGTATGTACAGTGGGCTCCAATACAGGAGAAAAGGCGTCGGCCTGCAACCCCTGTGTGCACGTGAGGAAGAGTGAGTTCCCGGGGATGTTATTCTTACAGGGAGAGGGCAGCTGTCACAATACAACAGGCTCCAAGAGAAAAGGTCCCATAGAAAAACAGAAAATACCAAACCCTTCCCCTGCTATCTTTAGCTTGTTACGACACAGCCACCACAAAATCAATGAAATACGCTCCGTTTTGCTTCGCCTGTCCCCGTTTCTCTCGATATTCTCTCTATTACTCTAACAACAACCCCAGCTGTGCTTTCACTCCCCCCTCTTCATAAAGTTTAGTGATGGGAAACACAGAAGATAACAGTCCAGAGGTGCTGCAGAAAGTTCAAAAGACAAAACTCAAAGGCTTGCATAGTATCGTAGCAAATGTTTCAGATACTGAAGATGGTGAAATCTATAGGGAAAGCTTATCTCTACTGTTGACAAAAACATGGGACGAACAAAGCTGACCTTACAACAGCATCAGGACTTTAAAAGCCCCAAAGAAAACAGGCCCTCTGGTCTGACGCTGCAGCGTACCTCCTGGCATGCACAGCTGTTTTTTTTTTTTCTCTCTCTGACAAGACCTCAGCTCTGCTGACTGAGCAGAAAATGACTCATCTCACTGGGAGGTTGGCCAAAAAGTTGTTGATCATCACCCTGTAATTCTTAATGGCCACTGTAAACCCAGCATAAAGGAACCAACCCTTCACCTGTCTGTGAGAATACAGAATAGAGGTGATTCATTCCCAAAAACACCAATAAACAGCAAGTTCACGACAGCAGCTTTACAGCAGACGGCGCTCAAGCTAGTAATCAAAGTGGCTGGTTTGGCTCATCAGCCACTGAATCAAAGGCAATAAAAACTTGATGAACTGTTGAACCTAGCAGAGTTTTATCAACAGGCGAGTCGATTAACGATTTTTATATAACAGAAGAAGAAGCGTTGACAGTCCTGAGAGCAGCGAACCAGTGTGAGGTATAGCAGCTTGGAGAGCAGACAGAAACCCTGATAAAGTCTGATGGATTACATCATTGAGGCTGCAGCAAAGATTAGAAACTTTGCACTTATGCTCTTTTGTTAACGCCAGTTTCACTTCTCTTTTTCCACCATCCATCCTCTCGTTCTGTAACCTTCACCGGGTTGTTTTTTTTAAAAAGTTTAGAGTGGATGTGATACTGCTGTACTTTAAGGGGGGAGGAAGTGATATGGCCTAATCGTTGCCCTCAGAAACATTTTGGCCGTGTCCTATTACTTCATTAATAGGCAATGAGCCCCGGTACTGAATGGCAGAACAAAATAGCTGGCAGAACCTCATCTGAGTGCGACGTCACGTCCACTGCCCCATTAATGTTTAATCGTTTATGAAATGTCTGTTTGATTAGGTGGAAACTCGATCACCTAGGTCGCTGTCTTCTTCACCCGCCGTCACTAAACATTTAAAATAATTTCTGAGATTATTTTAAGACGGTGATGTTTCGTATGACTTTGAACAGTGGAGACAGAAGAACAAAGACAAAGAGCGAAGGTGGAAATCTTAGTTGAAATTTCCATGATTAGTAAAAATGGTATTCAAATAATATTTCCACTGCCTTTATTAATAGTTAAATATCACTAATGACTATTTCCCCATAGTGACTTGAATCTCCCCCACATTCAACATCAGATAACAGGTTTAAGTCAGTTTTCTATTAAATAGCGTAAATGAAGTTTTGTACATGAAGTTATAATTTCTTATTTCTTTTTGCTACGACTTTGCACCTGTAATGGTGTCAGATTTAACCCTCGAAAGTAACTTTTTGAAACAATGTCTCCTTGATCTCAGGTAGACAAAAGCAGGCCCGATTTCATCAACTGTGGCCAGCTAGCGTTTTAATAATTAAGCTAATGTTAGCTCCATAAGTTGGTTGAAACTGTGTCTCTGGCTTACTTTTTAATGTTTCAAGCGGACCCGTTTTACAACAACAATCATGTTAACAGGTCTTAAAAATGGACTTGACGGCTACATACAGTTATATAAGGATGAAGCTGCAGGTGAACAAATCAACATCCTGCCCAGTTGATGATCCATGAAGAAGACATGGAAACAAAGGAGCAGCATTGTCCTCGCATTGCAAAGTAGAGCCAGTAAGCTCTAGTATTATTAAGTGTGATAAGGAAACATGTAAGATTAGACTGCTATTTTGATCCAATATAACCCTGTCTGAATGCTAAGTTTACATATTTGGACAAGCAAGACAGAGGTTGTAAGTTATGCTTTATTGTTCCTTTTTTTAAAACTTGTAACGTTACAAGGGGGAAAGATTTGAGGGCGAGGACTAACCCGTGTGCTTGGCAAACTACAGCTATCTTGATAACGAGTTTGGCCGGAGCTGCTGGAGTGTAAACTTCCCCAAATCCAATTAAGAGCAGGACAAACCTGCTGATGCTACCTTACACTCTGTTATAGCATCAAGGACCCGCTTCCAGTTGAGAACAACACAGTAGATGTGCTATCAACCAGTAACCCTTTAAACCAATCTAGTATGAAGTACTCCTTTGCTTTGGAGGCCACGCTGGGTTACAAACGTAGGAGGTAAGCTAGATAGTCACTATCTGTGCTAACGATCGCATCTTACATTAGAGCAGATACACACACAGTTAAATCCAACCCTTATACTTCTGCTCTTGGGTTTTTAGGTTTTAGAAAGACTAATAAACTCTTTAAATGCAGAGTTATGACTCAGCAAGGGCTGGTTTTCCCTACAAGCGCCACCTGTTTAATTTTTTTACTCTCCTGGGTGAGCTCCGAATCGCCCAGTCCAGTAAAAGGTCAACGGAAGAAGTCTGAATAACAGTGCAGTATATGTACCTTCTAATAAACTGTACAACTGTCATAAAAGTGTACAGATTACAGCTTTGGACTCTTGCACCACAAGTTAAACTTCAAGCAGAGATGGCATACAGAAAATAAGGCAGCAGACTCAATGTGTGCAAACAGAAGAGGGACAAGTAGCAACATAAACAAAAAGAATTCATGTAGATGCATGTTGTCAGATTACACCCAGTAAGTTCCTCAAACACAAGAGCATGACATGAGATCACGTGTTTGTGCTGTCCAAGACAACAATTGAAAAATGCAGAAAATGCTTAACGAGGCACATTATATTCTTGGCATGAAATATATTCGTAAATGCTACTGGTTACGCACACAGTGCATGCTGAGTCACTCCTGTGTCTGTCAGAAAAAAACGATTTAAAAGCCATAAAAACTGTAAAATGATAAAAAAATTTAAAAAATCATCATAATAATGAAATCTAAGTTTAGCGGCTTTTTCAAACTGTCACCTTTTAAGTAGTCTTTTTCGGGAGAAAAAATGTTTTACTAGCACGATATACAGTCTACATTTACAAATATTGTACAGGTTTGCATTTTTCATGTTTACATGCTGCATTTGCTTGATGTATGTAAAATTATTAAATCAATTATTATACAAAACCCAGACTCTTTAGAGAATCATATTATCACAATGTCAGTGCTTTTGGGTTATTTATATAAAAAAATGTATCCATCTTGAATTTTTTATTTCACCTATCCCTTTAAAAATGTACTGGGCTTGTGTGTATGCTTGATCTTCACTTTTACACAAACTCTCCATGGACCTCATAACCCTCACAGAAGTGCGTGTGCGTGTGCATGTGTGTGTCTGTGTGTCTGTGGTCCTCTGGCTCATGCCACAGGTAGTGTTGGACATATTTGCTCTGTGGTTAATCAATAACAGGCCTGTGGGACCAAGAAAAGAACAAACCAACGGCCGTATCGTTCCCCTTGTGGACTCAAGTCTGATTCAAATATCTCTCTAACTTTGAAGTGTCAGATATAATCAGGAGATAAGATGGCTTCTGTCCAGTGTAGCAGTCGCTGATTATAATACTGAGGTGTGCATAACAGTAGTCAGTTTGTCAATTCATGCAGCAAATACATTTCTGTTTTGAAAATCAGAAAGTTGTTACTTTTAAAATTTGTATTCTTCATACTTTTTAGTGCACAGACAACCTGTTGTGTGCTGCGAGCTGATGTGCAATAAATGGTCTTACGTAACTCAAATAGGTAGACGCCATTGTGTCAACTGGCGGTGCAAAAATAATAAATCTACGAATAAGTTGATAAGCAGTTAATAGTACATGGTTTAGCTAACTCGGCAAAATGTGGACTGTGGCCTGACTGAGTCAGTGGTGTTGTAAAGTTGTGAGTATCACATCATTTTGAAAAGAGGAAAGAAAAGGACAACATCATCATGATGAAGTGAAATTTACACCCAAGAGTGACGAAAAGCAAATGCAATGCAACAGGTTTGTGATTAAAAAAAACAAGGCCTTTTAAACTACAAAAAGATGGAAAAAGTTTGTCTCAAAAGACTGTTGAGCTTTAATGCTGCTGATCATGTGAAATTCCATACTTTGATTGAATAAATGTGCAAATGTATGACAAGTTATCTAAAATTTAAATGCATAAACTCATACTTACTAGCAAAGAAAACATTTGTGTACTTCAGATTTGACACTAATCATAACTTTTTAGACTTCCAATCGAGCCAAATGCCTGACTTTTATCAGTGACATCCCTCATCAGTGATTATGTCACACATAATGGATGTGGGGGGTTAAAGAGGGCATTCACAATGAATGAAAAGATGGAAGGTGGAAAGAGTGATGAGAGAAGAGTGATAAAAGGTAAAGAGGACAGAGGGAGAGGATTATTTGACCAGTGTGCGGAGAGAAAGCGCCTCGTACCTTATCATGGATAAGCAAACACCCCACACCGTCTGGAGTGACATCATTGTCCCTGAGAATCAATAACCAGCCACTTCCTGTGCAGCGGGAAAATCGATGACTCTGTACACTAGATTACCTATCTGTGCCCACTCACCTGAGGAGGCACACACACACTACACACAACTAATGCACACACTGTAATGCAGAGCACATACATGGGGAGCATTAACAGAAACAATCCCACTGTCACAGATTTCACCAAGGGGAACAGTATTTGTGCAGCTTCAGTGCAAAGTCAGCCCATTATGGGATTAGTGGTGGCCACAGCGCGGTGTGTTGAAGTCTAAAGGGGATAATGGCTCTGCCAAATCAGATTTCTGTCATGTTTCCCACACTAGCACACACACCTAAATATCAAAGCAGCATGGCTCAGCCACAATCCGCAAATCTCCCAGATCCCCCTGCTTTCCTCAAGAACATGTGTCAACCTTTATTCTCAATCTAAAGTATATTATTATGCAATAAAGACTGAGTTCAGGGTTAAAAATGTAATAAATAAGAATAAATCAGTCGGGCCTACAGCATTTTGAACCACACACACACAAATTTGGCATCACTCAAGGAACTCCTCCTCCTAAATTTTGCCACCCATAAACGAGTGTCTATGTGGTATGAGCTTTAAGCACCATTGACAAAACTGTAGCTGGATGTGATCACAAGATTCTTTCAGTTAAGCAAAAAAACACGGCTCCGGGCTTGTTTTTCTCACTAAATGTCTGGAAGAAAAAAAGTTTAGCGTCATGAGCACAGCTCTCAGACTGCTGCTGTTCCCCTGCCAAGGCGAGCAGGCAGCTAACTGACAAGAGTGGATGGGGGATAATGAGTAACTGAGCTCAGTTCGGTCCCACATCAGAGCAAGAGAGACGGAGCGTGCAACAGGAAGGAGAAGGGATAAGAGACAAGATAGAAATGGAAACAGAAGGTGAGAAAAGTATCAAACAACACTTTCAAATCACTAAATACAGCCTGAGAGGAATGTGTGATCAGAAAAGTTAAACTGACTCTCGCTCTCGATTTCAAATGCAGAAAAAAGAAAAAAAATAAGCACAGTGTGTTAACTTCCTGAGGTGATGAAGATAAAGATGCATTTGCTGAGTGGGTGTATTTCTTTCTCTACACAGTCCGGATTGGGTTTCATTATCACATAAAGTGCTGTTTATTTCCGTTGTTGGTAAACCACAGCAGAAATTTCAGTGTTGTTCATGTTTTGGTAAAACAAAACATGAACATGTGCAAACATAACCGCTCATCTTCACCGTGCCCTCACCTGCTGCGCCGTATGTCCGCGTCCTGCAGGGACCCCAAATGCCGCAGAGAAAGCCCTGTGTTATACCAGCATGGCCAAGATGAGCTTCTGAGTAAAGATGGTCAAACCCAGTCACTAATCAGTACTCGCAGATATTCATTTTAAGTGAAAGGACATTTAAATGGCTCTGAATAAAAATATGAAACACCATCTTAACACGACAGTTAAGGACTCTATGTGCAAGACAGATATGATGCTTTTGTTACCTCCGCCAAGTACGTTATGTTTTCTGTCATGAAACTTGGTGGAAAGGTGTAGTGGGAAGAACACGTTTTGGAGCAGATCCGAAACACGTTGCGGATACACAAATTATTGGCTGTGGCGGAAGTCTCCGAGTGCACTTCTAGTTTTTCCTGCGACAGTTTCAGATTTCCCCACCTTATACAAGCTAGTTTCCCCAATGTGTTCATGAAGGCTAATGATGAGATCCATAACAATGGCGTGCATGGATGTGTGTGTTGTTTTCTGTGTCTGCAAGTGTGCGATCATGCACACACGTCTAGAGAGGAAATCTATTCTTTTGATGCACCGGAGCAAAGTTTTGGCCTATAGCCTTAGAAATCTCTGACCCTACACTAACCCGACTGTAAGGCTGAGTCAGCTCGCACCGTGCAGAGCACCGTCCTGCTGGGTGAGGCTGCGTTCTCTACAGGACCCCCACAGGAAAGCTTCACACAATACTTGGCTCTCCTTGAGGTAGACACACACATTAACTGCACAGAGGCGCACACACAAAGACAGATTAGTACAAACTTCAACACTCACACATAAAAGGAAAAGTACACAATCCCTCTCACATATGTTAAATGTACTAGTTTGCACACACACACACAGTGTCTCAAGCAGACAATGGACAGTGGAACTGTGCCATAAGGGAAGGCTGTTGTCCAGTCACTGGGCAACTGGGGCAGCAGATGGTCATCTTCCCTTCCACTAACACCAGTCAGGAGGGAGGGGTGAGGGGTGAGGCTCAGCAGAGTGGTCTCCGTGTCCGAGCGAACACCTTTCACCAAGTACATGGGAATGACTCAGAAACATAACCCATGAAGCAAATGAGCTGGACGCTGATTATCTGCAAGTCTGCACGGAGTTACGGCGCAGAAATGGAAGGTTTACTAGACCCAGATGCGCCGAGTGAAAAACGCACAGCTTTCCCAAGAGAGGGTATTGCTTTCAGTCGTGTTTGAAATGAATGCCACAGGCTGAAAAAGTCAACCGAACAAAACTTGAGGAAAACCACAAACATGGCAAAGAGAGAGAGAGTGAGTTTTAGTGCGGAAAAGGCAAAAGTAGGGGAAAGGTCAATTCTGACATGAAGAAGAAAAGAAAGAAAAGCAGAAGGGAGGGTTTGGTATCCTGTTGACCAGTTGCTGCCTCTCAGCGTGAAAGTTTGATTGGAGAGAATTTGTTTGTGTGTGTATGCAGTGGTGTAGAGAGAGAGAGAGAGAGAGACAGAGAGAGACACAGAGAGAGAGAGAGAGAGATGGAGGAGGAGGAGACTCTAGCCCACTGTTTATATTCTTTGCTCGTCTCAGCCTATGTTAATGGAGGAAAAAACAGCCCAGCATTTTATTTTCTGTAGCGTGTCAGGAGGCATGTTTTGGGGTGGCTAAACCCATAACAAGACTCATCTTACATAAATAAAGGACTTATTGGCTGCGGCGGGCCGGCAGATGTGGGAGAGACATGTGAGCTATTTGTGCTCTTGTGTAAAAAGATGTAAAGCACCGAAAACAACTTTGTATGAATGGAGCCTCTGTGTGCGCGGCAGAGTGCGCCTGCTTCAGGAATATATGTTTGCGAGAGAGAGTTGCATCACAGTGAAGGCGTGAGTGAAAGAAGAGTTGGGAGAGAAAGAGGGAGAGGTCAAAGAAAAGCAAGGGGGCAAGAGAAAGTGACAGAGCAAGCAGGGAAAGTGGAACAAGGGAGAAAAAGAACGAAGAGAAGCAGAGATAGGTGACCGTTGATGGTGTAGTCAAGAGACGTGGAGGAAATACTGTACATGCAACAGTTAGATCTGTAACCTCGTTTTCTGACCAAGTCCTCTTCCCGGGGTTTTCTGTCAAGCTGTTCGCTCGTGTCCTGTCGATCAATACTCGTCTTCCTCCAATGCTATTCCTCATCCGCCCGCATTCCCTTGTTCCTCCACCTGATTTGTCTCCCTGTTGCCTTTCATAAATCGCCCTGATCGTTGTTTTGGTCAATGGGACACAATGTGGTCGGGGCAGGATTGACGGCGCGCCTCAGGGCCGGCTGACGCATTAGGCGTCTCAGTGAGAAGCAGCTCAGTTCACGCCTGTGTGTGTTTGTGTGAGAATGTATGTAAGCAGTTAAATTGTCAAAAAGGTGAGGAGTGACTGTATTAGGTGCCTGACATGACATTTCTCGTTATGCAAGTGTTTTTCTGTGGCCCGTTAGTCTACTTAACGACACGAAAAACAAACAACACAACTGTTTTTTTTATTGCTCCGAGGTGCCTGGAATGAATCCAGATTTTTTTTACCCTCATTGCATTCTTTCTAAGAACGTGCTGGTGGATTCCTAAAAAGCTGGAGGACAAGCCTCGTTTTAGTACTCAACTATTTCAACATGCTTTTGAAAAACAACATTGTGTGCCAAGCGTCTGTCTTAAGAAGTCCGCTTTTTCCATAAATTTAACTATAACACTATAGGGAGTCATTGGAAATACTGTAAGCAAATGTAAAGTAATGTAATGTAATGTAAGTCACATCCTATATTTCCTATTTCCCCCCTTCAACCCCCTCCGTCCTACAGTACCCCCCTGTACCCCCTAGTTATTCCCTTTGCACAAACACAGCTCTGAATAACATTTCAGACTGCGAGAGCGAGGCAACAGAGGGCTGAGGGTAAAAGAGAGAGAGAGAGGGAGAAGAAGGGGGGTTAACCTATATAGTAAGCCATGTTTCTTTCCCTTTGGGCTCCCAGCAGACTCCGCTTCAGTTTGATAAATAGCAGGCCCCCTCAAAGCAACAGA
Source organism: Bovichtus diacanthus (assembly GCA_943590825.1). Lineage (NCBI taxonomy): Eukaryota > Metazoa > Chordata > Actinopteri > Perciformes > Bovichtidae > Bovichtus > Bovichtus diacanthus. The sequence goes on along the minus strand of CALSBV010010705.1, from coordinate 3,732,527 downwards.
TGCTACGGCTCAAACCCCAGCAAATTTGTCAGCTCTGTGAAAAAAACAAAACAGAAAGCCCTGAGCCAGGGCCCTCCACGGCTGTTCCACATACTGACAGCCTGCCTGAAGAGGAACACTGAGAGTATGAACAGCGCACATGGAAAACAGGGCCCCCTCTCATACCACTCTGCAGCCCCCCGCTGCAGAGACAACCCAGTTACAGTAGGCCGTCAAGTCCCCAGACTTCCAAAACAGTGACTCCTTCCCCAGCTCGATAATGTTGCTGCACTTTCTGCTCAATTTCAAGGCTTTTTGCATAATTTTTCTTCCTCGTATCTGTGCTTTGACACCACAATCATTGCTACTTTTCTTTATCGGCTTGTCCCAGTTACAAACATTCCCCCTGTGACTTCCAGGCATCTCATCATGCTGACACTCCTACAGCTGAAATGATTATACATCACGGAAATAAATTGTGAAAGGACGAGGCAAATGTGTTTTCCACGCCGTCTTCTGTGAATGCTGAAAAACACTGGCTTCTTCAAGTGTTTTTCTCAATGCAGACGTATTGTGTTTTCTCTTTAGAGGCACACAGAGGCCTTTCTTTGGGGTGTTTTGTGGGCTGTGTAAGAGAACGTTTGCTCTGAAGCGGGGTTGTGCAAGTTGTTTTGTTTGAAAGAAAACATTCTGTGGGTGAGATATTTAGGGACAACGTTTGGGTTGTGAGGTGTGAATGAGGTGTTTGATTAGGAGCGTTCATGCAATCAGCACTTTTTTTGAGTGATATTTGTGGAAGGCGTCTGGGTGCAGGGGCCTAGCATCAGTCCAAAACTCAGACTTGTCTATGGGACTAGACTGACACGGTCATGGAAAGAATGTTATTTAATGAATCTTACAGGGCACATGACAGGCGAGTTTCTGTTTTTGTCTGCTGGTTGCTTCACAGGACCTGCTTTTAGAAATGCCCCTGAATTCTTCCTGTTTTGTTTCGCCTCCGTCGGGTTTTTATGCACTGTCATTTTCCATTTTGAGACAAACAATGAACTTAAACATTGAACCTTAATAAAGGAACTACTGCTCCGGCATGTAGGGCATCAGTCGTGCCATAAATTCACCAGCTGTGTGTGGCTGTGTGTGTGTGTGTGTGTGTGTGTGTGTGTGTGTGTGTGTGTGTGTGT